>OX419724.1:13632571-14238000 GCA_948477245.1 Thumatha senex | reverse complement strand
GAATACGGGCCTAAGTCTACAGAGCCTATTCTCGGTAAACTATATAGAATAATTTTTGTATGACATGGTCACCCTGAGCAATATTATTTTTTGACCATCAGAGAGATTTATCAAATGAAAATAAAATTAAATGACTATGGGACTTTACGGATCCAAAGGCCCAAAGACCAGTAGGTAAAAAAGAATGACACTTTGTGGCCCGCTTTAGGTCCACAAAGTCAATACGACCCAATGAAACCTGTGAGTTTCATTGGGTCGTATTGCGTAAAACGCAAAGTTTATAAGTCAAATCAAATCGGTGCAAAATCTTTCATACCAAAATCATTATCGATATTCTGAATGCAGTTCGTACGGAACCCTATCCAGACACAATGGAGATCTGACAATAAAGAGCTAGATTTGCACCGGACTTATAAACTTTGCGTTGCATTATTAAAATTAGTATAGAACACAGGTATTAACGCGATCACTGGGTTATAGCAGCCATGATCTAATGAATCATGATACTAAGGAACAGTCTAAGCAGTGGACTTCTACCGGGAAACGTGCTCCAAAGAAGGCAAAAACAGTTAATTCGGCTGTTAAAGTGATGGCCACAGTCTTCTGGGACAGTCAAGGGGTCATACATATCGATTTTTTGGAGAAAGGCAGGACAATAACCGGTGCTTACTATGCTGCATTGTTAGACAGATTCAATGAAGAGTTAGTCAAGAAACGACCGCATTTGCAAAGAAAAAGTTCTGTTTCATCAGGATAATGTTCCGGCCCACTCGTCTGCAATCGCGACATCAATATTTGTCGAATTGGGATATTAATTAGAACTTATTATTATTAGAACTTATTAGAATTAAACATATTAATTTGAACCGAGAATGATGATGGAAAGTGGTCATGTTATAAATACATGCAATAAAAGCGTCTGTGAGTTTCATTGGGTCGTATTGACTTTGTGGACCTAAAGCGGGCCACAAAGTGTCATTCTTTTTTACCTACTGGTCTTTGGGCCTTTGGATCCGTAAAGTCCCATAGTCATTTAATTTTATTTTCATTTGATAAATCTCTCTGATGGTCAAAAAATAATATTGCTCAGGGTGACCATGTCATACAAAAATTATTCTATATAGTTTACCGAGAATAGGCTCTGTAGACTTAGGCCCGTATTCCAGAACGTTTCTCAAGACTCAATCGACGCTTAGGTATTTATAAGGCAAAAACTAGCCTCAAGCTTTGATTGACTATTGAGAAACGTTCTGGAATATGGACCTTAGACCTTGGATCATTACATAAACATTTTTGTATCTAATTTTCCGGAAAGAAATACAAGGTCAGTATCAAGCAAATATGCAAATATTGTCTAGACTGATCGTATGTTTGTCCATATTTATACAAATTAATATTAACGACTACTTATCGGTGTCATGAGAATTCGATAATGACAATCGATAAATCCACAGCCAATACAACCAATCTTTATGTTGTACTAGTTGACGCCCGCGGCTCCGCACACGTGGTGAAGTTTGCCAGTTTCCTATAGTAATTTGTTCCCGGGATAAAAAGTAGCCTATGTGTTATTCTGATGTGTAAGCTTTATCAAAATCCATTCGGTAGATTTTGCGTGATAGAGTAACAAACATTCATTCTTACAAAATGATCTGATGAAAAATCTTCAAAATTGTGAACGAATGACGAAAAGTGTGACGAAGAGTGTGAAAATATGTGGGACGTCTGTCGATTACAACACGGCAATAGTGCCGTGTTGTAATCGACAGACGTGAAAAAAATATCAAGCGTTCAACTTGGTTTAACGACTGCACTGTTACTGGAAACCGAGACCAGCGCCTTAACGTGCCTTCCGTTGTGCTCGTCAATAGAAATGCCACAAAGGTGTCACCCATCCGAATACTAGCCATAGCAAAAATTGCTTAACGAAGGTCGATCGTTCAATCACCTTTTATAAAATATTGTCCTTGAGGCTGATATTTGAAACCCGGGACCGATTCTTTTCTTCTTAAAGTATATCTAATACTAATATTTCGCTCTGAATTTTGATGGGTAACATTGCCAAAAAGGTATGTAGAGGCCGTTTTCACAAATTACTAAACGTAGCAGCCATTAGCTGGAACAGAGAATATCAGATCATATTTGTAGTAAATTTCATTATAATGCAGCATTGTGAGTGTGTAGCTTAGGCTGTGTTCATATAAGCGTTTTAAATACATACATATATACATATTATCACGCCTGTTTCCCATCGGGGTAGGCAGAGACTATGGTTTTCCACTCGCTACGATCCTGACATACCACTTTCGCTTCTTCTACTTTCATAAGTGTTTTCATACACGCTCGCCGGTTAAGGGTACACTTGACCTGACCTTTTTCCAAAAGGTCTTCGATTTGATTGACATACCTACGTACGCCGAGGTCAACCATGCCAGTTTGCCCATTCACTCTCGCCACAGAAATCTGCTTGAACTTTTATTCTGCATGCGAACATAATCAAAGATTTATTCGGCTTCGTCAGTCTACTTTCATCCATCCTCTCCACGTGTCCGAACCATCTAAGCATCCCTTTTTCTATCTTAGTCACTACATCTTCTGTCGTACCGCAATGTTCCTTTATCGCGCTGTTTCTTTCTTTATCCATCAACTTCACTCCAGCTATACTTCGCAGACTTCTCATTTCCACTGTATATATTTTACTGTTATGCGTTTTCTGCCATACCCAACTTTCACTGCCATAAATAAGTGTGGGGTCCAGCACACCTCTATGTACAGCCATTCATGCCTTCTTCGACACGTTCTGACTGCTCATAAAGGCGTACATGGCTCCATTCTTTTATTTCCTTCCAATACTCTTCGCTCAATGTCATAGTCATACTTTTCATCTCTCGCAAATTTTGTACTTAGATATACCAACTCTTTTACTTGTTCTACTCTTTCTCCTTCCACAACAATTGAGCATTCCGTCATACTTGCCTATCTTTCAAAACATACCTCACCACTCTATCATAGGCTCTGATCAAACACAGCCGCAAAAGAGCATTTGCAGTTTTAGTTGTTTGGAACCCATTTTACTGCGATAACTGTGGATTGAATGTCATAAGCGTCTCAATCTATACAAGAAATGAAAAATATGTGCCAAAACCTTTTTAACTTTTTCATTACTTTGGTTCCGATCTGCAAATCAAACCTAAGATCATTCACACTTCGCTGCCTTTAATTGTCTTTTTCTTCAAGTATTTTTCCAGTTGCTTCTAAACCTTACCTGGATTTGGAGATAGGGGTTCAATTTAATTTGGCTGCTAAGTACAGCTATCGTTTAAATAGGAGCGACTGTTGTACAACCTCCCAATCCCGTAGCGTTGTTACTTCATCCGTTAGTCAGCAGGTGCACCACTAGCAAGTGACGTCACTTGGGTCCCGGCGATCTTGGTGGAGCTCCTCATAAAGTATCGATCATTAAACTTCTCTTACGTAGGATGGCAGCTTACAATACCCATAGTACGCGCTTAATAAATGCGCGTTTAGAACAAGCTTACCTATGACCTGAGAAATATACCATTAAAAGAAATTAAAAAAGTTAATTAAATAAAAACGTTGTGAAAAAGGTTATTACGCGTTAAAGGTTATTTGCAAGAGAGTTACAGGAAGAGTTATTGAATAATATTAAATTGTAAATTGGCTATCAAAATAAAAAAAAACTTTCCTAAGTTTCTTGCCGGTTTTTCTCAGGTGGGCCGCGTCCTGAACCGGTGCTCAGTTTAAAATATTATATTTGCGGGAAGCGAAGCGAAGCAAAGCTGCCATGGAGCGAATTCAATGGCGTTTGTAACACCGGGCAGAACTTCACCATTTCTTATCCGTTTTCGGATTTTTTTTCTGCTACGGAAATCTATTCAAATTAAACAAGTTGTGACGAAGCCCGAATTTCAAAATTTGATCTAATAAAAAAGTTATCGCAAAAATCATGTTGTCTATGGGAAAATACTTAGTTTGATTTAACGCTTTGCTCAAATTTATGCTGCTAGCATAGGTTACCTTTGCGACGGCGGCTATCTAGTTATTCTTAGTTCATAGTGTATGATATTTTGTAAGCGCCGATAAAATGGTCTATGTAAAATAAAGACTTTTATTTTATTGTCCTATTTTATTTTAATGTTGTAAACAGGTCTGAAACACAGGAATGAAACTACTGTCCAATGTGCGCTTGTCCTTACTTAGATATTTATCAGTCACGACATATAATGTAATACTCATAAAAATATACATTGTACACTCAAAACAGTCTGTATTTTGATATAATTTAGCTATACAGTAGGCTTCCGAATGGCTTCTATCAGACTACACAGGATACATGGCCGAGTCCAACAATATAGACTAACGAGGTATTTGAGGCGAGTCTGCGGAATTCAAATATACTCTGTAACCGAATTTCAAATGCGTTATTACGAATTCGTATGTTAGTTCATGTTCATGTTGCGGTGTCAAATTGGATATATTATTTGAATCGATGTGACTGTTTTTCGGTAGCACAGATAAACTACACATAAGGTGGTAAACACCAGTATCTTTCATCCTGTGGTTATTTTCCTTTAATCAAGCAGCGGCAATGAGAATTCTGTAGAAAAGTGTAGCTGGAGTTAAATTAATGGACAAACAAAGAAATAACTTGATAAGGGTACATTGCGGCAAGACAGAAGATGTAGGACTAATATAGAAAAAGGGATGCTCAGATAGTTTGGATCCGTGCAGAGGATGGATGAAAATAGACTGACAAAACAGATTTATGAGGAGAGAATTCTTGTACAAACTGCGGGCCGACCTTGGCGTATGTATGCTTATCAAATCGAAAACCTTTTGGGAAAAGCCAGGTCAAGAGTACCCTTAACCAGCGATCGTGTATGAAAACACTTAAGAAAGTAGAAGAAACGAAAGTTGTATGCCAGGATCGTAGCAAGTGGAAAGCAATAGTGTCTGCCTACCCCGATATGAGACAGGCGTGATGATATGTATTTATTTTTGAAATCAATCATATCAGCTTATTGCAGGCCACTACTGGTTGTAGGCCCCATTCACGACAATCACACGGCTCGGCGCCTTCCGCATCGAGTACCTTCCTGTGAACTTTTTCAGGTCGCCGATCGATCTGGCGAGGCGTCAACCTTTTCCCGTTTGACAAACAAATAGTTTGCTCTTGTTTGCTCCATCGGCCATTGGTTCTTCTACAGATATGGTCAACCCACTGGCACTTAACACGATAAAATTTTATCAGCAGGTAGCCACAGTATGCTCTGTCCTTTTCTACATATCAATAGGGTCATCGGAGCAAGTGTGAAATTTCTGGTGTTGCAATCGTGCATGGATTACGGTGGCTACTTTTTTCAAGCCCGTAAGGGCGCTTGCGTCGTTGTCGTCCGTTAGTCAACAGGTGCACCGCTAGCAGGTGAGATGGCTGGCGTGTAGGTCTTGGTGGACTCCTTTTACACCTAAGAAACTATTAGTACGATGTCTCTACTATTCATTTTAACTAGTACCTATCTTAAATCTTACTTGATATAACTCTCAAGAGCCCTAGAGACTCATAGATACAAAACTTAAAGTTGTCTTACACACTGCATATAACTAGTAAAGTTTCAATAGTGTTCGGAGGCTGTGTCGTTCCGTGCGGACCAATTTGATACTTGAAGGCAATATTGTCATAGTTCATATCACATGGGTATCCACTTTGTGGTATTTACATTTGCGAGCGATGCCGTGCTTTGGAAGACACGTTGCCATGCAGCATGGGAATCGTTAAACTAAGTTGACCTTATGGGCGGCTTGAAAAAAATCAACAGCAGGTAGCCACAACCTGCGTCTGTCTATTTGAACATGGCATTGGGCTCACGCCCTATTAAGTAGGACAGGAATACAGACGGTGAAACGTGGGTGTATAATATACCTCTGCCACCCCTTCGGGGATGAGGATAAATTGATAGTCAAACAAACTTCATTAAAATATGTATATAGTGGACTTTCTGAAAAAAAGTCACCCTTATTTTTAAATACCCATTCTTTTGCTTATTGCATTTTTTTTATTTATTAGTCATCATATACGCCCATATTTCACCCTAAGCATTTTTCTCCCACATTTTGTTGTGAGTTGTGAGCCTATTATCAATAGTGAGTAAGCCTCTGCCACGCCTTGGGGGATAATAGCATGAATGATAATAAAATCAGTTTCATTCTTCAGTAAGCACTCTGCAAAGTAAAATTCCAAAGACATTATTGTATAGTGAAAGAAAGTTTACATTAATATTTTTGTTAAGGAGGTATAATTTAACTAGTTAAAATTTTCCCGTTCCCGTTTCTCGGCGGAACTTGATCCCAGGATAAAAAGTAGCCCATGTATTATTCTGATGTGTACGCTATATTGATTTTTTAATACCACTGAGGTGGCAGTCAAGCATACGGCCTGATGGAAAGTTGTCACCGTAGCCTATGGGCGTTTGCAATACCAGAGGTGTATCACTCGCCCTGCTGACCCTTTAAAACGCTTCTAAGACCCCTTTTGAAGAACCTCATACTGTAGACGTTTGGGAAAACCAAGGCAGGGAGTTCATTCCACAACCTATAAATGAATGAATAAAGCCTCTATCGTACCTAACCGTATGTGAGCGCTTCGAACCCAAAGTGTGAAAGTGAACACCCTGTCTATGGCGAGCGGTGCAATGATAGACGGTAAACGTGAGCATCATAATATATCAAGCAATTCCTCACAGCACAATCCGTTGTACATAAATGAAAAGTTCTATCAAAATTTATTCAATAGTTTTTGCGTAAAAGGAAACAAACCTTCATCCATACATTATTACAAATTTTCACGTTTACGTTTAATATTACTTAATTAGAAGGATAAGTTAATGCAGTAAAAGTGATAAGTAGCTAATATTCAAATAAAAGAAAATTTTGATTCCAAATAATGATAAAATTTAAATAACTCACCACAAATTTATTATTTGTCATGGTAACGACCCCCCATTAAAGATGTTTACTGTTGTTCCCCCATAAATCTAGCATCGGATACCGACGTGTCAACATAAAACAAAACGTTATCGGCGTAATCTTCAGATTGCTCAGGAAATGCGTTGTAGCCAATGTAAAATGAGCTGTGGTACCTACATGAATCGTAAAATAACTAAAACTCCATACAATTTTGAAAATTTTGAAACATATATTCAAATTATTTTTATCATGAACCTGTATATATATATATCAATATTATAAAGCTGAAGAGGTATAAAGCTGAGCGCGTTTTTTTTCAGGAACTATTGGTTCGATAATGAGATTCATTCAGATCATGGAAGTATCCTCACTTCTATTATATTCAATCACGCTACCGTCCGGAGAGCTGAATAATAAAGATAATTATCAAAAAAAAATAATATTATTGTAAAATTAATAAACGAAAGGGTTAAATGGGTGGAATAGTGGTTCAAAGTATGTCACGGGCGAAACAAGTATAACAACTACCATGAAATTAGCAGTTGAGAATAGCAAGTTAACGTTATTTCCCAAGCACGGAAACGCTCGTCAACGTCACAAACTGTCACTCATAGCAGAACCAATCCTATTTTAATATAACACAGTGTTAGTTTACAGAATATTGAGCGGAGTTTGAGAAGCTATTCTATTTTAACCTAATATTATAGAGAGAAAACATTAAAAATTTGTATGTTTCAAAAACTACGAGTTTCCAGTCCAATCTAAGTCAAGTCAAGCCTAAGTATTAGTTACTACTGCATACAATGGAGCTAGTGGTAAGCTTTTCTTGTAGAAACTAAATAGAATAAGCTTACATACCTGCATAATGCTGAAAAGTTAAGATCAACGTCAACGTGTTTGTGATAACTCTGATATTTTTAGAAATAAAAATCAATATATTCATGGTGTCTTGCAAACGCATTTCCAAGTTCAAATAACAGTGGTTCTGACGATTTTATGAGTCTACCTGAACTCGTAAAACTGGGAGGGTGTAAAGAGGTGTAAAGGTGAAAGCACACATTTGAACCGAACGCGTCAAACGAATCAAAGTCAAGGAGGCCTCACACAATTATATCCCCACCGAAAAATGGACCACAAGGAAGAGATAATTAGAGAGACTTTTAATTTGCTTCACACTTGTCGCAGTGTAATAATATTTTATAATTCGTTTTAACGACTCTTTCGACGCGTTCGTTTAGAAAGTGTGCGTTCACCTTTATATTGTGTCTCGGCTGATGTCCTATTAATTGTGTAAATGTGATCTAGAATCTCGTTTGTCTTAATGATAAATATAACTGATTCTCTGAAGAAATTTTGCATGCGTCGCCGTTGTAAAAGTATTATTCCCACATAGTATTAGTACCACAAGTACATATATACATACATACATTATTGTCACACTTTATCCCCGAATGGTTAGGCAAAGGCATACTATATGCCTACATTTCACCGAATGCATTTTTAACCCACGTAACAGGTGGTGAGCCCATTGCTGTGTTACCACAAGTACGTAAAAATATATTTCTTTTTGAAGAAAAATATATACCATGATTTATGTTCAAATGACTAATAATTCGCATGTGATTTATTTTAACTGTAGTTTATCGCGAAATCAGTTTAGAGAAATAATATCTAATTATATAAAAATGAAACCCGTTTTCCGTTGTCACATTTACATTTACATTTATTGAGGAAGGTTCTTAGCTGTATATCATCACGCTACTATACAGGAGAGCGGAGCAGTAATCATAAATATCAACAAATCGGGGAAACTCTCATACATTTTTAGAAAAGTAATAAGCGACGGGAGTAAATGGGTGCCATGGGGTTGGAAGTATGTCCCGGACGAAGCCGGGCAGGTCAGCTAGTTTAATAATAAATGAGTTCACACAATAAATTTTTACGATGTTCGCCTTTTCAGTGAACGTTTACGTACACAATCTATATATATAAAATAAAGTCGTGTTAGTTACACTATTTATAACTCAACAACGGATGTACTGATTTGACTGAAAATTGGTGGAGAGGTAGCTTAGAGCCGGGAGACGGACATAGGTTATTTAGGCTTTTTATCCCGGGAACAATTTCCTGTGGAAAACGGGAACGTGAAAACTTCTCTACGCGGGCGAAGCCGCGGGTGTCAACTAGTTATTTATAAAGAAACATAGTTATGATAAAAGTGTACAATGGAACTGCTTTCAAATCAAATCTTTTACTTTTTCGAATTTATTAAAAATTTATGAGAAATTTTGCAAAATAATTGCTTTAAAAATTTATCCATAGCATCAATGTTTATAAATGGTTGATTAAAATTTTATTCAAATCTTTTACTACTTAATTCCAAATATTAAGAATTGGATGTCTTTAACACCAGTCATTCATCTCCTTCTTAGTGTATTCCTATTTATACCTGGTTTTCGAACCTGGGGTCCGTTTTTAGAGTTCCGTAGCCAAATGGCAGAAAACGGAACCCTTATAGATTGGTCATGTCTGTCTGTATGTCCGTCCGTATGTCACAGCCACTTTTTTCAGAAACTATAAGAACTATACTGTTAAAACTTGGTAAATAGTATTCTGTGAACTGCATTAAGATTTTCACACAAAAATAAAAATGGGGTTGAAATAATAAAAAAATAAAATAAAAGTGTGTGGTATTTATGGATAGGCCTTTAAAAATGATATTGAGCTTTTTAAAATCATTTTTTTCTAAACTGATTAGTTTGCGTGAGAGACACTTCCAAAGTGGTAAAATGCGTTTTTCAATTTAGTAAGTAGTTTTTTTTAATATGTAATAAATCTTAAAAATCGATCAAAGTTACAACGAAATACAAGAACTTTAATATGATGTTACTTGGTGCTATGGAACCCTTCATGGCCGAATCCGACTCGTACTTGACCGCTTATTTATTTAGCTAGAGCAGCTTTTGTTTGACTTTGAAATGAGAAGTCTGCGAAGTATAGCTGGAGTGAGTTGATGGTTAAATAAAGATACACCGTGAAAAGGGAGCATTGCGGTATGACAGAAGATGTAGTTACTAAGATAAAAAAAGGGATGTTTAGATGGTTCGGACACGTGGAGAGGATGGATGAAAATAAACTGACGAAGAAGATTTATGTGGCAAGAGTGAATGTGCAAACTGCTAGGGATCGTAGCAACTGGATAGCCAGAATCTTTGCCTACCCCTATGGGATATAGTATTTAAGAATGAAAAAAATTTAATAGCTCTATAAAAAATCGTCACGTATTTCGGTTAAGCGCCATGTTTGAGGTGAAACTTCTTTATCAACGTATGATAGAATATTTATAGCTGTAAAGAAAACGTCGTAAAGAAGTTTTACTTCTTACCTGTGTACTCTGGTATACACACATATCTAAATTTATAAAAATCAATGCCACTTTTCGTTGTAATTTTATCACTCAAAAACGGGCTGACCTATCCAAATTAAATGTTTAAGCTTTGTTCGGACTATTTAGTAGATGGTTTATGTGAAGTTTGCACAAAATCGGTCGAGCGGTTCTTCGTTTATCACATTTTTTGTGGCGCTAACGAAGTTGCGCGGGTCAGCTTGTTTATTATACAAGCAACGTACCTGTATACTTTCAAATACATTTTGTAAAAAGTGATGGGTACTTCAATTTTATTTAACTGTACAGATTTAGTAGGATCATAAGTGAATGAAATGTTTGTCTATCAAATATAACCTAAGCCAAGCGACTTGGAATTCTCAGAATACGCCAGTGTTTTTCATTCAGCCTTATCTGTTCACGATTCCCGGAAAGGATGTCCCAACACTAATGTTTTATACTATAATAAATAAAGATTGGCCTCTTTTTATCAATATACAGTTTATATTTTATTTTACGGCCATAAATAAGTCTGCAGATTTTACGAGTATGAACATATACAAATTAGATTTGATATGGGCATATTCATTCTAAATTTAATGTGGACTAAAACATCTCGACCCTATAATTTTTTTAATTTAATTTTAAACAATAATACATTTGAAATATTCTTTCGAAGGGATGGGCAGAGGCATAGTTCTCGGTCATATATCTTCAGTTATTTATACATGTATTCTTCTTTCTTACCTTTTTCCTTGATAATTTTGATAACTACCCATATAACCTCAAATTTGACTAAACGACTATTGAATCGCCTGACTATCGAATCGAATCTGGTAAATGCTTGTAAATTGGAATGCCACAAATGGTTCCGTACCTCAAAACTAACCGTAGAATAAGATAGGTATTTAACGCAGAGGTCGTTTACAGAACACCGAGTTATTCGGAACGGAAATTATAAGTATAGGGGTAGGTATGAATTAATACATATATACATACATACATATCGTCACGCCTGTCTCCCGTCGGGGTAGGCAGAGACTATGGCTTTCCACTTGCTACGATCCTTGCATACAACTTTCGCTTCTTCCACTTTCATAAGTGTTTTCATACACACACGCCGGTTAAGGGTACTCTTGACCTGACCTTTTTCCAAAATGTCTTCTATTTGATTGACATATGTACGTCGAGGTCGCCCCTTACCAGTTTGCCCATTCACTCTCTTTTGATAAATCTGTTTCGTTAGTCTACTTTCATCCATCCTCTCCAGGTGTCCGAACCATCTAAGCATACTTTTTTCTATCTTAGTCACTACTTCTTCTACCATACCGCAATGTTCTCTTATCACGCTGTTCCTTTCTTTGTCCATCAATTTCACTCCAGCTATACTCCGCAGACTTCATATTTCCACTGCATTAATTATACTTCTATGCTTCTTCTGCCACACCCATCTTTCACTGCCATACATGAGTATAGGAACAAGTACTCCTCTATGCACAGCCAGTCTTGCCTTCTCAGACACGTTCTGACTGCTCATAAAGGCGTGCATGGCTCCATTCACTTGATTTCCAGCCAAAACTCTTCGTTCAATGTCACAATCACACTTTCCATCTCTCACAAATTTTAAACCTAAATATACAAATTCTTTCACCTGTTCCACTCGTTTTCCTTCCACAAAAATCGAGCAATCTGTCATACTTTCCTCTCTTTCAAAAACCATTACTTTTGTCTTATTTACATTCACTTTAATTCCTTTGCTTTTTAGCGTATCATGCATAATGTTTACCATCAACTGCAACTCCTCCGCCGATGATGCCAGTATTACCTGGTCATCAGCGTATAGGAGGCATTTGACAGTCAGTTCATTCATTTTTAAACCATACGCACTCTCTTGCAGTTCTTTCAAACCACAGTCCATGTATAGGTTAAACAGCGCCGGTGACGCTACACAACCCTATCTCACACCTTTTTCAATGTGAATAAAGTCTGTGCAAGCTCCGTTGATCCTGACACAAGCACTAGAGCCCTCATAGAGAGATTTCAATGCTCGTATCAAGTGACTGCTTACTCCATACTTAGCCCTACATAAAATGGTAAATCATTAATATAAATGAGGAACAAGAATGGCCCAAGTATCAAGCCTTGCGGCACACCCATTGTAACCATGGATCCTACAGAACGTGTACCATTAATATCGACCCTCTGTATTCTATTGTTCAAATATGAAGACAGAAGGTCGAGAGCTTTGCCTCTTATTCCATAGTGGTGTAATTTTTTGCACAGCGTTTCATGTTGAACGCAATCAAAAGCCTTTGATAGATCGCAAAATATACCTAATGCATCGTGCTTGTCTTCCCAAGCTTCATGAATACATTTTAATAACTCAACACCAGCATCGGAAGTTGAGCGCCCTTTCGTAAACCCAAATTGATTCGCATGAAGTATTTTATGACTATTAAAATGTGATAGCATTTGATTCAAGATTATTTTTTCAAATACTTTGCTCAAAGTTGGCAGCACTGACACTGGTCGGAAATTAGACGGCTCTGTAGTGCTGCCAGCCTTGAACAAGGGAATGACTTTGCTGTGTTTCATTAAATCAGGAAATGTACCACTAGAAACACAGTCATTAAACACAGTTGCTAGATAGGGCGCAATTACCTCAATTATACATGATGCAGTTTAGACCGATAATCCCCAAAGGTCCGCGGTTTTCTTAATTTCGATACATTTAAATGTTTTTACAATGTCCTGAGCACAAATATCTGTGAATACAAATGCATCCCTGCAACAAAGAACAGATTCTTCTAATAAAAGTTCAGCGGAACTGGAAGACACTTGGAGAGATTTTGTTGTCAATATAGGTACATTTTTGAAAAAATGTTCAATCTCCGTCGCCACTTCCAGGTCCCCTGTAACATGGCAACCATTTACTTTTAAGTGGAAATCCCTTTCAGTCACTAAAGATCTACCGCATTCAGAGTTAATGATGTTCCAAGTCATTTTTATTTTATTTACAGAATTAGAAATTTTATTTTTAATGTAGTTTGACTTAGCAAGATGACACGTTTGTTTAAATATCTTTGAATAATTTTTAACATATTCCTGAAAGCTTTGCCTAAAATTATATGATTTTTCTGAATATAATTCATATAATTTATTTCTACTTTTAAAGATACCTGGTGTTGCCCAGTCACTGAAAACAGGACGACCACCAATCTGTAGTGTTTTTGAGGTAAAAACTTTGCCAAACTCATCATTAATCAAATTAAATAAGTTTTTATATGACAAGTGAAGTTAGGTAGATATGGTAATCTCTTTAATACATTTTCTTTAAAATTATTCAAACGACTTTGGTTAATTGGTACATATTTAATTTGTTTTTTACTGACTTTGTTACTACTTTTAGGAAATTTTATCCATTGGCCACGATGATCTGACTCCACAGGATCCACAATACCTTTATCTACAGGTTTAATATCAGTAAAAATATTATCAATACATTTTGCACTGGTGGCTGTAATACGAGTGGGTTCTAAGAATGTACTATGCAAACGAGTTGAAAAGAAGTTATAAAAAGAGAGAAAGAGAATGATAGGGATAAATTTAATATAAGGTTATCTGATAATTTCCAGCAGAATATAAAATTCTTTTGGAAATCTATAAAATCTGTGAGGGGCAACAAACATCATCGAAACTCAGTAATATCAGAAACCAGGAAGGCAGTTTTCTAAAAGGAGAAGAATGTGTGCTAAAAAGATGGAAAGATTATTTTGAAAGCTTATATGAAAAAGAGGATATGGAAGCACAAACGAGTTCTTGGGAAAGGAATGAACTAAGCAATGAAAGCATCATAAGTATGGAAGAAATTGTGGAAGCATTGAGTAGTATGAAATTGGGTAAAGCTGCTGGATTTGATAGGCTTTCTGTCGAGATGCTGAAAGCAGGACATGGCGTGGTAGCTTGCTAGCTGTACCGCCTTTTTAATCTTTGCTGGAGGAATGGCAGCTTGCTCAGCATCGTCGGCAAATTGTATGCAAAAGTTTTGATAAAAAGAGTGATGAATGAAACTGAAGGGAAAATGTGGGATGTACAAGCAGGATTTATGAAAGGAAGAGGATGCACAGATCAGGTCTTTTCCTTACGATGCATAGCCGAAATTTTTTTGGCAAAATGTCAAGAGGTCTATTGCATATTTGTAGACTTGGAAAAGGCCTATGACCGAGTGGTGAGGCATGAACTATAGACAACACTGGGACAGGAATAGGATTGTTTTGTTTGCAGATGACACCTCATTAATTTTTAAAATTAAAAGACTATTAGATAACTATGACGATGTAAACAATGCAATTGCAAAAGTAGTTCATTGGTTCAGCTCAAATAATCTTTGCCTTAATGAAAATAAAACTAAATGTATAAAAACTACTCTACCAAATGTAAAACCAGTTGCGGCCAATGTTCAACTGAATGGACAAGTGTTAGAGTTTGTTGAATCAACTGTGGTCCTCGGTATAACTATTGATGCCAATTTGCAGTGGGGCCCACACATAGAAAGGACAGCCTCTAGATTAAGTTCGGCTGCATACGCTGTAAAAAAGATCAGGACTCTAACAGATGTGGATACGGCTAGAATGGTTTACTTCAGCTATTTTCATAGTATTATGTCTTACGGTATTCTCCTTTGGGGGAGTGCTGCAGATTTAAATAGTATTTTTGTTCTACAAAAGCGGGCTGTACGCGCGATTTATAAATTGGGCCCCAGAGTTTCTCTCCGAGAAAAATTCAAAGAAGTAAATATTCTAACCGTACCATCACAATACATTTTTGCCAATCTTATGTATGTCCAGAAAAGTGTATAAAAGAATATTTTGAACCTATATTCTTGTTAGTTATGACGGCAACTGGGCCATCTTTCATAATTCTTATTATGAATTAATAAGTATATATAAGCGATTTTTTCAAAGTAAATGATTAATGCTGATTAAGCGCAGAAATCGTTTACAAAATACCGAGTTAGCAAGGCTACATAATTAACAATAGGTTAAATCCGGTGACACGTGGGCATTTAGTATACCTCTGCTTGTCTCTTCGGCGACATAGACGTAAAACTGTTAAGTAAACAGTAATATACTAATATAAAAAGCTGAAGAGTTTGTTTCCTTGGTTGAACGAGCTGAGAGAGAGTGTTCTACCGAGATGTTTGGGTTGAAACTAGTCTCACCTGCAAGTATTGCACATGCTGATTAACGAATAAAGTCATGGCAAAGAAAAGGAAATCTCGTAACAAACCGTGTACTAACCCGTAAGGTCAGCGGGGTACATGAATATTATTAACACTCCCAAAATAATGAAAATTAAAAGTGGTGAATATCCAGCCATGGACTGTGTAAGGCTAATTTGATTGCTTGATGTTATTTAACTCCTGACTATTTTTACGTTACAAGGTTCAAGTTTAGCAATCAACTGGTAATGTATAGTCCTAAGCACAGAGCAAGGAATGTTGCTCGCGCCCTGATAGAGACGAAAGTAATATACTTACTACCGCTTGTCAAGTTAACGTGCGTCAGGCTGCAGGCGCAAATCCTATACGTGGCCTGTTAGTTGGCTGCCATTCGTCTGTAATAATTGTATGAAAAAGGAGTGTCGCCCCCTGACACAATTCGTAGTATGAAATACTAGGTGACCCCCACGGCGTCGCCAGTGACATACTTCAATCTCCCGTCGCCGTCGCACCTATTTAATCCCGTCGCTTTAAATTCTACAATAATGCCGACTTGTCGACATTTATGATTACTGATACTCTCTCGAGGGTAGTAGCGTAATGATATATAGCTTCTTCGCTAAATGGACTATCCAACATAAAAAGATTTTTTCCAATCCGATCGGTAGTTCCTGAGATTAGCGCGTTAAACCAAACAAACAAACAAACTCTTCAGCTTTATAATATTAGTATAGATATAGAGTAAGGCGTCTTTAATAGAGCGCAAGTGACATATTGATACCTTACTCTGTGACCTATACTCGTACACTCCTACACCTGTGTGCCTCAGCTTAGTACTTCGGAAAAAAGGCGTGAATTCATAGTTCTATTCTTCATACTAATATCACAAATTCGGAAGTAAAAAAATGTATGCAGGGTGCTGATATCCTAGAAGAAAACCAGACAAATTCTCACGGACAGGTGATTGAGGAATACGAGGAAAAGTACCAACGAAAAAATTTTCGTAGGTACTCCATAATAATAGTCTTCAGCCGTATTTATTTTTTACAAACACTACGATACATAGAAGTTACAAAATAAACGAGTTAGCCAATACACCGATTTGAGTGTACAACTTCAAACGAATCCACGAATCCACGATTTACATTTGTGTACAATTTTGTTCAAAGTCGTTTCTTTAAAACTTATTCGCTTTGATTTTATTTCCTAAATTTTGTAAATCTTAGATTTATATTTACATATTTAAAGAAACCTATTTCTCGAAACGTAGGTAAACTAAGTTCTACAAAATATATCATATACAGTTGGTAATTTAGTTTTAAACTTGTATTGAATTCAAATTCATTGCGGTTTTAATGTTGAGGTTACACTGAGAGCAAACATTTTGCAATCGGATGTCTAATACGTTTGCAAACAAAAGTTAGTATTTTTATTACTAAAAGTATGCTAGCAGAACTATTTGTTATATCTAGATACTATTATCCCTTTAAAATAAATTTAGCATCACAAATATACAGGGTCATTAGTAAAATACTAGCAACCTGCTAGAAGTGGATAGCCAAGGTCATAACCAATAACATTTATTCTACGACATTTGGCAATTCGTTACGAAACGAGTACTAACTATCCCACATAGAACCGATTAAAATTTCAGTGGTAACAAAATTTTATCGCGATTTTTAAACGTAATAATTTAATACTAAATTTAGATGAATTGATCGAGTGGAACAAATCATCCGGCTGATCAAAATAACATTTGACTGCTACGGTCACGCTAAGGTCCCAAGTTCGATTCCCGGGTCATAATAGAAATTTGTGTGATCCATAAATGTTGGTTTCGGAATTTGAGTATTTCCTATGTATAATATAAATTATCATTATTTAAAAATATATAAGTATGTATGTCAAGATCCCATAGTACAAGTTAACGTGCCTTCTGAAGCATGGAAACGCCACAAAGTGGTCACCCATCCGTGACCAGTCATAGTGAAAGTTACTTAACGCAGTGATCGTATACAGAACAATGAGTCCGCGGGCCATAAGCGCTTATTTAATTTATTTATTTCGTAATCGTAATTGAATATACAACATCCGAATTAATAATAATAGCAGCATTAACTACGAAAGCTAATCCGGCAAACCTAAATATGATAGATTACTTTGTGCTTGTAAGAGTTAATAACACAGTATACCTGCATTGCATGCCGGACTACGTAGCAAAGATTTTAATAATATTGAATATCCTGCTAAAGTAGAAGCTTATTATTAAAATACCTTAAGTTTAAGACAATTGTACACCAAACTCAAATATAGAGGTTAACAAAGTACAAAAAGTATTGTGAAGTATGAAAATTTATTTTCTTTGGCACAAATTATGTTTTAGACTGAACCAAATCCTTGACATCTTTTATTTTTGGGTATTGAATCCTATTTGATTGGTATACAGTTAAATTATTATAATTGACAAGATCATTTTGAACAGTCGGATTTTAACCAAATTATTGACGCTTATTCTGTGTGTAAAATAAATTTTATATTTTTAATATCAATTATTAATGCTTGTACCGTAGAGATTATATTTAAGGATATGTAACATTTATTCTATTGTAATGTTCCGGATTACCAAATGATTTATAGATATTTTTCTGTGCGTAGTGCAGGCATAGGTTTGTCCCCTATTCGTTGGGATAAACAAAACCTACTAGGAAATTTGGATGTATAATTCACCTCTGCCTAACTCTAGGGCAAATAGACGTGATTTATTTTACGTGAATATAAAATATTTTATGCTCCTAGTAAACACTCGGTGTGTTTACAACTTAACAGTGATACTACAGTGCATCAAAGTAACTCTCTACATAGAACATACTACAAAAACTAGAACTACCCTCACTGGAAGCTTTTACATCAAATATTCCGTTTACTTCGTTTGATATCTGATTGCTTCAAATTTATTGGCATTTATTGATTTGTTTTACATACGGTTTCAAAAGATTGCTCTTTTGATTTTCTCTTGACTTGTTAAGTTTTATACTGTGTTTTGAGCGTATGTTCGATGACTATAATTTTCTACAAATTTTGTTAATTGGTTGTGCTGGTTTATAAGTCTTAGGACCTTATAATATTAATTGTGAAAAGTGTCAGTAACAGTCTTGTCTGTTACGCTTTCACGCTTGTTCTACTAGAACGATTCGGATGAAATTTGGTACAGAGATAGATGGTATTGGATAATGGAGAATAAGGTTTTTAGTAGTTTTGCACCGCGGTCCGAATCACTCAAGTATTATTTCTGAATGGGACTATTCCCATCGCAGTGATTGGAACGGTGCGAATGGCCCTAGGTGTCTTTTGGTTCGATCCGGCATAAAAAGCTTGAAAAGGGCCCCTACACCCTCCGTGATGCCCCGTGTATTATTACTAGAGTTACTTAGATTACAGACTAAGATGGCCCAAGCGACATCACTTGATAGTCCATCTGCTAACTAACGGACACGGCAATGATGCATTACAGATTGGGCGGTCAGACAGAATTCATTTAATTAAAATGAAAATGAAACGTCAAACGATAACTCCTAGCAGCAAAATAAAAGTGTATATATAATAAAAGGCTCTATATACAGATATGGTTTGACTTGGGGTTGATTACTCGATGGTTTGAAAGCGACTTGGAAAACTCTTAAAAAAAAAGAAGATTCGTACCACGGATAGAAACGACCCACCCAATACTTATCAATCGTACGGATTTGAACACTTGACGAGAAAAAAGTAATTGGTAATAAAAAACAAATGAGAATTTACGTGTTTATAATATTTTTGCATCTGTTGTAACAATTATTTTTACATGGGTACTTCTTATTGCATATTTCCATTTCAAAGAAATATTGAATGATTTGGACCACGGTGCAAAAGTACCAACTCAAAAATGGTAATTCATTTTGCAAACTAAACTTTGTTAATTTATATCTCGGTTCGAACCGCTCAGGTTGCGAAATACCTTAACGCCCCAGGAATTACATCCTCAACCTTTTATTGCGGAAAAGGGCGTGATGAGGTTGAGATACGGGATGGGACGAAATTTTATTATGAAATTTCTTTATTGCCGAAGATAATACCATAAAACTATTTTGGGACCAAATAAAAAAATGCTAAAGCGCTTAGCGTACTTCAGCAGTTTTGCTAAAATCCATCATAGAGTTTTGTGGAATCTCACGTCAACTTGAATACCCCTAACCGCTTTTTCTAATGCAAAATTCTTATAAAATTTTAATTATTTTTGGAAATATTTTTTAATATCAATCGTTTACTTAAATGCGGTAAAAATAATAATAATTATCAGAAATTCTTTCATTATCATTATTCGTCATTTGAAAACCATATTGTAGGAAAGCATAAAAAGCTTAGACGTTTAGGATCTTTAGTAGTCCGCCATATTGGATTTAGAGTGACGTCTTAAAGTAATGCTTTAAAATATAACTAGTCTGCCATTTTGACGTCACACCGCTAACCATTCATTGTCATTAAAAATAAATGTGTATATACAATATATCAGATCAATGAGTTAGAAATATCTGCTTCAAAATTGAGTTGTAGGATTCTACTCTATAAATATAAATATATTACTATAAATATATTACTCTATAAATATAATTATATACTACTATATAAATATATTAAAAGTTAAAAAAATCTAGTAAAAAATAGTGTTTAGAGTAATATACAACGCGAACAAAGTCGTGGGCAAAAGCTAATGATTCTGTATTCGCGCAAGTGGTATTAAGTAGTTAGTTTCATTTGTTAGATACGGGGCTAGCCGCGGTAAAGCTTGTGACCGCAGCCAGTGCATTCGAGTCATGCAACAAACAAGTAACTTTGGCAACGAAGTAAATATACTTGTAAAATGGTACAAGATTTGGTGGAAAACGGCCTAATGACCTGGAAATCTAGTGCTGAAAGAAAATTATGTCACTTCAAATGTGTTAAATTGAATTGCATAATAATAAAATTAAATATAATTAATTATTAGCTGAACCGCGAAACTTCGTTAGCGCCACATATTCAGAGAGAGAAAGAGAGCGGGCGTAAGAATCTATAATTGGATATACAATAGTATATATAGTAGGTATATATAGAAAATAAAAATCAGATCCTTTAGAATACTAAAAGATCTGATTTTTCGTATCTGATTTTTAGAATCGTCGTTTGTGGTTTCATTCGCAAGGGTTCCTTGCCCATTGGAATATCTGGAATTCATTTCTTAGAGCTTATTTATGGTACTACCTATAGAATACTTTCACCAAATTTTACGTTTCAATGTCTAATAGTTTATGTTGTGTGTGGTTTCACGCGCGTCGTTATCGTCCCGGGGGAATACCGGGAATTTCTTTCTTAGTTATTAGTCTCATCTAATGTACCTAAAGAATTTATTCCCCAAATTTCACATTTCTATGTATAATAGTTTAGGCTGTGTGTGGTTCACCCGCGTAGTTCCCGTTTTCATAGAAACGTAAAATTTTGTGATAATATTCTTTAGGTGGTAACTTATATAAGCGAACTACGCGGGTAAAATCGAAACATCCTAAACTATTAGACATAGATACCTGAAATTTGGTGAATTAAAAAACCATCAAGATCCCGGTATTTCTACGGTAATGTTATCCTACAAATATTATAAATATAAATTAAAGTGGAATGCTTTTTCAGCTTTGTGACTGGCCGAACCAGCGTCTTCTGGTTTAACACACCAGACGCGTTACTAACCACACCACCGTGACCTACTCGTAACTGACTAATTAATCCACCACTTTCCGTCTTAAGACGTTAATTCGTCAGTTAAAAGATCAGAGTTAAAAAAATTAAAATTTCTAATAACACTATTAAAAAAAGGAGTAGGTGGTAAAAAAGTGAAAATTTAAGGTTGTATGTATTTCTTAATGCCACATAATATAAAAATATAAAAAAATCTCCAAAAAATAAAAATAAAAATTTGGGGGGACCCCTTATCACTTAGGGGTTTGAATGATATTCTCCTACTTACAGAACATGCATAAAAATTCTCATAACTATCGGTCGAAACGTTTCGGAGGAGTATGTGAACGAACATTGTGACACAAGAATTATATATAAATAAGATTGTAATAATCTTATATATATAATTTGCTTGATCCCCGAAGGGTTGGGCACAGGCATTCTACGCGCCGACATTACACAACTATACTCTGCAGTTTTGTGCCAAGTTACAGGTATTGTCTATTGTCAGCCTATTGTCTTATCGTGTTGAAATGGTCAGGCGCAGGTTGTGGCTGGTGGCGCATTGAATTTTTTCAGAACTCTTAGTTAGCGCTTGAATCGATAAAAAAAAAAGGAATATTCCACGTAGAAGAGCCAGACAGTCAGCCAACACACTATTTGACGAGCCTGGCTTAGAGTACGAAGATCTCGGTATGGTCCCATCACATCTAATATTCTCTGGTACGGTCAGCAAAAACAATCACCTATCGTAGCAGAATATTATTAACAAATCTAAACAAATAAATTAAATTAAAGTGTTTGTTTGTAATACTTAATTAATAGTTTTCACTTAATGCACAAGAAAGTATATTTATATTTTCTTATGCATTTATAGGTATTTACATTTTTTTTACACTTTTTTCTGCTGTCTTTACGTCTGTCTATCTGTGTAATTTCCGCATTAGACCAGTTTGTTCCTATGTGTGTGAGCCTTTCTAAAGACCGGGTATTTTTGTGAGGAATATACAGATGATGGCAGTGATCCTACTCTGACTGTCAAAGTTTAACGAACTGTCAAACTTAACCTGAGCAAGTGTTCTCCGATTTCGACAATCTAGATTTCTTCAAATCGCAAATGTTATCTATCGTAGGCCACTACACTTAACATTAGGTCAGATAGGGGTCAAACGTACCTATCTGTACTTAATATTTTAAGCTGAAGAATTGGTTTGTTTGTATGGTTGAACGCGCTAATCTCAGGAACTACTGGATGAAATTGTTTTCTTTTGTGTTGGATAGGCCATTTGCTGAGGAAGGTTATAAGCTAGGTATATATAATCACGCTATTACCTAGGAGAGCGAAACAGTAGTTCGATGGCCTCATCGAATAAACGTGTAAGAGATCTTACACAATTTTTTTTTGTTTTTTGATTCATAGGTCGTTTTCCTACCCTCTAATTTTTTTTATAATTTTTGTCCCAAAAATACGTTTACAATCGCACTTGATTCCTTTTTCCACGGAAATATAGATATAGTTTTTAACAAGAAAAAACATTTATGCAACTTTTACACGTATAATGTATTCTCTACTAAACAAGAATAAACATAAATTAACAACAAAACGATTACTATTGTTGGTAATCGTTTAATGACCAACAATAGTAGGTAAGTACCTACACTAAATAATAGATGACCAACAATAGTAATCGTTTTGCTGTTAATTTATGTTTATTCTTGTTTAGTAGAGAATGCAACCAAAAATACACGAATAAACGTGCAAACGTCTATATGTATTTTTGGTTCCTTACAATTGGTTTAATGTACATTACGCGGGAACTAACTAATTTTGTGTTGTCTTGTACTATAACTAAATAATATGGCTTAAACAAATATTAATGACAATCAGTTTATTGCAAATGGTCGATGCGGGATAGAACGGGGTGAGTAAAAAGCAAACTGCAAAAACTAAAACGAAAAGTGTAAAAAGGAATGCGCCGCTGAGCCAGTCAGCCTGTGACCACGGCCGGTGCAACCTGGTCGAAACGTCAGGCACCAAAGGTATGTGGAATAACCGCGTTTAGCCCCGTTATTAACAAATATACCTTAATTGGTTATTAAAACATTATTATTCCACTTATATTATGGAATGATATTGTTCTGTTTTGTAGGAAATTTTCCTAGTTTTGTTTGTATGTTTAGGTTATTACTCCTAAATTTTAATTCTGTACATATTGTATATATTTTGTTTGTTTGTTAAGTAATTCAAAGTTACCCGGATATGACTTTTGAAATACCTTTTGATGTTGATGTCTGTCTCTTTTGACTATAGGATCACATCTGTTTGGTTTTGTTACAGCATTTGTGTTCGGAAGTTCAGTGGTGTTGAGCCGATCACATCTGTTTGGTTTTGTTACAGCATTTGTGCTCGGAAGTTCGGTGGTGTTGGGCCGATCACATCTGTTTAGTTTTGTTAAACGGCGCGTAGGAGCCCCGCCCGTCTCCTGTAGAAAGTGGGCTAGGGCTAAAAAATAAGAACATCTCATCACCTACCGGAGCGCGAAACGCGCAACTCAAATCGATTTCCTACTCAGTAGGAGACATAGTATAGGCAAGGTGGCCAACTGCAAAGTCATACCCAGGGAGAGTCTCACTGAACAACACCGTCTCCTTGTCATGGATCTCTGCGTGAAGCTCAAAGCCAAATGTGTCAGGCTGTGCCAGCGCCGCATCAGATGGTGGCTGCTGAATAAAGCCAGGTCTCAGTAGATCGCCTCAGCTGTCGGTGACAAGTGCACTGACACTGAAGACGATTCAGTTCAAAAGTACTGGGACAGGATTCAGACGGTTATCCTTGTAGCGACGAAGGCAGTGTTCGGCGAGTATAAGGCTATTCGGAAATGTTACAAGGAAACTTGTTGGTAAACGACACAGTCCAGAGGGAGACTAGGATGAAAAAAGCCCTCTTTAAAAATTGGCAAGCGACCGGATCTCCCGAAGACCGCAATGCGTACAGGGCTGCCAACCGCGCAACAAAGAGAGCTGTAGCCAGAGCCAGATGAGACTACTTACAACCTTTGTATGATAAGTTGATAGGCTCATCTATAAGTTGGCGCGCTCCAGGGTCAAAGTGACACAGTGGTCAAAGTGAATATTTCCAAGTGCCGCTGTGTAAAAGACCCTGACGTCAACCTTCTATGCGAAGACCTTGTGGTAAAGAAGTGATAGACGAGCGACGAAGAACAAGTGACAAGGTGCGCTCGTATTTCCACGAGCTGCTTAATAAACAGCACATAGAGGTGCAGCCTCCGGACCTCCGTCCGAATCCGGGATTAGTGCCACTGATAACATCTGGAGAACGCCAGGCTGCGTTTCGCCGCATGAAAAAAAACGGAAAGGAAGGCTAGATTGGAGGCTGAGTATTATTACTCAAGTCTTCAAAGGTAAGGGGTCAGTGCAGGAGTGTGGGAGCCACCGCGGTATAAAGGTTATGTCCCACACCATGAGAATCTTTGAGAGGATTATTGACTCTCGGATCCGGCAGGAGTGTACTCTCTCAACACGGGTTTCGCTTAGGTCATGGGACGACAGACTCTGTTTTTGCCCTAAGGGTTGTCGCGCAGAAATATAGTGCGAAGAATACGCCTCTGCACTATCTATTCCTGGACATGCAAAAGGCTTCGACTGTGTTCCTCGAGCAATGATCTGGTGGGCAAATCTGCGATCCAAAGGAGTTCCAGAGGCTTATATTGACATTATTCGGGATTCCGTGATTCAGACCGCTGTTGTCAACATGAAACTAAGGACAGAACCCTGGTGTAAAACCTTTCCCATTACAGTCCCGACTGTAATGGGAAAGGGTTTACACCAGGGTTCTGTCCTTAGTTTGTTCTTGTTTAGCGTGTTGATGTCAGACAACATCAGGGACTCACATGAGCAGCCTCCATGGTTGCTCATGTATCTTGATTACATCGCGCTAACAGACGCTGACAGGGGCATATTAGTAAGACGTGTGAAGGCGTGGAAGGATGTGTGGAGTCACGCAAATGTACCGTGTGAGGAACTCTTGCATCCGCAGCAGCCTTCGCGTCCGCCACATTGCAGATAAGCTGCAAGATTGTCGCCTTCGCTGTTATGGTTACATCTTGCGGCAACGTGGGAAACAAATTTCTGCCCATGTCGGCCCCGCCGGGTCCTGGTAAGAGGGGAAGAGCTAAGAAGCGCTAGCTTGACGTCGTAATGGATGATATGCGGTCAATGATTTCACTACAGACACGTGCGAAGTGGAGGAGAAAAAGTAGAAAAGCGGACCCCGGGCGTCGCGGGACTCAACTGGGATACAGAACATAACGCTGGCATTTCGTATCTCATTTATCCACTCAAACGTTCAAGCTGCCAAAGTAGCTGACTTTTTTTGTTTTTTCTTTTTTGTACTGACCTCCTTTCAAAACCTTTTTAAACAATGTTTTCTGTGGTTTAAATAAATGATTTTTATACCATTAGAATCGTGGATAAAAAGCCCGTGTATTAGAGGTTTAATATCTACATGTCACAATATCAAAATTCAAAGTAAATGCGGTATAAACATTTATGTAGAAGAGAATTTACTAACTTTTATAAATTTTCTTGTTAAATTTTTTTACAATTAAAGAAAATACGATTTTTTCCTTTAATCCTTAGTTCCTATTATTAACTTAACTTAACTATAACTTATCTATCTTCACGATGTATCCCTGACGGGGTAGTCAGAGAGGACAGATCGCCAGGCATCGCGATCCATGCATACTTCTTTCGCTTCCTGTAGATTCATTAATCGCTTCATACATGCACGTCTGGGTATCCGAGTACTTTTGACTCTTCCGTTCTTGAGCAATCTGCTCACGTGGTCTTCATAAGTAAGTCTCGGTCTACCTTGACTCCTTTTGCCCTCTACTTTCGCACAATATATATTCTTCGTCAATCGTTCCTCACTCATTCGTTGAACGTGTCCAAACCAACGGAGCACGCCCTTTTCCAGCTTAACGCTGACACTTTCACTCAAACCTGCCATATTGCGTATCACTTCGTTGCGTTTTCGGTCGGCCAAGGTTACGCCGCACAATTTTCGAAGTGATCGCATCTCCACAGCATTCAGCTTACTTTTATGCATCTTTTGACATACCCAGGTTTCGCTGCCGTAAAGCAACGTTGGCACTAGCACTGCGTTATGAATCGTGAGTCGTGCTTCTTTTACGATGCTTTGTCGCTTTACTAATTGGGACAAAGCACCGTTAACTTTGCTTCCGGCAGTTACTCGCCGTTCTACATCCGAATCACATCTTCCATTCGCGCTAAACATACTCCCTAAATACACAATTTCATTCACTTGCTCTAGACATTCCTGATTTACCCAAATCTCGCACTTAGTTCTTACGTCTTCTCTTTCAAATACCAGAACCTTAGTTTTACTTGCATTCAAGCGAAGGCCCTTTCTTTCACTCTCCTCTTTCATATTAGTGACTAATGCCTGAAGGTTGGCTTCTGATGAGGCCATTAGCACCGCATCATCAGCGTACAACAGACAATTTACTGTTAAGTCACCCAAATTCACACCCATATCACAATCTTTCAACTTCTGCAGGTAACTGTCCAGATACACTATGAACAGCCAGGCAGACATGACACAACCCTGTTTGACGCCTGTACAGACGTCGAAAAGAGGCGTCACATCCCCCCCTACTCGCACGCAAGCCTTACAGTCCCTGTATAGAGACTGTATTGCCCGCAGTAGCGAGCCGTCCACACCATATCCGGGCAGCAAGTCCCATAGAGTTTCTCTCACAACGTTATCAAATGCTTTCTCTAGATCCACAAAAGCGCAGAAAACCTTCCGGCTAACAGCCAGAAACTTCTCCGCGATCATGCGGAGAGAAAACACTTGATCCATGCAACCTCTTCCACGTCGGAATCAGCATTGAGCCTCCCACAAATACCTTTCAGACTTTTCTTGCATTCTTGCCGTTATAAGCTTTGCATACACCTTACTAGCTAAGCTGACCAAGCTGATCGCTCTGTAGCTGGATCAGTTTAGGCGAGAGCCTTTACCTTTATAGATAGGTACTACAACTGCTATTCGCCAGTCATCTGGGACCTCACCCGTCCACCAGCATAAGTTGCATAGCAGACAAAGAGTGTCCCAGACGCGCGACCCACCGTACTTGATCATCTCAGCAGTTACTCTGTCTTTTCCCGCAGCCTTACCACATTTCATACTTCATAACGCTTGTTCAATCTCTTTCATACTAATGACTTCAATGACACCAGGATCCGGAGCGTCACAGTGAGCTCCACTTCCCGATGCGGCATCTCTGTCCTTACTTGCATACATCCTTCCATAATATTCACTCCATCTCTGCAGGACGTCAGTTTGTTTTGTTAGAACATCGTTGTCAACACTAAGCACTTTATTCATACTGCAGATTGTCAAACAACTCCGAGTCTTGCCTACCTCTTTCCAGAAGAACTTGGCATTATCTCGGAAATTGGACGACAACCTTTCATCCGCTTTCATTCTGCACCTTTCACGAGCTTCCTATATCAGTGCCTTAGTGTTAACCTTTTGCAGTTTGTATCGCTCTTTCATATTCAAATCATTCCGCGAGGCTAAGTAGTCCAACCATGCTTTCTTCTTCATTCGTACGGCTTCTTTTACTTCATCATTCCACCATGCATCGCGCTTATTACTACTGCCTCTTTTTGTCTCTCCACTCACTTCCACAGTGGCATTTACCATACTATCCCTAAGGTTCTGCCATACACATTCCGCACTCTCACTACTAACATTGACGTCGCCAAGCTTTTCGGCCACTCTTTCTTTATATTTATCCCTAATGGATGCATCCTGCAGCTTCCAGCTTTTGATGCTATAAATCGGCTCAGGTTCAGGACACTTGGCACGATGACGCCAACCCGCGTGCAGTCCCCTAATCCTAGTTATGACTAGGTAGTGGTCTGATCCCAGCTCAGCGCCACGATAAGCCCTTGTGTGTTTACGGAGTCGACTATCCATTAGGAATAAATCTATCATGCTTCTCTTTGACTTACATCTCCTCGTATACATATGAATTTGTTAGTGGTTGAACATTGTGTTCGCCACAAATAAATCCTTTTCCTTACAAAATGCCAGTATAAGCTTGCCAGCGTCATTCACCCTTTTGTCCCCATACCTCCCGAGTACCGACTCAAATCCATCGCGTGCGGTACCCACCCATCCATTTAAGTCTCCACACACTATAAGTCTTTCACTTCCTTCTATCACATTAAGAGCTTCTCTCATACTCTCCCAGAAGTCCTCTAGCTCAATCGCGCTCGACGAAGACACTGGTGCGTAAGCAGCCACCAGGAAAACTTTCGTCAAGTCGAGCTTTAAACGGATCCAGAGGACTCTAGGACCAACCAATTTATACTCATACATACCGGAGACCAATCCCGAGGACAACAAAATCCCAACCCCCTGGCTGCCATGCTCGCTCTCTGGTACTACAGACCATAGCGCGAGCATCCCACCCGGGAGCTCCAAGACTTCGCTGCCCTTGCGCTTGGTCTCTGTCAAGCACACAGCATCTAATTTTCTCTCTTTCATTACATCCATCAACTCATTCATCTTATCTGCCATTCCTCCTAACATTCCACGCAGCTATCCTGCACTCCGTCCTCCACTTCCCGCCGTGTCGAACCACGCGTGTAGGGTGGCGGTCCCCTACGCCGCTCTGGCACACACTTTTTGCACCAGCGGGGACGAACTGGTGCGCGTCGCCTCGGGGGCACGCCCTAACATGGTTCGCCTCTGTGGCACTCGTGTTGGAGTAGAATTGCAGCCTTGGCTGGCAGGGATGGCGACGGGCACGCTTCTACTCTTCATCCCCCCTATGATTATGATAAAGAAGTTTAAAAAAGCATATTTTATCTACGAAAACCTTTTAGAAAAGCAAATAGTTTAATATATAACATACATTAAGAAATGTGTATTACACAATCGGAAAACTAACTAAGTGACTTTAATATTAATGCAATTATCATTACCTACTTCGAATCACTACACATTTTGTATATACAAGCGTGCAAACAATTATAGCCTGAAACAAAAGAAACATAATTTGCCTGGAATAATATTCTAACATAATATTATGTTCGTCGAAGTCGTAAACATTTACACGAATAAACGTGTAATGTTCTATAACAGTTAGTTGATCGCTTAAATTTCACTTGAACAATAATATAATATAGATTTTCATGAAATTCAAAAAAAATAATTACAATTTCTAAAAATTATGTATGACAGTCTAAAGATAATTAATTTACCTTCAATTTCATAATACATTGTATTGGACTGCTTGCAGAAATACCCAAAATATTAAGAAATAACCGTTTTTATATTTTCCTGTAAAATTGACTTTTTTCACTTATAATATAAACGTGTTATTCGATGGGGCCCATCAAGTTATAAATTTCAATAAATCGAAATTTTGATAGCATATTGTAATATTATTATAGGACAGTATTGTTTAAATATCCACCAACAAGATATCTATGCCACTGAACCATTTGGGTGCCATGGGGGTTGGAATTATGTCACGGGAGAAGCCGCGGAGCGCAGCAAGTTATAAAAAAATCACTACTAACGATTACTTATAATCGCGGAAAGAAAACTAAGGCTATAATACCCTTTAACACAGCTTTTCTTAAGGGTACCTATTAGTAATCCAGTACCACTAAACCATTTTTAACACTTGCACGGAAGCCAAATTCGGATCAATTTGGCTAGTCTCCAAGCAAGAAGCGCAAATTTGATGCTTTCAGCATAACTTGTATTGTTTTTATGGCTAGTTTATGATTGTTCAGATTTCTTGTAATACTGTAACCGTAATTTCTGCCTACTTCTACAGGCATGACGCGTGACTATGTATTTATGTACGTATTATGCCCGAAGTGGAACAGAAATTATTATTGGAGCGAAGTGAACGAAGTAATCATCGCTCCATTCTTTGCCGATTCGGATTTTCGCTTTGTCCTCAAACTCCTCACAAACCACTTAACACTTTTTCATGAAATTTGACCCATAATACGACATCTAGCCATAGATCGTTTAGAAAAAATAAAATTGAAAATCGGACTTACCATGGAGAAATATTCATCGAAAGAAAAATAGATGTGCGTTACTTGGTGTTCGGAAATGGTGACGGCAAAACTCTTTGCTCCATTTAGACTTACCGGGGACGGCAAGTGCACCTAGTATACGGTATCTGGTACTTAATAAGTTCATCGTTTACGTGGAAATACGAGTATATAATGTAGCCTAAGTTATAAGCACGTGAAAGTCACATTAAAATCGGACAGACAAAACAGACAGACCGACCAACATTTTTTTTTTTTTGTTTTGTGATTACAGTATATATTAACATATGCCTTTAACCTAAGCCGGTTAATTCGTAATTACGTACAGAAACTTCAAATTTACTGAAGTGACGCTTCTTTATCGACGTTGTGAGAAATTTAGTAGCTGTAAAAAATGGTCACGTTTTTTGGTTACGCGCCATGTTTTTTCGAAGTGAAACTGCTTTATCATAAGTGAAACTTCTTTATCGCCGTATGAGAGAAATTTTATAGCTGTAAAAAAATGTGGAAAAGATTTTTCTTACCCGTGTACTCTGGGTACACACACATATTTTTTTATCTGTATGTATTAAGATTAATATTTATGAATATGTTTAGATGATTTTATATATATCATGCTAAGATAATTTAAAATAAATACAACTCCTTACGCCAAAATACTTATAGTTTAGGAACAATCTTTAAAAAGTACGACGTTTTGAAGAGTCGAGTTTTCTGGAGATCATTCTTGTTGAAGTATCAGGGCGTTAAGCACTCAAGTAATAATACGCCATAATTGCCATACATCATTTTGGAAAAGAGCTGATACTCTTACGCTGCTGGACCGATACTAACCAAACATAGCTAAGAACCACCACAAGGAAACTGACTTTCAAATTAAAAAACCATATCAAAAACCGAAAACGTAGCCAACATACACTCCGACATCGACTTCAAACTTATAACACCCCTCTTTTTTGCGTTGGGGGTTAAAAACGGAGAAAAAAAGAAGGGCAAACAGTAGGAGTGTGGGTTCTGAGCTTTGAGTGAAAGCTTCAGGTGCAATAGAGAGTCGAACAAATGCTCGAATGGTGAAGATGATGAGAATATCTAGATTAACTAACATAATTTTTTTTTCATTGTGGCAACCCCAGGCATAACAGCTGATTTGAATTGGCTCCATATTTTATATTGTAATATTGCAAAAATAATTATAATTTTAACTAAAAACCAATTCATCATTGCCAAATAATACCATATTGAGTGTTAAATAATCATTTTCACTATTTATTGTGCTAAAAGTAGATAAATATAAACTTAAAAATTGTACCGGTGTAGTGACAGTTAGAACATCGGAAAAATTTTCAATATTTGAATTTATAACTTGGATTTGGCAAGATTTATAAAACTAATAGTTTTTTCAATCAAGGTTTATATATATAAGAGTTTATTTACTTTTACATCCTCATATGTCCATTAATAGTGCGACTTTGTAATTTTCTATAAATAAAACATAACCTTGTTTTGTTTCGCATTTCTTTGCTCTAAGTCTACTTTGCTAATAATTACTGATTCTGTAGTACGTAATTATAACAAAATGTCGAATACTATTAACATGATAATGACGCGTAAGGCCTTGGCTCATCAGCAAAAGACAAGGCTTCTATTAACGTTGAAAGAGTTACAGATTTTGAGTGAGAAGTGCGATAAACTGAACAAGGAAAGGGACGAAAATGAGTTAGAACTGCTAGGTATTTTGAGTAAGAACGGACAATTCAAGAAAGAACTGGCACAGTTGCATTCACTGTATACTGATACCTTACAGGATCGGGATAGGTTACAACTTATAGTTGACAGTTTTGACTCATGTAGGGATCATTATGAACAAACTCTGCACCAAATTAGAATACTAAAGGAGGAGCTACAACGATCGAAGATCAAAATATCGCAACTAGAAGACGAGAAACAGAGCACAGTGGTTCAATCAAATCAGAGTTTGTTCGATAAACTGATGGCTACAAGCTTAGATACTGCTACAGCTCACCCATCCATTGTCATAGACCTCACTTCTGATGATGAAACCGGGGGCTGTTCTAAATCATTAAAAATTATTAAGTGTAGTAAGAATAAGTTAAAGAAATATTTAAAAATTAAAAAGTTTATTACTAAATCTAAAAAAATTATACATAAATACAAGTTTTTTATAAATAGCATGTCACTTAATAGACAGAGATTGCAACTGATTGACCAGGTAAATATGTATATGTTAGAACTTGATACTGTTGCACAACAGTACAAAACTGATACACAGGCCCTTCAATGTCAGATTGACCGACTTCAAGACTCTTTGAAATCAATTTCATATAAATATGAAACAGCAGAGAAACAGAGTAGGGAACAGGTGTTAGCCATAGGTAAATTAGTAAATTCATGTCATTGTCAAAATGACCAATTGATATCCGCAGGCCATGTTCCCTCCTCACCCTTTAGTTGTGAAAGAATTAGATGCAATGATGAATTTTCACCAATTAAAACTGTGTGCAGTGTGGATAATAGTATATTAAGTTCAAGTAGTACTTGCGAGGCATCTATAATAGAAAAGTTGCAAATTAAAAGTGATGCAAAGACCATAGTCTATTGCGATGAAATAGGTAAAAGTTTTGGACATTATTTATCACAGTTAGGTCATTCTGTAATAAATCATACATATCCAGGAGCTTCATACTCTCAAATTATAGATTTTATATTAACTGGTACACACACTGCATGCAGTCTACTATAGTGGTGTTGGTTGGTAGAAGAGGCAATATTAATAGTGACAAACTTTTAAAAATGTTTGATAAATTATCAAGTCTGCAAGTAAAGCAAGTAATTTTGTCCATCTTGCCATACAGCACTGCTATGAGCCACAAGGAAAATCACTTAAGATACAAATTAAATTTTTTTACAACGAAAGGTAGGGAAAAGGGAAAGCTCTGTTGCTATCAATTTTTTTAATCTTTCAAGCCAAATTATTTGCAAGTACAACTGCTTTTATTGAGCAGGATAGTTTACCAAGATAAAGACAATTAACCAAATTCGTTTGAATAATTTTAAAGAAAATGTATTAAAGAGATTACCATATCTACCTAACTTCACTTGTGTAGACCAGTCATATAAACACATTGGTAGTCGTCCTGTTTTCAGTGACTGGGCAACACCAGGTATCTTTAAAAGTAGAAATAAATTATTTGAATTATATTCAGAAAAATCATATAATTTTAGGCAAACCTTTCAGGAATATGTTAAAAATTATTCAAAGATATTTAAACAAACGTGTTATCTTGCTAAGTCAAACTTCATTAAAAATAAAATTTCTAATTCTGTGAATAAAATTAAAATGACTTGGAACATCATTAACTCTGAATGCGGTAGATCTTTGGTGACTGAAAGGGATTTCCACTAAAAAGTAAATGGTTGCCATGTTACAAGGGACCTGGAAGTGACGACGGAGTTTGAACATTTTTTCAAAAATGTACCTATGTTGACAACAAAATCTCTCCAAGCGTCTTCCAGTTCCGCTGAACATTTATTAGAAGAATCTGCTCTTTGTTGCAGGGATGCATTTGTATTCACAGATATTTGCGCTCAGGACATTGTAAAGACATTTAAATGTATCGAAATTAAGAAAACCGCGGACCTTTGGGGATTATCGGTCAAAACTGCATCATGTATAATTGAGGTCATTGCGCCCCATCTAGCAACTGTGTTTAATGACTGTGTTTCTAGTGGTACATTTCCTGATTTAATGAAACACAGCAAAGTCGTTCCCTTGTTCAAGTCTGGCAGCGCTACAGACCCGTCTAATTTCCGACCAGTGTCGGTGCTGCCAACTTTGAGCAAAGTATTTGAAAAAATAATCTTGAATCAAATGCTATCCCATTTTAATAGTCATAAAATATTTCATGCGAATCAATTTGGGTTTACGAAAGGGCGCTCAACTTCCGATGCTGGTGTTGAGTTATTAAAATGTATTCATGAAGCCTGGGAAAACAAGCACGATGCATTAGGTATATTTTGCGATCTATCAAAGGCTTTTGATTGCGTTCAACATGAAACGCTGTGCAAAAAATTACACCACCATGGAATAAGAGGCAAAGCTCTCGACCGTCTTCATATTTGAACAATAGAATACAGAGGGTCGATATTAATGGTATACGTTCTGTAGGATCAATGGTTACAATGGGTGTGCCGCAAGGCTCGATACTTGGACCATTCTTATTCCTCATTTATATTAATGATTTACCATTTTATGTAGGGGACAGGAATAGGATTGTTTTGTTTGCAGATGACACCAAATTAATTTTTAAAATTAATTTGTTGTCATCAATCATTAGGTAGAGTAAATCTCTACCAAATATAAAACAAGTTGCGGCCAATGTTCAACTGAATGGACAAGTGTTAGAGTTTGTAGAATCAACTGTGTTCCTCGGTATAACTATTAATGCCAATTTGCAGTGGGGCCCACACATAGAAAAGACAGCCTCTAGGTTAAGTTCGGTTGCATACGCTGTAAAAAAGATCAGGACTCTAACAGATGTGGATACGGCTAGAACGGTTTACTTCAGCTATTTTGATAGTATTATGTCTTACGGTATTCTCCTTTAGGGGAGTGCTGCAGATTTAAATATTATTTTTGTTCTACAAAAGCGGGCTGTACGCGCTATTTATAATTTGGGCCCCAGAGTTTCTCTCCGAGAAAAATTCAAAGAAGTAAATATTCTAACGGTACCATCACAATACATTTTTGCCAATCTTATGTATGTCCAGAAAATACTATCACAATTTTCTAAACTCTGTGATAAACATAATGAAAACACTAGAAATAAAAATAATCTTTCAGTCGACTACATAAGATTGGTGATTTTTCCAGGGTAACTGTATACGCTTTTACAACAAGCTTCCCTGTGACCTGAGAAATTTACCATTAAATAAATTTAAAAAGTTAATTAAATACAAGCTTTGTGAAAAAGGCTATTACTCCATTAAAGACTATTTACAGAACGCCTGGAAATGATCTGCTGGCAAAGTGAAATAATATTAAATTGTAAATAGGCCATCAAAAAAAGCCTTCCTAAGCTTCTTGCCGGTTCTTCTCAGGTGGGCCGCGTTCTGAACCGGTGGTCGCTTTATATATTTTAAATAGTGTATGACATTTTGTAAGCGCCGTTAAAATGGTCTATGTAAAATAAAGTTTTTTTTTTTTAATGCATGATGAAAGATGTGAGGAGAGTTCAACCAAAAACAAGCAAGGAATCTACTATCTAAAGTAGGTTTCCAAAGATAACATACTCTACTAAATTAAATGCAAATATAGTTGAGCCGTGCTTTCAAGAAATGTTTGTAAACATCTTTAAGTTCTGAAGCGTCCAGAAAACTTATAATATGAAAGTTTGAAATGAGATATTTGAGTAGAAAATATAATATGGTAAGTTCACACCTACGTGGCATAACCTTTATTTATAAAAAAATATAAAATAGAAGTCTGTTTAAAATTTATTAACCCCAAAAAACAATATTTTTCTGCCTGTTTCTTTAAAACAATCTTTGTCAAATTTAAAACAATCTCTCTATCTATACTCATGCTGTATCAGTCAGAGAGGACAAATGCTTGGCTTCGCAATCCATGGATAATGCAACTTCTTTTACTTATTCATTATTTTACTCAGATACCTAGATGTCCTTGTATACATCTATCAGGGCATCCGAGTAAAATAATCATAGTAGTTTCATTGATTACCACTATATCGCATGATAGACAAAATATATAATTTTCTATACTCAGTATAAAAATAATAGGAATACTTATTATTATTTGCTCAAAGATTCTATAGAAAGAAACATCGCAATAAATTCGTTCTTCTCGTCAATATAACTTCGCTATCTTTGTACAACCAGCCCTCGAATCCAGTAGAGTAAGTAATTTTCAGAATTAATTTAGCGATGTCACAATAGGTTACTCACTTATAAAAGTTAGCGGGTAATACAAAATGGTCGCTCATTTTATATTGCCCGCTAACTTTTATGAGTTTTGATTGAAAAGTTCGTTGGGCTTAATAAGTTGTCTGGTAGTTGACGACAAAAAGTGGCTGTTAGTCATTTTAAGTCGCACATAAGTCTTCAACTTGAGTTCACAACTACTGACAGCTGTAACCAACAGCTTAATGTGTTTTCCGAACTACGAAGCACTAAAATGTTCGTTAATAGAAATGCCACAAACTGTCACCCATCTCAAAACCGACCGTATCGTAAGATGCTTAACGCAGTGATCGTTTACATAACACTAAGCTATCGTAACGAAGCTAGCATTTCGATAATATTGAGATTAATATTATAACTGTATTTTAGAAAGCACTCGTTGCTCCGCGGACTCAGTGTTCTTTAAACGATCACTGTGTTAATCAACTTTCACTATGGTTGATCCTCGGATGGGTGACCACTTTGTGGTATTTACATTTGCGAGCATTTCCTTGCTTCGGAAGGCACGTTAAGCCGTTGGTCCCGGTTGCCAGTTATATGGCAGTCCTTGAGCCCAGTTGAAGGCCTAATGGGTGACTTGAAAAATTTCAACAGCAGGTCGCCACAGCCTGCACCTGTACGTGTACGGCAATGGGCTCACCACCTGTTACGTGGTACAAAAATGCATACGGTGAAATGTATATGCCATAGTATGCCTCTGCCGACCCCCTCGGAGATAAAGACATGACAATATGTATGTATGTATGTATTTTCGGTAGGTAATGTGTTTAATCTATACAGATAAATAAAATTGAAGTGTCTGTTGTAATTTCAATTTAAAATACATATTAAAGTGTATACGGTACTTACACAATAAACGTTTTTTTCTGTCTGTCTGTTTGTTCCGACTATCTCTAAATCGGCTATACCGATTTTAACGGGACTTACACTGGCACATAGTTAATTTTATAAGGACTAACTTAGACTACATTTTTTCCTTGTATTCACACGGAAACGGCCACTACGCGGCTGAAACCGCAGGGCGTTCGCTAGCCTTTAACAATATAAACTTTAAAACAACCTTCGTCGGGGAAAGGTAGGGTAATATTCCCGTTAAACTAAACAATTTTTGTAACACATGCAACGCTAGCTAAGTTGGTATCAATTTGGCTTGCCTCCAGAAAGGAAGCGCAAATTAGATACTTTCTGTTTCACTTTGTTTTCTTTTACTGCATCTTTTACTTTCTGAGTTTAAAATTATTACTACAACGTTCTAATAAGATACTTTCTATTGTATTTCTTTTCTTTTATTTACTCTTTAGCGAGGAAAGTTCAAGAATCAAACAAGTCAAGGGACCCCAATTCAACAATATTAGCTTCATCAGCTATTATACTTCTAGAATAATTCGACGGCCCAAAACGAATAAAGCAGTAATATCAAAAGTACAACTTTACAGTAGAGCAAAAAAACGGAATTATGTCTGTAATTTTTATTATTTTTAACCAACCATAATGCATGTTATATAACCGGATATTAAAAAAATAAAGCTTTAAGGTTGAAGAAAATGAGAATACAATAAATCCCTAGATTTTTTATAAATATTGAAAAACTATCTTATATTTTTGTTCGACTAACATTTATCCCACATTTTTTTGTATGACTGTGTACGCCTTTATTCGTCTACAATTATCTACGTGATTATTTTGCATAAAACGTTTACCGGCAAAATTTTCGAATGTTTCCAATAATTGTTACACAGGGCGGACCTTATACTTCTCTGGGAGCAATAACTCCAGTCGGAACGGTGTTGGCATCCTGCTGCCACCTTCATTGAACAAGTTTGTTTTGGGATATCATCTAGTATCTGACGGCATTATTACCATCAAGTTGAACACCAAGCCGTGTCTCCTGAACATTATTCAGATATATGCTCCAACTGCCTCTGAAGAAGACATAAACGAAATCTATGGAACACTGGAAACGAATCTTGATGATATCCCTAGTTGCCAAATCACGATCATCCTTGACGATTAGAATGCAAAGGTAGGCAATACTGAAAACGACAACCACATAAGAGACACAGTTGGCAAAAACGGCCTAAGTGATAGAAACGATCTCGGTTAGAGACTCATCGAATTTTTCATAGATAAGAGGCTGCGCATATTGAATACGGTATTCGAACATTATCCTAGGCGCCTATATATATGGCGATCTCCTGCAGACCGTTTTAGAAACCAAATTGAGTACATTATGATGAACAGCCGATCAGACCGAGATCTTCTAACAGAAATGCGAAAACGTATCTCGGTGCGTCACGTATTACTGGTTGCTTTTTTTACCATGCGCCTTAAGGCACCATTCAAGCATTATCAGTCTAAGCCCAGATACCTGAATCCACTCAAACAATTCCATCTCCAAAAAATGGTGGAAATTAAACTCAAAGAATCGCCAACGCTAGCGACTGACGTCAACATTTTGCGCAATGATCTGGAATCAAAAATCACTGAGTCTCTCGTTAATATTACCTCCAAAAGACATGAAGAACGCAAAAAGAAGGTCTGGATACAACACGATACCTGAATTTTCCTTATGTGTGTTCTATGGCCTGTACAACGGTCTGTGCTCTGAGGAGTTCTTTGATATGACGCACACGGCTACCTTTTATCATCGCACTGCTCGCCATTGACAGGGTGTTCACCCTGAAACTTTGCGTCCGGAGCGCACGCATACGGTTAGATCCGATAGAGGCTTTATTCCGCGAACGCTTAGATTGTGGAATGAACTCCCTGCCTGGGTTTTCCCGAGCGTCTACAGTATGGGGTTCTTCAAAAGGGGTCTTAGAAGGTTTATAAAGGGTCGGCAGCACGAGTGCTGCACCCAAGAGGTGCAGCACTCGTGCTGCCATTTGACAAAGTTCGCATGCTAAGTAGACGCTTTGAAAAAAGGCGTGGGGATTAATGATCAGTCCATCAGGCCACTACACGAGCTGAGTATTCATATTATCCAATGAATGTTGTTAATAATGCAATTTAGATAAACCTGAGCTATTTAAATATTCGAGATGTTATTATGATCAGTTGAAAAACATATTGAGAAGTTATTTAATTTAATGGCGGTTGATTAATTATTGCGACAGTAAAACATGGACAGTAATAAATAATGGACAGTAATAATAAATAATCAATTAGTCGGTTATTTTATCATACAATGTCAATTCTAAAAATAATTGTACAGTCCGATCTTATCGACCCGATCGGTATCGTCGATAGTCGAATAGCTTGCAATATTATCGATATGTTTTACTCATACATAATCTGCTCGCTCTGCCGACTCTGCACCTGTTAGCTGTTGGCTTCAGTGTTTTTTTTTTTTTTAGGTTAGTTTATGTTAGAACAGTGACCACGTCCCCTCTGTATTTGTTCAACAATCATTTCGATTTTATCCATTTTGGAACTGGGAGACGCAACATTATGTTTGGCAAACACGGTGGAATGGGATTTCTAACCGACAAATTCCGATTTATTACTGCCCACACATAACCGCTAGTTTAATAATTTTTACCACCCATTTAATTATTTTTCTGCTCAATTATATATTCACTGATCCATTTCATTATTTTTTATTACTCATTTTTGTTTCCTTTACTGCTTAGTTTTAACTGCTGAACTAGTTATTAAACGTGCCATTTATAATTTTTAACTTACCAAAGCCGCTATTTACAACTGCCTCTTTAAATCAGTGCCATTATTTAAGATAGGCAGCTCATTTATCTAGGACACGTGGCATTTGGTAAAATGTTGAATTAATTTGTTAGCCCAACCAAAACATTCAAAGTTACATTAATTCGCACACAACTGAAAATTTGCACGAATGTTAAGAACACTAGTTATTACAAACAATTTGTCAAAAGTCCCTATCCATCCGACGTGTGCATAAAAATAATATTCAGATTCAAATGTCGGATTTCTGTATTTTTCAGCAAAATGGTAAGTATTATCACAAAAAAACATATGATTGTAATGATGTTACCACCATTCATACCAATTTTCAACGGTATGTGAACCTTACCCCTATTTTTGAAGTTAATTTGACAACTAGGTATTGTAATAGTTCAATAAAAATCAATTCATTATTGTACTAGCTGTTACTCTGTTACTTTAAATAACTAAGTGTGAGAAATGAAATGAAATGAAATATCTTTATTCATGTAGGTCAAAAAGTAACACTTATGAACGTCAAGATTATTGCCTCTCTACATTTACTGCCAGATTCGCAAAGCAATAGGTAGAGCCTGAGGAAGAACCTGGCAACGGTAATCGACGGTCAATAGTCTAGTGGACTAAGACCTCAAATTTACCCTCTCTATACCCTCAAAATACTAACTTTCACGAGATTTAGCTTCACAGGGAATTTGAACTAGTTAAATTAAAAAAAATATTTCTAATTAAACCTTTCCACTCATGTATTAATTTTGAGTTGTTTTGCGAGGGCTAACTAGTTTTAGAAGAGATCCTTCTTCAAGAGGTCCGGTCAAGTCACGTTGAGAGTTGTGCCTTCACAGCACCTCATAAATACGGAATTCCGTTAAGTTCGAAACTATTCGGGCCATCCAGAAACTTAGTTAGTAATAATTAACAACGGCCACCAAAGTTGTAATGTAAAGTTCAAGATTGTTCAAATTTCACAAATGACGTAAACTTCCCAAAAGCACGGACGTAATGTTACATGAATTTTACATTAAGCTGTAACTGACACATTTTTTTCATACAAAAACTTTGTAAATCCGCCGGCGCCGCCATTCCTCAACTGTATGCTCAAACAAATGGGCTCACCACCTATTACGTGAGACAGAAATACACACTGTAAAAGGGGATGTTTAATATGCCTCTGCCACCCCTTCGGGAATAAGTTCCGTTTATATTCATTATAGCTCCATGGTGAAACATTTGGTAACAAAGATACACGAGAAAATTTTCTATACGAAATTCCACTAAGACTGGGTTGAGTTGCTTACTGTACATTTTACAAATGAGACTCTACTAAGGGGTGCAATCAGGGGTAGCATCAGCCAGGTAAGCAACACTCAAAAGCCCTCATCAAGGGACTCTCGCATAGTTACTCCAGCAAACTCATGAAACCAAGCAAAGGTAGCCTTTGTGTCATGACGAAGGCACTTACTGGCCACTGCAGACTGAATAAACACATGGCTAACCTTGGACTCAGCCCAACCGGGCTTTGCAGATTTTGCTACGAAGACGAGGAAACACCTCAGCATCTTTTCTGCAACTACGGCCCCTTCATACACAAACGGTGCGCCTCCTTTGGCGAACACCTGCTTCAACTACAGGATGTACAGTTCCTCGCTGCCAAAACCATCCTCAAATTCCATAAACGTATACGAATCAGCAGCGAACTTAAACCATTTGGGCGAGCACAATAGACCTCTTCAGGTCAGAGTGTTACAGGACCTTCCTAGATCCTCTAGGAGCCTGTCATAGCCTTTATATGAATAATAATAATAAGGGGTGCAATATAGAGTCCCACTTTTGATCTTCTAGCCTTGAGTCCTGTACCTGCAAGTGGTGCACCTGCTGATTAACGAATATGGCGAAAAGAAGAAAAACTCGAAACAAAACTCCGTACCAATCCATCAGGTCAATGTAGTGCTGGGCTAATAGCCTAAATAAAGGTCAATCGCCAATCCTGAAATGATTGGGAAAGGTCTACGTCCAGCAGTGGACTGTGACAGGTTGATTTGACTGATAGCAAAGTTAAGACAGCTTTACCGGGTCCAGCTGCCTAGCAGTGTACCTGCTTCAATGGGAAATCAGACTGCAGTCGTTACGAACTATGTCGAAAATTTTGCTGCTTCAGTTGAACAAGTGAACCCTACTGGACCCCTCTGGAAGCAACTAAAAAACACTTACGATGAATAAAAAGAACTAGTTTCAAGAAGGCATTAAAATCTACTATAAGCAGAATATATAAGGAAACCAATACGGCATTTTAAATAACATAAAACTGCATTGCCTTTTAAACCATTCACTTGAGAAGCGAAACTACGTAGTAACACAGGTATGAACTCAGCCGGATTATTAAAAATTACATTATTTATTAAAGGATTGAATGTAGAATTGCTCGTAGCACTTGTTCAGCGTTGTGTAAACAATAAAAAACTCTAACACCACGTCGCTAAGGTCAGTCTTGAGATTGCTGACCATTAGCTAGCATTTGCATTTTCGAGTCTTCCGATTCTTTGGAACGCACGTGAAATTTTTAGCAAAGTACATACTTTATGTATGTTCTGTGCCGTTAGTCGCGGTTACAGTAATATAATAGGCATTAAGTGATTAGTAGAATTTATGGGCGATTTAAATAACTTCAATAGCAAATATTCACAACCTGTTTTGGTCATTCCGCGACGAAAATAGGCTTATTACCTATTACGTGGGACCGAATACAATTCGTAAAATGTGAGTGATTGGAATACCTTTGCATCCCTTTTGAGAAAAAATGGTGGGACTTTATTTATGTTTGTTAAATATAGGTACAACAAGAAATAGACTTATTTATATATACTTACTTGACTTATTATGACTAATTTATATTTATATAAATAATGCCAAACCTATCTAGTAGCGTGCCTCTTAAGAAGCTAAACATGATATAAGTACAACAAGAAAGAAGCTAAGGTGTTTAGTGTTTGAATGTGAATTGATTTTGCTGTGGTTATTATATAGTTGTTGTTATGTGAATATAACATTGATAATAAATTTAATATATTTTTATTACATTGAACATAAACAGCCATAAATAACAGAAGAATCATTCAAGTCATTAGAGAGGCAATTATAAGTCCTCGCGTAAGGATCTCTAGCATTTTTTTTTCTTTGTTTCGCATTTCACATAAGAAACGCTTTAACATGTATATGTAATATTTTCAATTCTGCATCAAATAATAACCTAAGTAAGTAGGTATTTAGCATGATCTGTTACGGACAAAATTGCTTTTACAAAATTCACCACGTCCACCACACATTTCCATCTCAAAGTTTCAAGTCCATCCCTGTAATCCGTCCAATTTAAATGCTTCGCTTCGATTCAAGATCGAATCTCGCTTTCAGCTTAGGAGAGGGAACAAGTAACTGAATGATCCTCGATGCGAATCTGGGAATTAAAACATGAGGAAACGGTAACCGTAGAACGAAGTGAAGGAAATGTGTGTAGTGGGAATGTTTCAATTTATATAAATCTTTTCACGAATGTGCAATAACTTTTAAGTACAAAAAGTATACTTGGAGTTCATTGTGACTACACTAGAGACATGTTTATTGGAATTGTTATGGGAATATTGCCACCCGCATTTCCATTACTGGAACTCTTGCAAGCGTACATTCACAATGACAAATTTGATTTTCGATTGGTAATCTTTTATTTTCTCTCACACAAAACTATTACAATAGACTGAAATTTAACATTTGTATGTGAGAGACTGGTATCTGTACTAGGAGACCCGTATGATAGCAAGGGTGTTCACTGTCATCTCTTTTAAATAGCAGTGGTTTTCTACAAAAATCCTATTGCGTAGTCACAAGGACGAGACACACCATCCCAGTTGTAAGCAAAATATCAAAACTGGAAGCCGTGTGAACAGAACAATCGGTTCTTTCAATAGCAAAAATCACCATCATAATATATGAAAGAATAAAATATCATTTCAGATTTCATATGTAGTATGTAGTAAATTATACCCATAATAGTAAATAGGTTCCGATCCGGCAAATCCTAACTGCTTGTAAACATATGTAAACCCCTAACAAGCATTTGATTGCATTTTTGCTGCAACTAGGCAACATAGGGTCTTTTAAAACTACCGACATCTCAAACAATAACGAGTGTCTTAAAAATTGAGCATCAGATTTTTGATGCTGATCTTGCGCTGAAGCTTATTTGTGTTCACATCGATCAAAGTTGGATGAAGTGCCGTGATGAATGATGGCTCTCTGGGAAAGTGAGAGGGCGTAATCTAAGATACGGTTGAGGGATCTTGTGATAAAGGTGCTGAGAATCTTGAATTCAGATTTGCCGGTTTTTAATCTTACGTAATAGCTATTTTATTATGAATATCTATCTTTACATATATTAAAAATATTATGAAATGAGTTGGTTCACTTGGTTGAAGGTAAGTAGGATTATCAAAAAACTTAGTAAAAATCTTGAATAAAACCTACCGATCCCTCCAATTTCAAAAATACGTTACAATAGTTCAACTCTGAGAAATATCGTAATATGTAATTTATCTGAGGAATTTTTTGACGCGTTGTAGGTAATGTATATTTATTTAAGTTTAGTTAGTTGTTTTTTTTTTTATATTTAGTGTTAGATTATGCTTTTTATTTTATTTGTACCTAGTATATAATTAAATAATATTTATCTGTTTATAAAAAGTAAAGCGACAAATATTTTATGAGGTTTGTATGATTTTAGAATTACATCATCATCAATTTATAACCATATTTCAGGCAAATAAATAATTATCTTGTCTTATCTACAATCATTTAATAAACGAAAATGTCATAAAAATATAACCTTTAACAACATCTGAAAATAATGATTTTTTATAATTAGTGCAGCTGTTTAGGTTTATTTTTGTATCGGCTCCCTAGATGGCGTTATATCATATTCTAAATCGCTGTATTACACTTTTGTATGTGTATGACACAGTCTCAACCGATTAAATCAACTTTGTTCCTCGCTTAAGAATTGAGTGGTTTATTACGCACCTATTCGCGATTTTTTGGGACTGCAGTCCTGTGCCCTGTATATATACTTATCTCCTTATAGTACACGCCTATAATAACAGATATCAAGCAGTTCAAAATGGGCGTATGAAATTTGAAGGTTCCTTTTCGGATTGTTTTCTATGAATGTGAATAGAACAATTGTATACATCAAACATTATCTACGAAATCAATTGAGTCCTACATCAAGTTAAACACAAAGACATTGAATCCTACAATACCCTTATCCCCCATTAACTGTCACTTACTCATTTAAAGTGATGGCAGACTGCTGGTAATAAAAGCCAGCACTACAATGTGTACTCCTAAGTTATAGTCTAGATTCATTGCCCAATAAAGTACAGAGAACAGGTAGGGATTTCATTGCTACTAAACCTTCATGAGAAATTACTTACTACGATAAGAAGGATGGTCGTGTATTAATTAATTGGATGTCTTAGAGTTGGAACTTGATGTTAATAACTATCCATCTTGATGCTATATTACTGACAAGGTTGTAGCTCTTTATAACATAAAATCTATTCGGAACTTCACGTGAAATAAGTAGAGAGACTAGATTAAGACGTCTAAAGTCTTGATCTCTGAAGTAAAATGAAAGTAGAAAATCTCATTTATTCATTTGAAACATAAAGTTTACTTGGAATCGTTTTAGCCTTTTCATGAAATGCTTGACAAGGGCAACTACTGAGAAACACTGCTTAGCAAATTTAGCTCGAATCCTTTTTTAATTAAATCTGACAGTTGGCGTCCTTCAAGATATTTAGGTTCCATATTCAGAATATCCTGAATAACTTACAACACGTTCCGCTTCATACAGTTAAAGTTAAAGTAAAATTGACATACGACTTTTAAGAAATGGTAAAGATGTTTACTAACTATAATAATAATAATGTTTATTTGCTTCTAACGGTTTACAATAAATATTCTAACAAACATTTCTGTCTATATATATTTTTTTTTACTATTGGGTCTCAAACTAGGCAAAATACTTGTATTTTGGGAAACAAATGGGTGCCATCTCTGACAGAGGTCAACTTCAGACGACTGTCGCTTCTAAGTATGTAGTTACTGGCAGCTATTTCAATAAGGAGTCCGGGCTGCAATGTAATTATGTTGATGCTACCCAGAGTCCGAGACTGTACGCTAAGTTAAAATGAGGTCAGTACTCAAATATCGATTGCGTACCGGCGTTTAGAGAGAGAAAGTAAAAAGTTACCAAAAGCATTTCTAGACTATTTAAATGTTCAGGCTATTAAAGCAGTCCAAAAAAATTTTTTTCGCTTCTCCTTTCAGAACTTTTATAAACTGTGTTGTCTATGGTTTGAATGAATGAAGTTATGAAGTATCTACCCGTATTACAAAAAAGATTTTTTTAATGGTTATGTTAGTTTTAAGGTTTAGTCACAGACACATAAATAAAACCAGACCCGAAACACTTAGCCCTATCATTCTTCTACATCCTAATGTATACCGAGTTGCCTGCAAACACTATTAAAATTGGCGTTTCGGGTCCGCTTTTATCTGCTTTTGCTTTTTGACATTGATGGAAGCGACTGCCGTCTGACTTCCAACCCTGTGTTTTGCCTGGCTCGTTAGTCAGCAGGTGCACCGCTAGAAGATGGTCACCCTTACGCCTGTCGTAGATCCCGCAAAAACATAAAAGAAATTCGATAGAACCTGCCTGTGATGATTCGCAGATTAAAAAAAATTGAAAAAATCTATCAGCGGTAAGGACGAATCTATGTGGACATAATTCCATAAGAAAAAAAATCATAAAGCGTATGTTTTGGGTTTCTATGGAAAATCCCATTGGCCCCATGTTTAAAAATTCAGCCGCCGTCACGATTTAATTTAGATTTTAACCTGTAAATTCGATTTAGTCCAAACATTGCGAAATTCGGTGTAGGACTCGAAGAAATATGGCGTCACATGCATATCGCTATTGAAGCTGATCCGTGAAGCTCTAATAAAGATAGTCTATCTGTTAACGATCACCATAGCTCATAAAGAAAGCCTTATTATCTGACCAAATGAGATGTTCTCCTAATAACTTCGCGCTTCGGTACCGCCTTATCACATAAAAATTATGGTACTACATAAATTTTATCTTTTATATTTATGTGGTAATTAACTGTCCATTCCGCATTCTAAATAGCGATTTAGAAATAAATATAATGTTTAAAAGGTTTAAAATTTATAGTGGTGGAAAAGTTGGAATAGCTATTCCTAAATAAATAATGCAATAATAAGTGAAAACACAACTTCTTTCTCTAATATAATAAACTAGCTGATGCCCGCAGCTTTTCCAGCGTGATGAAGTTTTTCTATTCAAGATTTCGTACGGAGGACTATTTTTTTTTTAAAATCTAATATATCCAATGTTACTCACAAAGAATTTAGCTCTCCAATGGTAAAGATTTTTAAAATCGGCCCAGTAGTTACTGAGCCTATTCATTACAAAGAAACTTACAAATCTTTCTTCTATATAATATTAGCACAGTATATGATATGTTATTGCTGTGATATAAGTATAGATATGCAAGCATTTGTGAGTGCATAATATGTTTATTAGATACTTCTACACGCTCAAATTGCTGGACCGATTTGAATAAATTGTGGCTTGGAAGTAACTGACACTCCAGGTAACCAAGCCACATGTTATCCTGAAAGGTATTAAATATATAAAGGCCTAAGTTTGTGACTTTATATGATTGTTACTTATTCACGCACAAACGGGCTGAATAATTTGGGTATAATTAGGCGTGGTAGTAACATACGTTCTGGAGGCCGAGTCTACTATAGACAAGACCGTAGAATAAAACTAGAATCGCTGTTTTTAGCTGTCAAAACGTTAGTAGACTATCAAAAATGCAACTGACTAGCGGTCACTGGCGCGGTTCGTTTTAGTAGAACTCATCGGCCGACCGATAGAAGTCTATTGAAGTACAATTGTAATAGTAGACTACGAAAACAAGTCGAAATTGTACCGGTGGCTTTCTATTAAGCGACGCTTTCGATTCTTTTCTGACGCGATTGAAATAGTTGACTTGGCCCCCTGGAATAACACAAGGGCTCCATTTTTATCCTGGGCACAGTTTCCTGAGGAAAACGAGTACGGAAAAATGCACCACACGAACGAAGCCGCAGGCGTCTTTACTTATAAATAATTATTTTAGCACTACATAGATTTTATCTGTTATATTTATGTGATAATTAACCGTCCATTGGGAGTTCTAAATAGCGATTTAATAATAAATAGAACCCTTAATAGGTTTGAAATTTATAAGGGTGATAAAATTGGAATAGCCGCTCTTTACAATGTTATTATCATTGTTGTTCTAAGAGTACCTCCTTATTATCTATTCACTCGTAGAATACTGATGTTCATTAATGATAGCCGATTGAATTCATTTTGGTAGTCGTGGAATTTACTTTATTATTTTAAGGACAAGGTTAAATATTGTGGGACAAATAAATATAAATAAATATTGTGGGACACTTTTCACACAGCGCCATCTAGCCCAAAGTAAGCTAATATTAGCTTGTGTTATGGGATCTAGATAACTGATAAACATACTTATATATTTTTAAATACATACATATTATACATAGGAAAAATCCAAACTCCGAAACACACATTTGTGGATCACACAAATATTTGTTCCGACCCGGGAATCGAACCCGGGACCTCTTGCGTAGCAGTCGGATACACTCCCACTAATAGGTAGGATGTATTAATAAAGGATGTATTAATATAGGGTAGGAGGTATTAATATAATTCATATTTTCAAATAATGATAGCCCTATTTAGAACGTATAGTTTTGTATGTGTGTGTGTTTGTGTCTGCGTGGATTGATTGTATCATCGTCTTGAATAAATTGTTTTACATAATTTTGGCGCGGAGCGCGTGCCGGTTGAGCGCTCGAATTTTTTGCGACGGTGGCGCTGCGCAGTGTGCGCCGCGCGGCTTGACTGCGGAACTACGCGGCTCGCGTCGGGCGATGGCGCGTAAGCATTGCGGTTGGCGGGTGATTTAAATAATAGGCCCAAAACCCTACAGAACGTGTACCATTAATATCGACCCTTTGTATTCTATTGTTCAAATATGAAGACTTCTATTGTTCGAAAGAAGTCGAGAGTTTTGCCTCTTCCATAGTGATGTAATTTTTTGCACAGTGTTTCATGTTGAACGCAATCAAAAGCCTTGGATAGATCGCAGAATATACCTAATGCATCTTGCTTGTCTTGCCAGGCTTCATGAATACATTTTAATAACTCAACACCAGCATCGGAAGTTGAGCGCCCTTTCGTAAAACCAAAATGGAAATATTATACAGGATATTTTATGAATATCAAAATGGGATAGCATTTGATTCAAAATTTTTTTTCAAATACTTTGCTCGAAGTTGGCAGCACTGACACTGGTCGGAAATTAGACGGGTCTGTAGCGCTGCCAGCCTTGAACAAGGGTATGACTTTGCTGTGTTTCATTAAATCAGGAAATATACCACTAAAAACAAAGTCATTAAACACAGATGCTAGATGGGGCGCAATGACCTCGATGATACATGATGCAGTTTTGACTGATAATCCCCAAAGGTCCGCGGTTTTCTTAATTTCAATACATTTAAAAGTTTTTATAATATCCTGAGCGCAAATGTCTGTGAATACAAATGCATCCCTGCAATAAGGAACAGATTCTTCTAATAAATGTTCAGAGGAACTGGAAGATGCTTGGAGAGATTTAGTCGTCAAAAATTTGATAACATTGCAAACATCACAATCATATGTAAATGTAAAATAGAATATACTAAATTTAGAATTATATATTTGCCGTTATTAGATACAAAATCCCCGACTGCTTTATAAAAAAAAAGACTTTAACAACGTATTTGTATTTATTCATATTTATTCAACAAATTTCAAAAAGGCCTTTTTTTTCAGTCCTGCTTAGATGAGAAAACTACAGCAATAATAAGATTATGGTATCCCCGTCGAGGTTTTACTTGAAGTAAATAAAAAATAAAATCCTTTCAGAGGTAACTAAAGTCAATATAAACTCTTTTAGCCTAGCTAGCTTACACGTTAAAGAATGGAGTCTATTTAGTTTACAGTGAAATTTATTGAAGCAATGAAACTAGCGTCGTAAGGCTATATTGTTGCGACCTCCTGTAGGTAAGCTCCTTGATATTTCTGCTTACCTAGTACCTACTTTCAGCAACATATGTTTTTACTCTAACAAAATTGACATATTGTCAGATTGTAAACTGAAATCATAGTCTCAGTAGGTACTACCGAACATCTACGAATAGGACATTACGATATAAGTGCGTTATGATGGTTATTTTCAAGCCCGGGCTGTAGGCGAGAGCGTTATAGAGTTGAGTGAGTATAGCTACATAATATATTGACGCACGTATATCGTACGACTTTATTCAAGCCACTTGGAAGCAAACATAACAAAAAATCAATCAATAGTAGATTATGGTACAAGTGTGTAAAGTTGGTGATTACCGCTGAGGCGCTATTGAGACCCAAGCCGTAAGGCGAGGGTCTAAAGAGAGCCGAAGACGTTAATCAACAATGTGTGTGACGTGTATCATACGACATTTTTCAATACACTTATGAATAATATAATACTAAATAAAACAAATAGATATTTTTCCTTGGCGTTATCAGGTAGTAAACTTTCTATAACGTTAAGGACTTCACATCTTATATCGGGCTGTGTAGGTACAACATAAATCGTTTTCTTCATAACTAGTACTTGTAGACATTTTAATAAATATAAAACTTTAATTTCAACAGGGAAAACTAATTGTGAAACTTTTTGGTACTGGCGGGAACAATTATTTAGTTCTATTTTTGTTTTTATTTTTTTAAGTTTTTTGGCTTGGTTACTAGACCTTTGAGCCACGTCTTTTTATTTATATATATATATATATATATATATATATATATATATATATATATCTACACTTTACTAAACACTATACTCAACACTTTGAACACTTTTAATATTTATTGTTTTGTTAAATTCTTCCAATCGTATTTTTAATGAAATCGTATAAATATTTGTAGCACTTTACATTTGTTAATAATTATCTGTCACAAGCTTAGATACTGCTACAGCTCACCCTTCCATTGTCATAGACCTCACTTCTGATGATGAAACGGGGGGCTGTTCTAAATCATTAAAAATTATTAAGTGTAGTAAAGAAATATTTAAAAATTAAAAAGTTTATTACTAAATCTAAAAAAATGATACATAAATACAAGTTTTTTATAAATAGCATGTCAATTAATAGACAGAGATTGCAACTGATTGACCAGGTAAATATGTATATGTTAGAACTTGATACTATTGCACAACAGTACAAAACTGATACACAGGCCCTTCAATGTCAGATTGACCGACTTCAAGACTCTTTGAAATCAATTTCATATAAATATGAAACAGCAGAGAAACAGAGTAGGGAACAGGTGTTAGCCATAGGTAAATTAGTAAATTCATGTCATTGTCAAAATGACCAATTGACATCCGCAGGCCATGTTCCCTCCTCACCCTTAAGTTGTGAAAGAATTAGATGCAATGATGAATTTTCACCAATTAAAACTGTGTGCAGTGTGGATAATAGTATATTAAGTTCAAGTAGTAATTGCGAGGCATCTACGAGTATAATAGAAAAGTTGCAAATAAAAAGTGATGCAAAGACCATAGTCTATTGCGATGAAATAGGTAAAAATTTTGGACATTATTTATCACAGTTAAGTCATTCTGTAATAAATCATACATATCCATTAGCTCCATACTCTCAAATTACAGATTTTATATTGACTGGTACACACTGCATGCAGTCTACTATAGTGGTGCTGGTTGGCAGAAGAGGCAATATTAATAGTGACAAACTTTTAAAAATTTTTGATAAGTTATCAAGTCTGCAAGTAAAACAAGTAATTTTGTCCACCTTGCCATACAGCACTGCTATGAGCCACAAGGAAAATCACTTAAGATACAAATTAAATATGAAACTACATACCATGGTATCATATTCCAAAAAAATTGAATTGTTCGATTGGAACATAATCTTCAATAATAATAGTTTGTTGACATTAGATAGATATTTTCTATCAAAATTTTTTCAACGAAAGGTAGCTCTGTTGCTATCTAATTTTTTAATTTTTCAAGCCAAATTATTGGCAAGTACAACTGCTTTTATTGAGCAGGATAGTTTTGATACTTCACATTTGGAAAATGAAATTCCAAAAAACTAGTTTATAGGACAACAGATAATAAATCTGGCCAGTTGACTTTGGCCCCTGAGAATAATCTTAGTAAAAATATTGTTTTTATAAACCTGGTGCACCATAATGTTAGAGGTTTAATAAATGGTAAAGATTTAGAGTTAGAGCTATACATTAATGCAAATTCTATTAATATTTTTTGTGCTACAGAGCACTGGTTAAAAGATCATCAAATCACATTGTTGAACTTCGTAAATCACCAGGATGCTAGCTCGTTCAATAGAAAACATTCTAAACGTGGAGGCTCTTTAATATTAATTAATAAAAACTTAAAATTTAAAGAACGTAAGGATTTAGTAGCCCTCTCCATTGAGCGAGTTATTGAGATTGCCAGTATTGAGTTTGAGCATTTCATCTTGTTAAGCGTATACAGTCCCCCTGATGCTTCTTACATTAAATTTGAAGAAAAGCTTGAAGAAGCACTGTTCAAATGCCAATGTTCTAAGAAATCTATAATAGTTTGTGGAGATTTTAATGTTGATATATTAGATACATCATTAACTCCATCAGAGAGAAATAAAATGAAAAATTTATTTAAATCCTTTAATCTGCATAGTACATTCTTAGAACCCACTCGTATTACAGCCACCAGTGCAAAATGTATTGATAATATTTTTACTGATATTAAACCTATAGATAAAGGTATTGTGGATCCTGTGGAGTCAGATCATCGTGGCCAATGGATAAAATTTCCTAAAAGTAGTAACAAAGTCAGCAAAAAACATATTAAATATGTACCAATTAACCAAAGTCGTTTGAATAATTTTAAAGAAAATGTATTAAAGAGATTACCATATCTACCTAACTTCACTTGTGTAGACCAGTCATATAAACACTTATTTAATTTGATTAATGATGAGTTTGGCAAAGTTTTTACCTCAAAAACTCTACAGATTGGTGGTCGTCCTGTTTTCAGTGACTGGGCAACACCAGGTATCTTTAAAAGTAGAAATAAATTATTTGAATTATATTCAGAAAAATCATATAATTTTAGGCAAACCTTTCAGGAATATGTTAAAAATTATTCAAAGATATTTAAACAAACGTGTCATCTTGCTAAGTCAAACTTCATTAAAAATAAAATTTCTAATTCTGTAAATAAAATAAAAATGACTTGGAACATCATTAACTCTGAATGCGGTAGATCTTTAGTGACTGAAAGGGATTTCCACTTAAAAGTAAATGGTTGCCATGTTACAGGGGACCTGGAAGTGGCTACGGAGTTTGAACACTTTTTCAAAAATATACCTATTTTGACAACAAAATCTCTCCAAGCATCTTCCAGGTCCGCTGAACTTTTATTAGAAGAATCTGTTCTTTGTTGCAGGGATGCATTTGTATTCACAGATATTTGTGCTCAGGACATTGTAAAAACATTTAAATGTATCGAAATTAAGAAAACCGCGGACATTTGGGGGTTATCGGTCAAAACTGCATCATGTATAATTGAGGTAATAGCGCCCCATCTAGCAACTGTGTTTAATGACTGTGTTTCTAGTGGTACATTTCCTGATTTAATGAAACACAGCAAAGTCGTTCCCTTGTTCAAGGCTGGCAGCGCTACAGAGCCGTCTAATTTCCGACCAGTGTCAGTGCTGCCAACTTTGAGCAAAGTATTTGAAAAAATAATCTTGAATCAAATGCTATCCCATTTTAATAGTCATAAAATACTCCATGCGAATCAATTTAGGTTTACGAAAGGGCGCTCAACTTACGATGCTGGTGTTGAGTTATTAAAATGTATTCATGAAGCATGGGAAGACAAGCACGATGCATTAGGTATATTTTGCGATCTATCAAAGGCTTTTGATTGCGTTCAACATGAAACGCTGTGCAAAAAATTACACCACTATGGAATAAGAGGCAAAGCTCTCGACCTTCTGTCTTCATATTTGAACAATAGAATACAGAGGGTCGATATTAATGGTACACGTTCTGTAGGATCCATGGTTACAATGGGTGTGCCGCAAGGCTCGATACTTGGGCCATTCTTGTTCCTCATTTATATTAATGATTTACCATTTTATGTAGGGGACAGGAATAGGATTGTTTTGTTTGCAGATGACACCTCATTAATTTTTAAAATTAAAAGACAATTAGATAACTATGACGATGTAAACAATGCAATTGCAAGAGTAGTTCATTGGTTCAGCTCAAATAATCTTTGCCTTAATGAAAATAAAACTAAATGTATAAAATTTACTCTACCAAATGTAAAACAAGTTGCGGCCAATGTTCAACTGAATGGACAAGTGTTAGAGTTTGTAGAATCAACTGTGTTCCTAGGTATAACTATTGATGCCAATTTGCAGTGGGGCCCACACATAGAAAAGACAGCCTCTAGATTAAGTTCGGCTGCATACGCTGTAAAAAAAATCAGGACTCTAACAGATGTGGATACGGCTAGAATGGTTTACTTCAGCTATTTTCATAGTATTATGTCTTACGGTATTCTCCTTTGGGGGAGTGCTGCAGATTTAAATATTATTTTTGTTCTACAAAAGCGGGCTGTACGCGCTATTTATAATTTGGGCCCCAGAGTTTCTCTCCGAGAAAAATTCAAAGAAGTGAATATTCTAACCGTACCATCACAATACATTTTTGCCAATCTTATGTATGTCCAGAAAAATCTATCACAGTTTTCTAAACTCTGTGATAAACATAATATAAACACTAGAAATAAAAATAATCTTTCAGTCCACCACAGTCGACTACATAAGATTGGCGATTCTTTCCAGGGTAACTGTATACGCTTTTACAACAAGCTTCCCTGTGACCTGAGAAATTTACCTTTAAATAAATTTAAAAAGTTTATTAAAAACAAGCTTTGTGAAAAAGGTTTTTACTCCGTTACAGACTATTTGCAGGACAGGGACGCCTGGAAATGATCTGCTGGCAAAATGAAATAATATAAAATTGTAAATAGGCCATCAAAAAAAAAGCCTTCCTAAGTTTCTTGCCGGTTCTTCTCAGGTGGGCCGCGTTCCGAACCGGTGGTCGCTTTAAATATTTTAAATAGTGTATGACATTTTGTAAGCGCCGTTAAAATGGTCTATGCAAAATAAAGATATTTTTATTTTAATTTTTTTTTTTTTTTTTAATTCCCAACCTCGCCAGGTGGGAGGGAGTGGTGGAGTGTCCGAATCGAAGCCTGTTTATAGTCGTTATGAAGTCTCGACTTGCCGACTTCAATTTCCAGTACCATGGATATGCTAGTATATCCTCCTGTTTAGAGCCATACCACTTTCCTTTTTGTTCTTGGTCTTTTTTCCACATGTTTTTCCACTGGTCTAATATGTCTATATTTACAGAGCTGTAGTAATCAGTTAGCGGAATATTCACTACATACATGACGTTTAAAGGATTAATCCCTTCATATGCAGTTTTGTCAGCTACCTCGTTGCCAGTTATACCTCTATGTGAGGGTATCCACATAAAAGCGACATTAATTTCCATTTTGTGCAATTTATAATACAATAACAACAGGTATAAAATGTAACTGGATTTAAAATTAAATTTTAGGTTTTTTAAACTCTCTATGAGACTAAAAGAATCAGTTAGAATTAAAAAGTGTTTGCTGGTTTTCAAATGGTGAATTAATTTGAGTGCTTCTAAAACTGCATATGCCTCTGCTGTAAAAATTGAACAGTTTTTATCTAAAACATAACTTTGAGGAAATTTCGTCTGTGGATCAAACACTGCAGATCTTACATGATCTTTAGTTTTACTGCCGTCAGTGTACAAGGTATAAAAGTGAGGATTCTCGTCTAAAAATTGTAACAAATCGTTATTGTTTGAAATTTCATGAGTTATAATGGTAATAGGAAAAATTATACTAGTGAATGAGTGGGAGGGGAGTAACATGGCCATTGAGACTGTTGTCTAACTAAAGTGCACTGTTTGTTAATATGCAGAAAGATTCTACTTAGTTGTGGAGAGACGCCTCTCACCAGTTCTTCAGCAGTAGTTAGTGGCTCCGATACATTAATCAAGTGAGGAATAATTTTTTGTGTTACTTGACTATTCTCTATTGCTAGCAGTTTTAAAAAATATCATTCAATTGAATGATATTTTTTAAAACTGCAATGGGCTCACCACGTGTTAAGTAGGACAAAACTGCATATGGTGAAATGTCGGCGTATAGTATGCCTCTGTCTACCCCCTTCGGGGATAAAGGCATGACAATATGTATGTAGGAATAGCTAAAGGATCAAAGAATTTATTACGCTAAGTAATATAACTAACTTTTTTCTTTTGCGTAACCCCTCCGAACAAAACAAATAAAGGTTGTAGGTATATTATGCGAGTGAGTCTCACTTTAATTTTCATTTCCTTCTTTTGCTTTCATATGTGATAAGTAAGTATAAGTGTGTGGCCACAAAACGCGTGGAATCATAGGTAATCATAAAAAATATTGGCAATTTTATGAATTCTTAAAACGTTCATTTCTTATCCATTTATTCCCGTCGTTTATTCGAAATGTATTTTGTAATATTAAAGTATATTTTTCAGTTGTCTTGATCTCATGGCACAAGCTTAAAGTTTAGTTTTGACTATATGGCGCTGTGTAAAAAGAGTCCCACAATATTTATTTATTTATTTACTAGCTCAACTAGACTTCACTCGTGACATTCATCGAACACCCGTTTCACCTCATACATTTATATAACACGCATACGGAGACGAAGTCTTTCCTGTCTCGAAGGAGCTCGACGCCTAATTGTCGACACTCGACAGTAAATTATCGTTGATAACACGCTCTCCTTTGTGCCAGGTAAAAAGCTCGAAGCTGGTATCGAAGCAGGTGCACCAGCCCATCGTAGACTCCGCAATTCTGAGTTATAGAGAAACAGTGTTTGCACCGCAGTAAACCACTGCCGTGCCCTATTGAGCACTCCGAAGTTTTTGGACGCCAGTTTGGTCTTATCCTTTAAATGACGTATTGGACGACTGAGGACACCAAATAATATTGGAGATGGAGAGAGGTGTGCCCTGGAATTACGGCTAAGAGAAAAATAAGTATTTATCGAAACACAAAATGAAAATAAATACGTTAACCATATTTTGTTTTATTTTTACATCATCTAGTTTTATGAATAACAGACAACCTCTATTTTACCTCATTGTAGGAATTTTTTTTGCAGAACCGCGATATACGTTTCCAATTATTTGTAATTAGGAAAAGGTGAACGTAATTTCATGTCACTAACTTAGAAAACTAACACAAAAATCTTTGAAAAATTCTTAAAAAATATTTTTTTGTAAAAATACTCAGTATATCAGACTGATAAGTAAAGTAATGAAAACCAATAATTAATCAAATAATGAACAGTTCAAATTTTTATACGATGTTGTCAAATGAAAATGTAGAAATGGTTCCTAACTGGCGTGTTTATTGGCCCTCTCACCCCAGGGCATTGTTTACGCAAATTCTACGTATTCCCTAAAATGTTTTTTTTCCTTACGCCTAATCTCATACTTTGATCAAAGACCACTAAAGTCTTTGAATATAAACAAACATTTGACTAAAATTACCAAACATTACTTAAATTGTATGCTTTACCTTATGTATTTTTTTTTCTTTTATTTGTTTACAAGAAGGCACTTTACTTAAGTCCGTATTCCAGAACGTTTCTCAATACTCAATCAACGCTTGAGGCTAGATTTTGCCTTATAAAATCTACTCTCAAGCGTCGATTGAGTATTGAGTAAAGTTCTGGAATACGGACCTTAGAAAGCTCAAACGTGGTGCGAATTTGATTAAAACCTCTCTCTCTTTCTCATAACATGTTCCCACATGGTTCAAAACTCCTGACATCACAATGTGAGTTTTAACTCTTTTGTGGTGAGGTTTCCTAAAGGACGCATCGCCTCCTTCATGAGTCCCGAGTCTTAGCCGATAGGGGTGAAGTTCCGGCGCTTCAGAGGACGTCACGTGTGAATTAGGTTAACTTATTATTATTATGTATTTTTAGTTTCAAGGTATTTATCTATGGGCCGTACAATAAGTTTTAAACAGCTGTAATGTCTCTCGTGTTGCCTGACAAAAAAAAAAGCTCTATCTGGATTTGGAGCCAGGGTTCACTTTTATTGGGCGGCTAGGAGCAGCTATCGCTCGAAACTGACGAATTAATTTACCTCTTTAAGATGGAAAGAGGTGCCTCACAATCGGAGTGACACCCCTCTTCAGTCTGCTTGTGATTACGGCTGGTGAAACCCAGTCGTAACGTCAAGCAAATCCAAGGTATATGAATATTCATATACCTTGGATTTGCTTGACGTTACGACTGGGTTTCACTTGGGATCATGTGATCGAATTAAGGCTTCGGCGAATCCTGCGCGACAAAAGTGACTGCGAGGCGGATACGTCATACGCCCGGTGGTCGCCGCGTCGATCGTGTTTATCTGCAGCACCTTGCACACCTACGCGACCGTAACGCAGGAACACCGCGTCCGCAGAGCGGGAAGCACATTTTAACGTGTCAGACTGTGTCAGAGTACGGACGGTTAAACGAATCTATCTGTACTTTCATACTAAGCTGAAGAGTTTGTTTGCTCGGTTAAAGGCGCTAATCTCAGAAAGTACTAGTTCGAATTTAATTTTTTTTTGTTAGTTATTTAGCTCATTTATCTAGGACGGCTATGGGCCATATATAAGCTACTGCCCAGGAGAGCGGAACAGTAATTATAAATGTCAACGAATCGGACAAATTTTCATCCAAAATCAACGACGGGATTAAATAGGTGCGACGAGAGTTTGAAGCATGTCATGGGCAAAGCCGAGGAGGTCAGCTAATTTTAATATTATTGTAATCTGAAAATAGTTTTAAGTTTACCATGACTGAAGATAATACGGATAATATTTATAGAAAGTGTGAGAGAGATTAAAATTTACGAAACCTAGTAATATTTACGAAAATAAAGACTATAATATGAGTACGACAGAATGCATAAGTATAGATAGGTAAAAGTTCTAGACTTGCGGCATTTTTCTAAAGAAATGAATGTTATGCTCGTCTAGTGACGCGTCCCGCGTAGTCGACGCACCTATTGGTCGAAGCCGTGTCTTTATATATATAGCAGTCATCTGGTTGAATCTGGTATTTGATTGAAAGACTAGCGCGTTCATTGAATGGATGACATTTAATTGTTCGACTAAAGGACAACTCTGCAAGTTGTTTAATTTAACATTCAACGTCTTGACTGAACTATATCCCATTCAACGACTATGCTAAATGAGCATATAATGCTCAAAATATAACTATATCCCATTCAACGACTATGCTAAATGAGCATAGTCGTTGAATGTGATATAGCCAATGTTTGGTTAGAGTTTTGTTTGTTTCTGACGGCGACATATATATTTCTATCATGCAACGTTATAGATTAAAAGTTAGTAGATATTTGTGTCTAAGTTTGACGACATTCAGTTCGTGTAAGTTTACAAACACAAAAGCTGCTGGCAACTGTATGATATAAATCATATCAAAATGTAGATAATAATTTAACAACGTGAACCGGAATTACGCATGAAGCCACAACAGATTCAGTGAACTGGATTAATCTAGATTTAACTGAATGTATCTAGTAATCTAGGTTATCATTTTGTACTAATACTCTGTATGAATTCTTCGTTGTGACATAAGTGTTCGATACTAATATTATAAAGCCGAAATGTTTGTTTGTTTGATTGAATGCTCTAATCTCAGTAAATACCGGTTCCAATTGAAAAAAAAAAGTGCGTGTGTGTATTTTATTTTTTATTTTATTTAATTAAGGTCTACCATCGATTGTTAACATCAAAACTTACACTAAGTACATTTAGAATTACATTCTCAATGTAAAAATTACTTGGAGGCAAACACCGCACTCACAAATGAAAAGTCACAAGTAGTAAGCTTAAGCTATTAAAATAAAATGCAAAACATACATCTATATCTAAATAATCTATATAGTTTATAATACATTCTACTCACTTAAAATCTGTGTACTTATGAATACGCGTTAGAAATTATATTGCTTTAGTCTAATAAGATTTTATCACAAATACCAAAACTCTTTGTTTGTAACAGGAATGATAAATTAGTAAACAAAAAAAAACACATCAAAAGAATGAAAGCTACTTTGAATGTTGTCATGCAAACACTTATCAGCTAACTTCATGGTGTGGCGGTTAAATGGGTGCCACTAGGTTTGAAGCGAGATACGAGGCTGCGGGCTCAGGTAGGAAATTAATCCTTATAAGGTTATTGTGACTTTTTTTTTTAAACTTTTATAACTATGTCTATTTCTTTGTAGGTTGGAATATAAAGAAATTTTAAAATATTATTCTTAGACCATTATGTATTATTGTACAAACTAATGCTCGCCGCTTCACCCGCATAGTAAAGATTTCCAGTACCCGTTACCCTCAGGGTATAGAAATCTATCATGGACAGGATAAAAAACAAAACCAACAAGGGTGTAACATGCCCTGGGGGCCAAGTCTACTATTTCCAACGCGTCAGAAAAGAATCGTAATAGTCGCTCAATAGAAAGCTACTAGTACAATTTTGACTTATTTTCGTAGTCTACAAATACAATCGTGCCCCAATAGACTTCTATCGGTAGGCCGATGAGTTCTAGTAACACGTACCGCGCCAGTGGCCGCCAGTCTGCTGCATTTTTCATAGTCTACTACAATTTGACGGCTGAAAATAGCGATTCTGGTTCTAATCTACGGCTTGTCAATAGTAAACTCGCCCCCTGGTCATGAGCATTTGTATTGTATGGCGGGTTATTTCCAAAACTCCATGTCAAGGCGTGGTTTTTGCGTGAAGGGGGATATTTTACTCTATCCACCCTAACCCTCCTAAGAACGCCAGCAAGCTTTTTACGCTGCTGATGTTTTCTTGGAGCATACTAGAATACCCAAAGTACTTAACCATGTATATGGCGGTTGTAGGACAGTGTAACAGCACATATTTCGCTGTTTCTTCCTCTTTTATGCAGGCTCTGCAGAGAGGGCTGTCCAAGATTCCTTAAACGAAAATATGTTTATTGAAAGAGTCATGGCCTGTAATGAAGACTGTAGCTGTGCGTTGCTGCCGCTTGTTCAGTTGTGGAAGACGCGTGAGTCTATTATCAAATACAAGGAGTACAGCTCTGGCCTGTCTGCACTCTTTTAGGTTTCTGGTCATGGGCAACAATTGAACAAAATCCCCAAGCTATAAAACTGAATAGTGTTACAAAAAGTCTTCCTTATGACTACATCACAGTTTCAACCTTTCCTTAAACCAAACACTTAGGAATTTTAGGATTTAGGAGGCAATAAAAGTTTCAGTAAATATACTGAATTACATTCCTCTGTGAGTTTCAGTTGACCACTCGCTATAGTGAAATAGCGTACGCTTGTATTCAGAGATGCACACAATATAAATGAAATTAAAATTATTTAATGTAGCAATATCTGTAGAAAGAAAAAAATTATGTCATGACTATTATTTGTTGCCCGCGACTTCGTAATTTGATGAATATTTGATGCTTGAACATGCAAACAGACAAACATAATTTGATAAAGTGCTTTTATTGAGGTACATACATACGTACATATTGTCACGCCTTTATCCCCGAAGGGGTAGGCAGAGGCATAATTACGCCCTCATTTCACAGTGTGCATTTTTGTCCCACGTAACAGGTGGTGAGCCCGTTGCCGCGTTATTGAGGTGTGTCATGCAATATAAAAATAATAAAGAAATGATAGAGGTAGTATCTCTTTATAATGTGGTACCATTTAGTTAAACGCAGCTGGGTTTTTGTTTAACGTGTGGAAATCCTCATGGATGCTATGCCGGACTCTTACCGACTAAAACCACACGGTGCTCTTCCATTTGTCTATGGCCAGGAGTCCCGGGTAAGCCCTTCGGGAGGATAGCTCCAGGGCTATCAGCAGACTTTATCCGCAAGCGCAGTATCGTCATCGTAGGATGGGGAAACGCAGCAGTGTGTAATTTAAACGCAGTCGATAGACCTTTATAATTATATAGCTACTATTAACTATTTTTTTAAATATATTATATAACCATATTCAAATACCCCTTTACCCATCCATATAAATTTTTGCCAAGATTTCCATCAAGAAAGAAGTTTAGTTTTAAGTATTGTTTTCGTATAGATTACACTGCACAACAGCATTTCTGATGATTGGGTTATGTTATATGATATAAGTCAAATTTTCAATGACGATTTCAAATCTGTGACTGACATTTCTGTACCAGCTCTAGTTCAAAAAATATGACCACATAGTTTTTTTTTAAATAAAACGCTTTATATTTGGATATGAAATCAATTTTTTTAATTTTAAGTGGAAAAAACTTTCTTTTTTTCGATTTTCTTGCTGAAGCTGAAAGCAGAGAGCTATTCTGAATGCTCCAACAATAGTCAGCCATCATGTGAGCGTTCCAGTAGCCTTGATAGCGTTCCTCCATCGTACGAAGGTCCTGGTGGAATCGCTCGCCCTGTTCTTCAATTAGATCCCCAAGATTGGCGGGAAAATAGTCTAAGTGGTTGTGAAGAAAGTGTAATTTGATGCTCATGTTACATCCGAGGTTTTGAAAGTAACTCAATAATTCTTTGACGTGTTGAGAAAAGTCCGAACTTTTATTATTACCCAGAAAATTTTGTACCAGCCAAACAAACTCATTCCATGCCTTTTTCTCAATATTTGTCATAGTTTCCATAAAATTTGAGTCTTTTATTAATGACCTAATTTGTGGCCCATCAAAAATTCCCGCTTTTATCTTTTCTAGACTCAGTTTTGGAAACTTTTTTGACAGGAAAAGGAAACAATTTCCATTTTTGTTAAGACCTTTTACAAATTGTTTTATAAGGCCTAGTTTTATATGTAACGGAGGCAAAATTATACGATCCCTTGATACTAAAGGTGGGTTTATCACGTTTTGTTCTCCTGGAACTAGCGCTTCCCGAGGAGGCCAATCTTTTTTAATCCAATGTTGATTTTTAGCTCTACTATCCCACAAGCAAAGAAAACAGGGGTACTTTGTATAACCACCTTGTTGGCCTAAAAGAAAATTTACCATTTTTAAATCAACACACATAAGCCAGTTGTGCTCCACATATTTAATTTTGTTCAAAACCAAAGCAATAGTTGAATATTCTTCTTTTACTTTTGTGGAATGTGCAATAGGCAACGGCCCTAATTTTTTTCCCATTGTGTAAGAGAACACATTTTAAACTCCGTTTCGATGAATCTATGAATAAACGCCACTCATAAGAAACGTAATTTTGTAAACCCATTGCAGCCATTAAACCAGGTACATCTTTACAAAATACGAAGTCATCATCTTCAGCAAAATATTTGAGGAGATTTCGTTCTCTTGTGCGGTAATAAGAAATTTTTGTTTCTTTTGTTACTAAGTTTCTTTCTTTTAGCCAAGAAGACAAAAGTTCTGAAGCAGACTTTGACAGTCCCAGATCTCTGATAAGGTCGTTTAAATCATCTTGGTTAAATAGTTTTGGCGCATTTAAGTCACATTCAAAGTCACTATCACGATCAATTTTCGCCTCAAAATGCATAGCTTCCTCCTGAGAAGGACCGGCTTAAGGTTCAGTTGATATTTTAGGGCTCAAAACACGTCTATTTGCTGACCGTATGGAAGGATATTCCTATTTGGCTCGATTTTTTCGGTGAATACCAGTTATGTTCACCAAGCAAAAATAACAGTCATCGTGGTGGTTGACGGGTTCTTTTCAGAACATAGCCGTTTCGTACCTAAATCTATTCCTTTTTTTATTAGTCCATAAACGTAGAAACTCAACACACGTTTTGCATACCTTTTGCGGAATCCAAGGCTTGTTTTTCATTTCCAGTGGGTGACCAAAGTAATTTTTGTAAGCCTCATTTACGAACGTAGTAACATTCAAACGGTATTCTTTAAACATATACTCTCCGCAAATGAAACAAAAATGATTCGGATCATTCACACACACTCGTGTTGACGACGCCATATCAAATTTTATTTACGAAATAAATATAATAACACATATAAGCAAATTAAAACGGTCATACATCGACTTTATTGTGAAAGCTATAACTTGTAAACAAGAGCTGTTACGAAAAAAACGAGGGTATATCTAGAATCAGCAAAGTCAAATTAGTAAACATCGTGTGATAAAAGTCAATCATCAGACAAAAGTTCCAATTTTGTTGTGCAGTGTAATCACTTGTTATTAACCTTCAACAACAGACGAAATGTATCCATAAATCCCTACATAACCATACAATTTTGTAAATTACCACGCTTAATGTGGCTATCATCCAAATCTGTGAAAAGCCTCTTAAAACGTTAAAAATGTTTAATCCATTTGTCGCGGTGGCGTGCCGACGACAGCTTGCTTCAAAAGGTGTAATTTTGTATGTTTGAGTTGGTTTGAGGTGTGTCGACTTGCTTGATATTCAAAAGCTGAAATTCAATATCAAATTCTGAAATTCATTACCAACTTGTCAACGATTGGTGGGATATTAAATAAATAAAACAACTATGAGAAACGAATGTCGTTTTTTTTGTGGGGTTCCGTCTATATCCTACTAATATTATAAACGCGAAAGTTTGTAAGTATGGATGTTTAAATTGTCACTCTTTCACGCTAAATCTACTGAATGGATTTTGATGAAACTTTTCAATAATATAGCTTACTCATCAGAATCACTTCGTTCGACCGTCGCCGTCGCTCAATCTGCTCGTGTATTGTCAGTGTTAAAGTAATTTCTATCTGTTAATCAGTGATTGGTTAATTGGTGTCATTTTAATTCCTGCTATTACCTGTGGCAATTATATGGGTTAGCTCCGCCTTGTGGGCGTTGAGGAACAGAGATAAATAGCATTTACCTTTTACTAAAACCTAAAGTGAATATTAGTGGTTCCCCACGCGGCTCGGTTTTGAACACGCATCGGATGATTTGTTTACGTTTTAATGGCTCCCCTCTGTTAACCACTGGACCATCGACGCAGTGACGTCAGTAGCTAATCAAAGGAATAGTAACAAAAAGTCGCTACGAAATCACAACACAGGTGACACGGATACCGACTGCTGCTACGGGCCTACTACTAGATACAGACACCATTGAATATTGTCTGTGGTACGAAAAGTCGACGTCGCCTACATTGTTATTTATTTATCGACATACATCTGCATTCAACCTTTTCATATCAACACAGTGTCCTGCGTGAGTGCTAAACCTAACAAAACCTTAGTAATTTGTAGCAAAGTTTGAGACATGAGCTGTTCTGGCTGTAACGAGCGCCTAAGGGCCAGTGCACGGATTCTGAAGTGTGCTGCCTGTGAGGGTTGCTATCATTTTGAGTGCCTTAATATGAAGTTTGATCAATACAATTCACTCACTCCTGATTTTAAGGTTAGATGGCAGTGTCCTTCGTGTAGTAATGTTACCCGCCGTGGCCGCTCGAATCTACTGACACCTGTGCGTGCGACTCAAATACCATCGCACGAGGAAAGGATGAATATGTCATGTGACGTGATGGGTCATGGCCCTGCATTGGCTTGTGATCCCGACGAATCCAAAGCTTCTGTTTCGGTATTAGGTGTTGTTGGTGACGGGGGTTCAATCTCGATCGTTGCACATGAGATGCACAGTACTCTGCATGACTGGCGCACTGACATAAAACAATCACTAGCCACGTTTAAGGAGGATATCGGGGGCACCCTAACTGCTTGGCGTAAGGACCTGGATGACAGTATAATTAAATTTAATCATGAGTTTAGGGACGCTTTGAATGATGTCAGGAACGAGTTGAATGCACTTCGTGTGGAGGTGAGGTAAAAAAGGATGTCACAGAGTTACAGGCTGCTTTGCAGTTTCAGTCTGAGGAACAAGATCAAATAAAAAAACGACTTGCTGCCGCCAGCCATGGTGCATCCGAGCAACAGACTGCTGCTATTGGTAACCTGGAGACAAAGCTTGATTATCTTGAGCAGCAGGCGAGGCAGTGTAATGTCGAGATCTGTGGTATTCCGGAGACACATATTGGTGTGGAGGTGAGGTAAGAAAGTATGTCACAGAGTTACAGGCTGCTTTGCAGTTTCAGTCTGAGGAACAAGATCAATTAAAAAAACGACCTGCTGCCGCCAGCCGGAGACACGTAGTGAAAACTTAGTACATATAATGGAACTTATTACTTCCACTATTAGTTACCCGATCCCGGCAGCGAATATTGTATCCATCCACAGAGTGCCTCATGCGCATCAGTCTACAAGTGGAGCAAAAAATATAATTGTGAAACTGTCTACGCGTATACTTAGGGATAACTTACTGTCTGCATATCGCAAGGCTGGCAGCATTGATTCTAAGGTCCTAGGCTTCAAAGGAGTGTCTACAACGATTTATGTGAACGAGCATCTTACACTTAAAAAGAAAACGTTGTTTCGTAGGTCCAGAGAGGCTGCTAAAATACATCAGTATAAAAATGTTTGGATTCGTAATTCCACCATTCTCGTACGTAAGCGGGATGGGGATCCTGCGTTCGCTATTCGCACAGATGACGATTTACGGAAGCTCAGCAATAGCGGTGATGGCACTAATTCTAATTGTGGTAACAGTTCAAACTCTAATGTACTTTAAATGTGTGTATTATTATTACGAGTATGTTTACCAGTTTTGCCTTTTATTTTATGTACATATGTTATTTTGTAATGGTATAATGCTTTGTTGCTTATATTTAAGTACTCTGCGCAGCTGGTGGGCTGATATGAATATGAACCTAATTGAAAAGCTGTTTACAAACATTTTTCAACTCCACTACTGTACGGGCGAGATACTTGATTGTGCTGTACTAATGAGCCGTGATGGATTGCTTCCACCATGTTGTATTTATCATAGCAAGCTTTTGCATTATTTGTTACGTATTTTGCTATAAAATTTTTATACCTACTGTATGCTAATAGTCCGTCTGCGACTGAATATTGTTATGATGGTTGGGGGCGTGAGGTTAGCTCAGTTGATTTAATCTTTATCATATAAAACTACATATCTAAGTCATAATACTTGTAATAAACGAGGCTGAGTTACAATTTTTATTGATGCTATATTTATATATGTATATATAACATATACATATATATGTTATATATACATATATAAATATATATAACATACACCCTTTTCTTGTTATATATTGCCTGGCTGTGGAAGCTCATACTGGCTTAATTTTATGTGGCGGATATGGTGAATGCTTATTATTTATTATTGAGAATAACGTTTTTGGTACCTCAAGTGGTTTTGTATTTTACATTCTCCGCGACAAATGATTTGAAGCTCTCTTTGTACTACCAAAACTGTAGGGGTACACGTACTAAATTACATACCGTTTATATGAATATATTGAGCAACAACTATGATATCATCGTCTTCACTGAAACGTGGCTAACTCCTGAAGTAGCTAATAATGAGTTCATAGACCAAAGTTATGTAGTGTATAAAAGTGACCGTGATCGGCTCGCTACGCAAAAGGAAGATGGTGGGTGAGTACTCGTGGCAATATCACGAACATTGAAATCGTGTGAACATAACCTCCCGCCCCGTATAAGTAACTTATTGTCGCACAACCTCATTGAGCACATCCTAATCGAAATCCCTAGTACGCGTCCACCCAAGTATCACATCGTAAGTGCTGTCTATATACCTCCCGATATGACCTCACTGGTGTACGAGCGGCATTTTGAACTACTACAGGAGGTGATGGGTGATCCTGGAGTGGATACCTACTACATAATAGGTGACTATAATTTGCCAGAGATATCATGGGACAAATGTGGGCTTCAAGTCCACTAACTGGCAATGTAACAATTAAGTCTCAATCCGCACCCTCAATCAGTTTATTTAATTTAATATCATAATTAATGGTTTACAACATAGTAATGCACTAAATGCCAAGGGTAACATTTTGGACTTAATCATATCTAACAATATTTGTAAAACTTCCGATGCGTTGTTCCTGATAGTACAACCCGATATGCCTCATCCACCTTTTATCTCCGAAATAAACATAAAGATTGACCACCGACCCATGTAAAAAAATCCTTTCCATAAATATAATTTCTATAAATGTAACTACGAACAAATCAATTGCGAGATTCGTAATATCGACTGGTCGCATATACTGTCTCCTTTTCATTTACCTTAATTAAACAACATACTCCTCTGTCCTCCCCCAAAACTTCTGATTACCCCATTTGGTTTTCTAAGGGCTTAATTAATATATGCAAAAAGAAACAAAAAACATGGCTGAAATGGAAAAAAAATAATAATATCTCAGATTATGAACAATTCTCGCATTATAGGTCATTATTTAAGAAGGGTTGTAAATTGTGTTTTGCCAAATATATTCGGTCCGTTGAAGACAACATTCGTATCAAAACATGTCGCAGATGGACTATCTGCGGCATGTTTTGCGATTTTTTCTCTACTGTGTATGAACCTAAAGCACCAGCATTAAACCAATGGTCTCCTTCGACTGAAATCCTAGAGAGAGCCACAATTCTATCTGATATTTCTTTAGATGAAGACAATGTACTGGATGGATTGAAAGCCTTAGATATGAATAAGGGGTCAGGTCCTGATGGCCTGTCCCCTTTCTTTTTAAAAAATACTGCCTCTGTTATATTTAAGCCTATCACGGTTATTATTAATAAGTGCTTAGCAGAGGGTGTGATGCCTGTAACGTGGAAACTTGCCAATATCACGCCTGTCCATAAGGGAGGGTCTAAGAGTAATGTCGAGCAATACCGACCGATATCGATACTGTCTACTCTGCCTAAGCTGTTCGAGAGAATGGTGCACAGTGCAGTTTACCCTGCTCTGCATACTACTATTATCGAGCAACAGCACGGTTTTGTTAAATGTCGGTCTACTACTACGAATTTGCTCATATTTTCTAACTACTTATTTAGTAGCATGGACAACAGATTACAAGTAGATGCAGTATATACTGATTTCCAAAAAGCTTTCGATAAAGTTAATCATGAGCTGTTGCTGAATCGATTAGCCTTTAACGGAATCCGGGGGAAATTACTGCGTTGGTTCATATCCTATATAACCAAACGTTCCCAAAGAGTAATCATTAATGGTTTCCAATCTAGAATTATTCCAGTAACATCCGGTGTTCCTCAAGGTTCTATTTTGGGACTTCTTTTATTTATTATCTTTATAAATGACATTGTTGAATGTTTCCAGATCTCAACATTTTTATTATACGCAGATGACCTTAAAGTGTTTCGATCCATTAGATGCCTTAAGGACTGTGAATTACTTCAAGAGGATTTAGATAGACTGACATGCTAGAAAGAAAGAAAGAAATATTTTATATTCAGGTACACATTCCATAAATTACACAGACTTACTTAAAATCTACTAATCGGCATGCACCTGAAAAGGCAACCATCTCAGCTAAAGCTACCTACCACACTAAGTATGGTATGCAGCGCTGATTTTCAGATGGCTCCTACTCCTATCCGATATGTACACGCACAGATAAATTTAAATTCAGATGCTACTGTCGGGCCCGTAAACTCTTACTTAGTATACCCAAGTGCATGTCTATAAGATATACTAAAAATTTACATCTTGTAAACCATACATACTCTCTTTGTAATGCGTTTTTGTGTAGGAAGAATAGCGTTCGTGACCTCGGTATACTACTGGATTCAAAGTTTTGCCTTGATTCGCACATCGAAAAGATTGTGAATGAGGCATTTAGATGTACGGATTTATAATGAGATCCACTACTGATTTTAAGCAGCATTCTTCATACCTTTACCTTTATTAAGCCTTAGTGAGACCTCAGTTGGAGTATAGTGTTTTCATCTGGAACCCTTATTACAATAAGTACGCAGATATGCTTGAGAATGTTCAACGTAGGTATTTGTGTGCAGTGCACTACAGATGTCGCGGTTTCTATCTGCCTTATGACAGGTTGTTGAGCGAGTATGGGCTTCTAAAGTTGAGTGATAGGCGCACGCAGCTGGAGGCAATGACTTTGTTTAATATTGTCCACGGTCGTTTTGATTGTATTGCCTTAAATAATGTATTGTGTTACTTAGTCCCTAGAACTGTTCATAGGCGCCAGGTACGTGCAGGTAAACTATTTGCGGTGGGTACATGTCGAACGAAAGCAGGGATAATAGCAGGTATTATCAATTCGGAAAATCACTTATTAAATTTATTTGTAACTATTTTCTTTTATATTTTATTTCATTTCATTTCGACCTTCGAGCGACTCAAATTTAATTAAAATCTTCTGGTAATCTGTGAACAGCGCTGTGGGCTACATTATTATTAACCTACTGTTATTACTTCTTATAATATTACATAGTGTTGTTGTTCCTTCATAATAAAATAAAAAATAAAAAAAAGCGCTCGTGGCGCGCGTAACTCAGTGTTCTGTAAACGATCACTGAGTTACGCAACTTTCACTATGGCTGGTCCTCGGATGGGTGACCACTTTGTGGCATTTACATTTGCGAGCGTTTCCGTCCTTCGGAAGGCACGTTAAGCCGTTGGTCCCGGTTGCCAGTAAAATGGCAGTCGTTAAGCCTGGTTGAATGCCTTATGGGCGGCATGAAAAATTTCAACAGCAGGTAGCCACAACCTGCGTATGTCTATTTCAACATGGCAATGGGCTCACCACCTATTACGTGGGACAGGTAAATCCACACGGTGAAAAGTGGGCATATAATATGCCTCTGCCACCCCTTCGGGGATAAGGCGTGATGGATATTTATTTTATTTTATTTGTAAAAAAAAGAATAACACATAAGCTACTTTTTATCCCGGGAACAAGTTTCTGTGAGAAACGAGAACGGGAAAACTACACGACGCGTGCGGAGCTTCGGGCGTCAACTAGTTTATAATACAAATATCTAGTGTCTAGGGAAATATTTCTGGCCTTAATTTCACAAGTTGAATAAATGAAAGAATTATTCGACATGCACAAAATCAATATAGGTGTGTAAGATTAAATTATAATCTTTTTCTAATAACAATTTAAATCCTAAAACGTCATAGTCATATCGTCACTTTGTCATTTATAAAGTGTAACACCACGACAGAAAATAGTCGACACAAGTTGTGACGTCGTTTCCTACTCGCCGTATTGATTTGTGTGATTCATTCTGTCGTTGTAAGTCAAGCAATAAACAATCTACGTTGACATACTCGCCGTTATATCATTTCTCTATACTGCCCTATAACCTCGTTGTAATAAAAGGACACAGTCATTTTCCGAGTGGTGAGAATTTTTGAGTATAACGATGATAAAGGAGGGAGGAGGACCCCACCACACACCCTCGATTCGTCAATCCTAACGCACAACGGTCAAGGATAACCTCTACTAATTGTAACAGTGGAATGTCGAACTGGAGGAAACCTTACCCTCCAGGTTGTCAAAATCGCCACACCGAAAAATCATATTTTGCGAAACATTTGTTGGATACCGGTCAAAACTAAGATAATATACTTACGTTAAAAAATTTACATTTATGTCAAACTTACACTGTAACTACTATATACTAATTGCTTAACAAAATTATTTCTAAGGTAGAAATTAACTTACTGCTTCCATGCTACTATGAGTTTCTCAGTCTTACCAGTTTTTGCGTAACCCTGAAACAAAATAAACTCCTTACCACGTGTTTCCAATTTCCTGAACTGAAAACTGAAATTAATTATAAATATTTGTGTCGGCGTTCAGTCATCGTTAATCAATCTGTTTACTGTTTTTCTAAAGTTTCTACAATTTTGTTGTTTACTTTTTCAAGAACAAACTGAAGTTTCGTAACTCGTGATGTTAAATAATTCAAGTTATAAATGTAAATATACCTATATATTTATATATTTATTTTGTTATAAATAATAACGCAAATTGCTAGTTTTAAGACTTCTATTTAGAAATAACAATGCAAATTATAGTGACAATAAAGGATAGAGCTTCCGCACGCTACCACAATCGACAGAGAATAGGTAGGAGTGACTCTCGGGTCTCTTTATATACGCTGTCTTCGGTGTTGCTACTGCAAACTTCATTTTATTTCTAACACTATAAATACACAGTTTAATAAAGTTTAAGAGTCTGTTTGAGATAAAACATTTTTCAACAAAATGCATTGAAAGTAATTTACATAAGTACGATATATTTTTAGAAATTAATATAAAATAATATCAGTCTGTCTGTTTCTGTGTTTCGCCTAATCTCTGAAACAACTAGACCTTATTTAACGGAACTTTCACTGATAGAAAGCTGATGTTATAAGAAGTGACTTAGGCTATATTTTATCCCGGTACTTCGCGGGTGAAACCGCGTAGCGTCCCCCTAGTAATATAAAAAAAATATGTGAGATCCTTTTTTAAATATAAGCTTGTACTATGGGATATAGACTACTGATAAACAGGCTAATATATATTTCTAAATACTGCTTTGGTAGCGCAAGTGGTAGTGTATACGACTACCGGTCCAGGGTTCGGTTCCCGGGCCAGGACAAATATTTGAGTGATCTATAAATGTTTGTTTCGGAGTTTCCTATGTATAAAATGTATGTTTGTAGAAATATGTAGGTACGTTTATCAGTTGTTTAGATTCCATACCACAAGCTTATATTAGCTTAAAGTAAGTTAGACGACATTGTGTGACAAAAAAGGGTTGACTCCGTTTACTTGATTTCCAGCCAAAACTCTTCGTTTAATGTCACAATCACACTTTACATCTATCACAAATTTTGAACCTAAATATACAAATTCTTTCACCTGTTCCACTCGTTTTCCTTCTACAAAAATCGAGCAATCCGTCATACTTTCCTCTCTTTCAAAAACCATTACTTTTGTCTTATTTACATTCACTTTCATTTCTTTGCTTTTTAGCGCATCATGTTAACCATCAACTGCAACTCCTCCACCGATGATGCCAGTATTACCTGATCAACAGCGTATAGGAGGCATTTGACAGTCAGTTAATTCATTTTTAAACCATACGCACTCTCTTGCAGTTCTTTCAAACAACTGTACATGTATAGGTTAAACAGCGCAGGTGATGCGACATAACCCTGTTTCACACCTTTTTCAATGTGAAAAAATTCTGTGCAAGCTCCGTTGATCCTGACACAAGCACTGGAGCCCTCATAGAGAGATTTGAGTACTCGTATCAAGTGATTGCTTACTCCATACTTGGCCAGTGATGTCCATAGTTCATGCCTCACCACTCTGTCATAGGCCTTTTCCAAGTCTACAAATATGCAATAGACATTTTGACATTTTGCCAAAAAATTTTCATGCATCGTAAGGAAAAGACCTAATCCTGCTTGTACATCCCACATTTTCCCTTCAGTTTCATTCATCACTCTTTTTATCAAAATTTTTGCTTACAACTTGCCTGTGTTTTTGCACTCTTGCTGTGACCCTTTTCCTTTGTAAAGCGGCACGATGACAGCCTTGCACCAATCTCATGGCACGCTGCCACTTCTCCAGGAAAGGATAAAAAGGCGGTACAAGTGGCAAGCTACCACGCCACGTCCCGCTTTCAGCATCTTGACAGATAGGTATCATATCAAATTCAGCAGCCTTACCGAATTTCATACTATTCAATGCTTCCACAATTCAATGTAGCAATGTAGCCACATTGCTACATTGAATGTTATCCCTAGCCCACTTTCCGCCTCGATGGGAGACGAGACGTGACGGGTTGCGAACCACATCGCCGCACAATATTAAGTAGAATAAATGGGTGTAAGGGACGTAAACATGATCTACGGGGCCCAAACATCCGTACGCAGAAAAAAAACTGACTCATAAAAACTAATAACTACCTACTCTGATAAGTATAACGGAATCTTCACTTTTAGCGACAACAGAAGCCTTTAAGCACCACTAACCATTATCATCGTCACCAAGAGTCATTGCAAACATATAAAGCCAAACAAAAACACTCAGCTGTGTGTGCGTGAGATCTGTGGTTTATTTCGTAGCGTCGGTTGTGTTTTATTGCTGTTTGAGAATGTGGTGTGGTACAAGTGTGAAAATATTGGCGTTAACAATTGTGGAGTTTGACATTGCACGAATTGAATGAATGAATGTAATGATCGTTTATTACAAGAACAGCACTCAGTTACCGAAATCGTAACTTCGGCAAACACAATTTTGCGGCGCCCTACACTAACACTATAGGGAAAACTTATTTACAAAAAATGAGTTAGTACTTCTCAGTTGTTAGTTTAGTTATTTAAAGTGTAAATGCAGGTAAATAAAAAAAAATAAAAAATACTTTGGCTTTGGATACTATATAAATTATAGACTAAAAAAATAACTAGATTTTACCACCAAAATCCAAAAAATATAATTAATTTCTATTACAGCATAAAAATAAGTGTGTGTACCTTCACAGGTAAAAAGTGAAACATCTTTACAATTTTTTTTTACAGCTATAAAATCTTTGCATACGTCGATAAAAATGTTAAACTTCAATAATCGTTCAGTCTTCGTTAAGTTAATAATTTTGAATATCTCATACGAAATTATTAACTACGAATAGTAACCGTAATATTTTAGCAGTAATAAAAAAATAATTTTAATCTAAAAAGCTTGAGATACTTGACATAAAAATTGTAACTTAAAATTTGTGATAATCACGCTGAAAGATTCCTTTAAATAGGTACATACATACCGATCAAGTTAATAATAATAAAAAAAGCGTGTAAATAAAGTACAATCGCCTTCAGCTTTGGATTTGATCCACACATTTTTCTAAGATGTTCAATTGACCTTCTCTAGGCTGTCCAATAAAAGGGGTTTTACGCGAAAACTTCAGGAGTCCGCACTTTTTCTCTTACGGTGATTTTATGAGAAAACGACTTAAACGATTTTCACAATTTTGAACAACTTTCTTTGAATAAAGTGCCTTTTCTGTTGCTTTAATTTTTTTAGGATGCTGTATCTAAAAATACTTTGTTATCCTTCAGTCGTAGTCGTAGTCAAGACCATAGAAATCGTAATTTTATAAGAAATGGCATCCATGAACATTTATGTGTCGCCACGATATGCTCAACGGGCTCAAGATAATTCACAAACGACATTTCGGACAGAGCGTTCTTTTGATTCTCACCGCCAAGTTTTATGAGAAAAATTAATTTAAAAGCATAGCAAGTCTTGTAAGCCATGGATATCCCCGCAGGGGTAGGCAGAGGCATACTATACGCCCACATACCACGTAACAGGTGGTGAGCCCATTGCCGTATTGAAATGGATAGGCGCAGGTTGTGGCGACCAATATTTATTTTACTGCATTTTTTATTATTATTTTACTGAATTTTTTATTATTTTGAGCTGTTAACACGGCAATGGGCTCACTACATGTTACGTGGGACTAACAATGCATATGGTTAAATGTGGGCGCATAGTATGCCTCTGCCTTCCCCTTTTGGGGATAAAGGCGTGGCAATATGTGTATGTGAGCTACGTATATTGAGATAAACAGTTTGCGGCATTTCCATTTACGTCAACTACTACAGTTATCACGGTCTTGACGGTTTTATAAGTTTTTACTTAACAATATCTGTCAAGAAAATCATCTATACAAACAAGCTCCGTAGGCCGATACGATAATTACCAAGAGTTGAAAACGTAACTACAATTTTGTTCGTTACCGAAGTTTTGTTTCACGGAAACCAATAAAGGCTTTAAGACAATCGTTTCAAAGTTTGCAATAACTATTAATTAGAACTATGTTACAGATACAGTTTTGAATTGAATCCATTGATTCAATGAAACTTATCTCTGCCGAACTAAAATTTCGTAATTATTTCTTTTGAAGAGGTAACTTTTTACACCCTTTCATAGTAAAGGTATTCCCAGATAGCCAAATCAAATCTAATTTGACTTAAATAACTCATTGAATCAGGCGTTACATGGCGGAAATCCATTTTACAAACAGTCTTGATAATGCCTCGTGTGTAGGCGAAACACGTGTCGACATCATACGACATTCTAAAAAATCGGAATATTGCAAAAAAACATTTAAAAACAAGAATAATTATAGTATTCTAATTTGACTTATTTAGCTCATGGCCTCGTCAGAAGCCGATCTACAGGCATTAGTCACTAATATGAAAGAGGGGTGTGAAAGTAAGGGTCTCCGCTTGAATGCAAGTAAAACTAAGGTTCTAGTATTTGAAAGAGGTGACGTAAGAACTAAATGCGAGATTAGAGTAAACCAGGAACGTTTAGAGCAAGTGAATGAAATTGTGTATTTAGGAAGTATGTTTAGCGCGGATGGAAGATGTGATTCGGATGTAGAACGGCGAGTAGCTGCCGGAAACAAAGTTAACGGTGCTTTGTCCCAGTTAGTAAAGCGACAAAGCATCGTAAAAGAAGCACGACTGGCGATTCATAACGCAGTGCTAGTGCCAACTTTGCTTTACGGTAGTGAAACCTGGGTATGTCAGCAGATGCATGAAAGTAAATTGAATGCTGTGGAGATGCGATCACTTCGAAAATTGTGCGGCGTTACCTTGGCCGACCGAATACGTAACGAAGTGATACGCAATATGGCAGGTTTGAATGAAAGTGTCAGCGTTAAGCTGGAAAAAGGCGTGCTCCGTTGGTTTGGACACGTCCAACGAATGAGTGAGGAACGATTGACGAAGAATATATATTGTTCAAAAGTAGAGGGTAGAAGAAGTCAGGGAAAGGTCAAAAGTACTCGGATACCCAGACGTGCGTGTATGAAGCGATTGATGAATCTCGAAGAAGCGAAAGAAGTATGCATGGATCGCGAAGCCTGGCGATCTGTCCTCTCTGACTACCCCGTCAGGGATACAGCGTGAAGATAGTTAAGTTAAGTTAAGTTTAAGTTATTTAGAAGAGTAAGAATGCCTAATAAAATATTTATAAGTCTCATTTACTGTTGCGCCGCAACTCCAGGGTACACATCACTCCATCTCTAATAGTATTGGGATCCTTGGAGGAGGAGGGTTGACGTCCAGTAGAATGCTCAACAGGGCCCGGCAGTACTTTACTGCGACGGAAACACTGCTTTTCTATAAGTCGCAAGTGCGCATGCACATGGAGTATTTTTGTCACCTTTTGGATGGCGCACCTATAAATAACTCCCCGCCTAGGTTTTCCCAAACGTTTAAAATATGGGTTTCTTTAAAAAGGATTTAGAAGGTTTTTACAGGGTCGGCAGCACGAGTGCTGCATCTCTGATGTTGCAAACGTCCATAGGCTACGGTCACCATCCTTACCTGCAAGTGGTGCACCTGCTGACTAATGAATGAGGTTATTTAACCTGTACTAGCTCGTCAGGCCAGCGTGGTATAATAAGGTCAATCACCCTTCTAAAATGATGACACAGCTATATGTTATGGCGAAAATTGGATAGACCTAAGTTGAGCAGTGGACTGCAATAGACTTATTTGATTAAATCGAAATTCAAATTGACCGCTAGTTTCGATTTTTTTTTAACGTGAGAACCACAGTGTTAGTTATAATGTCATTCGCACTCTACTAGAGACGACTATATTTCATACAAACAAGCGTGTACCAACTACTATAGACGAATGGTAGGGAACTGGCAGGCAACGTACGCGATTTTCGCCTACAACCTGATGTAAAAGAAAAGAAAGAATTTTTTTTTATTCCACCAATTTTTTTTTCTAAACTAAACTATCTTCACGCTGTATCCCTGACAGGGTAGTCACAGAGGACGGACGGATCGCCAGGCTTCGCGATCCATGCATACATTTTCGTTTTTTTTTTAATTTTTGAAGGGATTTTAGCGGGATCTGTGAAGGACGCTATTGCCACTCAGCTATCAATTTCTCAAAATCTCGAGTGTTTAAGTATAACAATAGTGGTTTCTGAAACACAGAAGCCTAGAAAACGTGCACAAGTGTAGCGAAACTGGATAACTCAGAGGAACGCGGCATCCTGCGTTACTCGAGGTAATGACCCAGGACCTAGGACTGCACTTGACATCGACAAAGGACTGGACATGACTAAATACCAAGAAACTGATGTAAACTTGGCACGTGTTATTATTATTACTCCAGCTACGCCTTTATCCCCGAAGAAGTGGCAGAGGCATATTAAACGCTCGCATATCACCTTGTGCATTTCGTCCCACGTAACAGGTTTCGTTTGTCTCTATAAGGGCGCTAGCGAGATAGAACGAGCAACATTTATTGCTCTGTGAAAATGAAAATAAAACTGTGACCACATGCTGCTAGCGCTTGGACTTCAAGTGTTATTAAATTAAGCTTATTCGGGGTGTCATAGCAGGAAAATTCATAATCTGTATTACAATAATATTCTTTTATGAATTTGAATGTTTTATTTACGTATTCTATACTAGATCTTAAGTGTTTTTTCCAGTTGCTTCCAAACCCCTTCTGGATTTGAAGCCTGAGGTTCTCTTTTATTTGGCCGTTACGAGCAGCTATTGTTTTTTTAGATACCACTGATGTGGTAGACAAGCGTACGGTTCACCTGATGGATAGTGGTCACCGTAGCCTATAGACATTTGCAACACCATAGGTACAGCACTCTCGCTGCCGACACTTTAAAACTTACACTAAAATCCTAATGGACCTGAACTGTCCAATTCACACTGTCTTAGTTAAAGTAATACTGAAATAATATGGTTTCATGGAAGAAGCCCTCCCAGACCTCTCCACCTTCTTTACATCGCCACCGTCTCGTTCTACGAGAAGACTATACTTGTAAAAAAGATTACAGGATAACTGTTTACATTGTTGATTGATGGCACTTGGTGGAACTTGCAACACATCTTGAACAAAAACACTTGTATGACATCCGAAATACATTAAATATGTGCTAACCTTTGTAAATGCCGTAAGGCGAAACCGGTCAGGTTAAAATAATAAATAAGTGGAACAGTATACTCGTAAGTGTTTTTGTTCAAGATGATTACAGGATAAGTAAAGAAAGTAATGGCGACATCTAGGAGGGTCTTGAGGGCCACTTTCACAGTCCATGAGACTAATAATATTGGCCCTTCAGTTGACGGCCCAATTTTATGGTATGTACCTCTTCACCTTTCGCTTAAGAACCCAGGGCTATAAGAGGAAGAAAATGCCTGCGATGGCAGTGCGTTCCAAGTTTATATGCTACTAGATGACCCCCACAGCTTCGCCCGTGTAATATTTCGACCACCCGTCGCACCTATTTAATCCCGTCGCTTATAAATTCTACAATGATGCATAAAAAATTGCCCGACTTGTCGACATTTATGACGACTGCTCTGCTCCCCAGTTTAGTAGCGTAATTCCTCGATAAATGGGCTCTATAACACTAAAAGATTTTTTTAAATTAGACCAGTAGTTCCTGAGATAAGCGCGTTTAACCGAACAAACAAACTCTTCAGCTTTATAATATTAGTATAGATGACAAAGAAACGATCTTTATAATTTCTTCTTTAGTGAATAGTCCTGGGAGTTTTTTAACGACAGTATACCAGGTGCCCTGGCCATACAAAAATGTGAAGGAACCCCGTTGGTTTCAATAGGATTGAGTCTTACATGTCCAAACCCGTGCTCAGGTTTGACGCTTTAGTGGGGTTCTGTACGTAAAATGTGTTAATTTATGTTGTAAGATGACATTTTTTTTTGTATGTGTGGAAATATTCATGCGGTGCCCGACTCTTACTGTCTAATACCACATGTCGCCCTTCCGTCTGCCTATGGCCGGAAGTTCCGTGTGAGCCCTCGGAAGGAAAGCGCTAGGGTCATATAGGAAAAAATAATAATTAAATGCGCTGTGTATTGAATATATTTGTTGATTTTTTTTTCTACACAGCACCAGCTACCTCAATATGAGCTAGACAAGACTGACAAACATACTCACATAATCATAAGTACACCCAAACTCCGATATAAAGATTTGTAGATCACACAAACATTTGTTCTAACCTTGGAATCGAACCCGAGACCTCAGAGCGGCAGTTTTATGCCACAGAGGCAGTAAAAATACAAAATAATTAATATTATTTACCTTTAATTTATAATTATTTACATCCATGGTGGTCGTCTTTTTGGTCAGTCCTAGAGATCCGATGGACAGAAGTCAAAGTAATGGAAGAGCTGGTCAAATAGTCCTTAACAAACATTAGCAAGGTATAGGGGCGAGCTAACTGCCGTTAACTGGCTAATTAAAACATTAATTCTATTAAGAAAATTAAGGAAGGATGGAAGGGAGTACAAAATGTTTATCAAAATTACCCTTTTCGAACTTCAGAGACTCAAAACTCGCAGTTTTCGGAATCCTACTGGATTTTTGTAAAATAAGCCATTATATAAATTAAGCTGTGTATTCACTGTACGGAAAAATTACCCTTTATTTACCTTCAAAATAATTATTTTGTCGACTTATCGCTAAACCAGATTACTTTTGCCTTTTTTTGCTTGTAAGGACCTTAACGGTAGGTAGGTAATTAGCTGAATTGTAGTCTGGTTGGAGTTGTAGAGAAATAGGGTTATTTGGACAAAAGAGCTGACGGCCATGCACCTCTGCCAACGATATTCCTCGCCTTTTCGTTCCCGCTTCTCCTATAGTAATATCTTTCAACTCCTCTAGTAACTCTTAAAAAAATAAACCGATGATTCAAAAAAAACTTTTTTGACCTGTGCAAGTACCTATCTATGGATGTCATGCAAAGTTCGAACTGACTACAGTGACCTTACCTCTAGGTTCGAATTTGATGCCGCTTCTTGAAGTATTCGAGAGTTATCCCGTTTCTTTTGAGAAAAAATAAAAGTAAATAAATAAATGACAGTCTCAATATGACGAAAAAACCTGATATTATAATATACCTACGTATAAATTCTGTTCTCTCACCATTGTCCAAAGGTCATCAACATCTTCCCCTTGTTTTTAATTTACTTTTACTGTTAAAGGATAATTTTCAAAGAGTGAATACACAACTTTATTAGAAACTCTAGTTATTAAATAATGTTTATAGCGCCATTTTACTCTGTAATACATAAAATGGTTCGCCTGTCCGTAAATTACGTTTCGGCACAAATTCACTTGTTTATTATCACAATAAAGTTGGATCGCTTCAATTGTGTAAAGTTTTATTAGCTGACATGTTTTAAACCTGACTCTGTCCGTTAGAAAACTGTCCAAAATTTTTTAGAGGTAAGTAGAGTTTTTTAGAGGTAGGTCTTGACTGGATTGTATTTTCCCTGCCAACTTTGAATCTACTTACAGAAATGAGGACGATGACCTCTGCGTAAACACGTAATATTCTTCGTGCGAAATGAAACACCTCTCCTGACGGCGCCGACGTGGATAGCCGAAGTACCACGCACAACCAGCTGTGGCGAGAGATTTGCTTGGAGTATCTTTGAAGAATTATTATTGGTTATCCGTCAGAAAAACTCTAGTCGACATAACTTGCAGAGCAAATGCGTTAAAGTAATAATTTGGTACCGACGGCTGATGGAGCAAATAGCATATAGAGCAGTGCCGTATATAGACAGAACCCGTCAGATGGATCGACGACCTAGAAAATGTCGCAGGGACGCATTGGAACTGGATGTGTAAAGCACGATCGTGTGTTGTGGCGTGAATTGGCAGAGGCAATACGTCCAGTAGTGGATTGTCATAGGCTGATTTGATTGAATTCTTGGAACTCTCGTAATTGTGCCCAATGGAGTCAGCACGATCATATAGATACTTATTGCCCCTTTAAGGCCTATTCGCACACAACAGTGCCGGCACAATGCCGGCACGTGTCGGCACTGTGTTGTGTGACAGTGCACTGACGATAGCGAATAGCGTCGTAAAAAATGTAAGCAACAATATAATTTTTCACTGACAATGATGTATACGTTACTGATCGGCACGTATCGGCACTATTGTGTGCGAATAGGCCTTTAGATACAAGGGTTTTGCGATTTTTTTTTTACCATAAGACTTAGAAAGGCCTATCGATCTCACCTCACCGAACGAACTGACAAAATACTCCTACTTTCTATATATATATGCAAGAAACCATAAAATATAAACGTTACGTCTATATTTTAGCCGTTAAGCACGGCAAGTTGTTCAATTGGTCATTATTTTATTTTACGACGAACTTAGGAATACTTTTAATAGTTAATATTGTCGAGTACAAACTTTATAGGGTTGATCGATAATTTCTGTAATGAATTTGCTGTTATTTTTTATGACTTAATTATTACGCTTTTATCCCCAAAGGGGTGGCATACTATATATAAATACTATATGCCAACATTTCACCAAAGGTAAAGATTTTTATCGCACGTAAATGGTGGTGAGCCGTGTTGAAATAGACAGATGGTGTCGACCTACTAGACGCCCGTAAGTCCTTCAACTTGCACTGACAACGACTGCCATGTTACTAGCAATGAAACCGAAAGTGTACTATAAGCCCTGTCTGGGTTTTCCCGAACGTCTACAGTATGGGGTTCTAAAAGGGGTTTTAGAAGGTTTTTAAAGGGTTGCTAGCGCGAGAGCTACACTTATGAGGTCGCAAGCGTCCATAGGCTATGGTGACCACTTACGGTGGGCCGAATGCTTCCTCAGAAGTATAAATATTTTTATGACATTTTAATATTACCCTTTTGACTGAATTTCAAATGAATACAATTAGCATCGAAACCGATAAATAAAATTTGAGTTGTAATGCTAAATCAACCTTTCAATAAATGCATATGAAAATATACCTACGGTAATGAAATAAAAATGAACTTTAATTTTTTTCGGCCATTTGTTCAGGCTAATCTGTAAAACGACGATTTTAAGGGGGTTTCACTGGCAGATAGCTAATATTATAAGGAGTAAAGTTGCAATTCTGAGGCTGATTTCAAACCTACCTGGTATAGGGACTACTTATAATTCTACAAAAATCTAATAAAACCCCTGTTTTTACACTACTTTGAAAATATGCCATATTAAACCTTCCGATATGACAACAGAAAAAAGGTACCATTTTCTGAACCCATCCCCAAAGAAGCAGGATAACACCCGAACTAAATAATTGAATATAAAAAAAGGCCGCGGTGTCGGATAAGGTTTGTCGGACGCCTTCCGAGGGCTTACCCGGGACTTCCGACCATAGACAGACGGAAGGGCACCGTATGGTATGTTATTATTCGGTAGGACTGTGGTATAGCATCTATGAGAATTTTTACACGTAAAATAAACACCCAACCAATTCATTACCTACTTACTTTATTTCCTGAATGTTTGATTGACTTGAGATCTCATTACAATATACTGGAGCAAAATGAGTAGGGTCATTTTTCTAAGCCCCGCGGTACACATTTAATCCCGTCGATTATTAATTTTACAATAATGTATGGCACGATTTGTGGAACTACTACCCTGACCAGCGTAGATTTTTTTCTTTGTCCAATTTTATGCAGGAGTGTAGGTACATTTTTGGTGTGAAATTTTTTATTCAAAGCGCCATCTCTTCCAAAGTTTGCTAATATAAGTTTCTTTAGTAAACAGAGGTAGTTTAGGCTCTTTAGTTAGTAAACAGAGGTACTTATATATTTATCAGTCACGCCTTTATCCATGTAGGGGTGGCAGGCAGAGGCATATTATACCTTTCCACCACTTACCATTTATATCCACATTTCACCGTTTGCATTTTTTTGTACCACGTAACAGGTTGCAGTGTTAAAATGTACAAGCGCAGGTTGCGGCAACCTGCAGTTTCGCTCCTAGATGGAAATGTCACAAAGTGCTCACCCATCCGAGGACCAGCCGTAGGGAAAGTTTCTCAATGCAGTGATCGTTTATAGAACACTGAGTCAGAAGGGCCACGAGCATTATCAATATATTTCTAAATACATACATTACCAGACATAGAAAACTCCGAAATAACCATTTCCAGATCACACATATATTGGTTACGGGAATACCAGGGAATCGTACCCGAGAACTCAGCTCTGCAGTTGCCAGTTGCATACACCTGCATACACTCTACCACACCACTTTTTTTTGTGTTTTTATTCGTGTGGAAATCCTCATGGATGCTATCCCGGACTCTTACCGACTAAAACCACACGTATTCCTTCCATACCCGCCTACCATCTGTCTATAGCCGGGAGTCCCGGGTGAGCCCTCGGAAGGATAGCCCCAGGGCCCTACCACAGCACTTACGCCATCGAGGGTGTGTCATGTCAGTACGAATTGAAAACAATGACATCTAGTTAGCAAAAGCCGAACTAAAAAGCAGTTTGACGTTTCTTATACTAATGGGTAACATACTTCAGGTTATCTCACACAAGATGGTACAGATACTAACTTAATAGGTGCGATTTTAAATTATAATTATACGAATGAAACGTTTGTCATATAAGATGCATAAAAAAGGTATGTTTGATTATCGAGACTTTATTCTAATGTTTCAGAGAAGATTTGTTCTTTTTATTCCGTGCAGAGACATCTATTAAAACTTGCTAGAACTTATCAGACTACTGAAAAGTACTTAGTGTATATTATTTATAATAAAACTAACTAACTAACTATCTTCACGCTGTATCCCTGACGGGGTAGTCAGAGAGGACAGATCGCCAGGCTTCGCGATCCATGCATACTTCTTTCGCTTCTTCGAGATAATAATAATAAATAATAGATGTCGCTAAAACCTTTAACTGTGTAGTCATATGTGAAAGTGAAACACACCCTTTGTGGTTTCACGTCTGTTATTTTTCCCGATTATTTAGTTATGCTCAGGCGACCGGACCGACTAATTTTGATATTTTTTTCGATTGTAAATAACCTAGCTGACTCTCTAAATACATACATATTATAGATAAATAACGCCCAGACATAGCATAGACCATCCTTTATTTTGACGTTCGATAACCACCCAGGGGTGGGAATCGAACCTACGACCTCTTGCGTAGCAGTCGGATACACTCCCATCGCGCCACAGAGGCAGTCGTTTATTTCCGCAGGAGTAAACAGAGACTTACTATAGGTACACATTTCACCGTATGTATAAAGTATTTATTTGCACGTAACAGGTGGTAGGCCAATAGCCGTGTCGCAATAGACCGGCACAGGTTGTGGCGATCTACTATTGAATATTTTCAGGCAAAGTACCTACTGACAACGAATTCAACTTGGCTTAGAGACTGCAAGTTACTGGTAACTGGGACCAAATGCCTTCCAAAGTACGGAAACGCTGGTAAATTGAAATTTGACAAAGTGGTCACTAATCTGTCGACCAGCTCACAAAATGCTTGACGTAGTGATCGTTTACAGAACACTGAGTTAGCGGTACTACGATACCTACTATAAGTAGATTCCAACTAATATTATAAACGCGAAAGTTTGTAAGAATGAATGTTTGTTAATCTTTCACGCAAAAACTACTGAATGGATTTTGATGAAGCTTTACAATAATATAGCTTACACATCAGAATAACACATAGGCTACTTTTTATCCCGGGAACAAGTTCGCGTGGGAAACGGGAACAAGAAAATTTTACAAGTGGTAAAATTTTCTTGTCGGAACTGAGCCACGGGCGGCAACTAGTGTAATATGAATTAATAAATAGGATTACTATTCGCCAGGTCAGTATCAGCCCTAATGCAGTTTTACCTGTTGTCATTTTCAAGTATAGTAACATACATTTTCCTTATAGAACTTGTTTCAATCTTTAGCTACTAGTCATAAAACCTGTTTATTAAGAGATGAGTTGTGGCTGACTTACAATGTGCTGTCTCATGTATTATATCATCATCTTTTATTAGCATAGAGTCTCGGTTGTTAACCTTCTTAAACCTCTATTTTATATGTTTTGGGATATTTTTACACGGTCATACTACTAACCCCAAATGACACAAATATTAATCATTTTGCTATAGGAGACAACGGATCCTACTTACATTTAATAGGTACGTATTATATTATTCACTAGCGGAGGCACTGCGGTTTCACTCAAGTAGTCCCCATTCTTGGGAAAATACAGAAATATTAATGTAGCTTAAGGTACTTCATATAACATTAGCCGTCTGACAGCGTAAATCTTGTTCAAATAGGTCCAGCCATTTTAGAGATTAGCCGGAATAACCAGAGACAGAAAAAGAATAAAAAATTGTTTTGTCTTTATGTAATTTCATTTGAAGCTGATAATTTGGAATTACAAACAGACTCTTAAATTTTATTTATCTGTCTAAATGTATAGGTGCATTTCACCCATAAACAGTTCAAATCAATGTACGTACTCATTAAGTAAAGAGATTTGTTCTAGGTGAGAATGAACCCATGACTGCTAGACAGAGAGTGAATCAGACAATTGAAACGTAAGTACGGTCACGAAATTTAATTCAGGACCCATATTTCCTTTAAATATTTTTAAAACATTCACAGAGTGTAAGGGCCCTCACGAGGCCCAAGCAAACTCACCTGTTAGTGGTGCACCTCCTGACTGACGGACGAGATAAGGACGTTTGGGAGATCTCTCCAAACATTGTCGAAAATTATAAGTTAAAATCAAACGACAACTGCTCCTAGAAATTAATAAAGTTTGGTCCTAGTCTCTATATTGAAGTAGAGTTTAGATGGAACTGGAAAACACTTAAAATTAAGAGTTTGTAGAACATTCACAAAGTCAGATACTTCACATTTAATTATAAATTTGTTTCAACAAAGTAACTTACGCTTTATCCCTGACGGGGTATCCAGGCTTCGCGATCCATGCATACTCCTTTCGCTTCTTGCAGATTCAATCGCTTCATAAATGCAAGTCTGGATATTCGAGTACTTTTGACCTTTCTATTTTTGAGCAATCTACTCACGTAGTCTTATCGAATGTTTACATAGCAAATAATAATCCACGTATTTTCAGTCGAATGTGATTTGAGAGTCATCTTGTATATCATATCATACTTACCGTATTTAATAAACTTCATAATAATACAAGTTTTTAATGATATGTTAGTAGACAATGTGGCCTCGTCGATATCGGCCACATATCGGTGAATATTGTGCAAATGTTGTTGAAAACCAAACACAAGCATTATACCATAAAAGCAAATATGAATAAACTAATAATAATTTTTATAGTTATTGTTACTTTAACCATTCTCGCGACTTGTGAATTGATTAATAAGCAACCAGGTATGTTCATTTTTATTCAATACTAGCGTTCTCCGCGCGGTTTTACCTGCACTCGTTGTGCGCCGATGTTCGATCTCGTCGCAATACGGGAATAAAATGTAGCTTAAGTTACCCTTTCACTACCAGTGATAGTCCCGTTAATATCGGTCTAGCTGTTTCAGGTATTAACCGGACCAAACAGACAGACAAACAATTTTTTGACAATTTGTTATTTTAATTAATAACCATATACACAGTCATTTGTAAAACACCAGCCACCTGCTAGGACTAGGTAGCTAAGATCATAAAAACATGTTCAACGAATTTTTTTTTCGATTTTAAAAACCTTTTTGTGAATTTTTTGAAATTTATGTTTTCAAATTTATCTTTGATTGAATGTACTGATTGAAATGGGGATAGGGGTGGACCGGTCAGAACTCCTTTGACCTTGACCTTTTCAACCGCCATATGCGCGCACATCCATCGTTCATCGAAGCATGCAGTACGTGACGAAAAAGAGACCCAGGAGTTCTTTTAAGCGAATCCAAAAGCGATCGCCTGTGACGAAACTCGAAGTTTCAATGTACGATAGTACTCGCTGTGTAACGAATTGTCAAAAGTGGTAGAACAAACGTTGCTGGTTATGGCCTTGGCTATCTACTCCTAGCAGGTTGCTGGTGTTTTATAAATGACCATGTATATATTTTGATTATGCATTTAAAAATAAGACGTAAATTTGAAGTTCACAGACGTTTCAATTTTATTTATTGGTATAGACTAACGATCCGGGCCGTCTTCGCACAGGTGGAATGTAGGAACTAATATGCATGTATTGTACATATAATCATTTTTTTAAATCGCTTTCTATCTTTTGATAAAAAAAGTGTGTGTGTGTACTTATGTACACGCCTTATAAGTTATACTGCTTTAGACTAATAAGATTTCAGCACATATACCACAACAGCCACAACTCTTTGCTTGTTACAGAAAATTATTAATTTAAAAAAAAAAACATCAATACAATGAAAATTACGTTTATCTAGTTATAAGTTGTCATGGAAAGACTTATAGTCGGTTTTTGGTGCCAGACTGCGCGCGCATCGTAAAAATTTACTCTCATAATTTAATAATAATAATAATAGAAGCGCTCGTGGCCCCGCGGTCTCAGTGTTCTGTAAATGATCACTGAGTTACGCAACTTTCACTATGGCTGGTCCTCGGATGGGTGACCACTTTGTGGCATTTAAATTTGCGAGCGTTTCCGTGCTTCGGAAGGCACGTTAAGCCGTTGGTCCCGGTTGCCAGTAAAATGGCAGTCGTTAAGCCTGGTTGAAGGCCTTAATATGGGCGGCTTGAAAAATTTCAACAGCAGGTAGCCACAACCTGCGTCTGTCTATTTCAACACGGCAATGGGCTCACCACCTATTACGTGGGACAGGAATCCATACGGTGAAAAGTGGGCATATAATATGCCTCTGCCACCCCTTCGGGGATAAGGCCTGATGGATATTTATTTATTTATTTTTATTGATAATTTTTCCCTAACGTGCCTAAAAAAAGTATAACATTAAAGACCGCCTTAGAATCTGTTGCGTAGTATGTAGTATGAAAGATATTAATGTATATACATACAAACGACGGACTTCATTTTATACAAGATATGTAAAATTAAAGAACAGATGTTACTAAAAATACGGCTTTATATTATGCCTGCATCGTGGCAGCGTCGTTCGTTAGTTGGCAGGTGGCAGGCTTGGGCTTTAGAGGGTTTTGTGGAGTCCCTTATCATAATAATTCACTTATTTCAGACTACAATATTTATATTGTTAGTAACATTGTGCCCTAGATCTAAGTTAGATACATTTACATACACTTTCATAAATATTTTCTAACCAAAATCAATTCACGAACCTATTTTACAGAAACCTGCGAATGGGAGGGATTTCAAGGCAAGTGTGTCCCAGCCAAAAAATGCCTGACAACCCTGGATAAAAGAGGTGCAAAGCCGCCTGTAAGTCTCTCACACTCATTTACAATCATGGCATAAGGTTTTCATTCAATTTTTATTCCAGTACATAGTTAATCTAGTGGAAAAAAATATCCCAAAAACGCCACAGTAAATTAAAACAAATACCATACGAGTATTATTAAAACACCATAGTTTCCAATGGAATGAGAATCTAGAAAATAAAAGATAGATATTTGTAGAATAGATTAGAAATATACTTCATTGTACACCAATTGTTTTAGATAGATTAAGTAAAGAATGAATGAAAGTGTGAGAAGAATACCTACGAGAATAGGAATAAAAAAGAAGAGTTTTAGCCTATGGACACACAGAACAGACGCACGACGCAGACGGGGCGCATAAATATTGTCAATATATTTTGTCGCGACGCAAAGCACATAGAAAAGATAGGTGACACAATGATTTTTCGAGCAGGGCGATGTCGATTTGTCGAATATACACCATCGAACAAGAGGGGCCGAAGGAAGGACAAAAAAAAAGGGCCAGCTGGGTCATTGCGTCACTCTCACACACAGACTGCCATAGCCTCATCTCTCGCGGTAAAGCGTCACGTCCATGCCCTGTCCTTTCTATATGTTTTAATAAGTCACAATAGCGCCCCGTCTGTGCTCTGTCTGTTCCCCGTCCTCGTCTTACGTGTTACTCTTACTCACCTTGGAAAGACAAAAGACTAGACTAATAGCATAAATATGTTGTATTTATATCGAATGCATATAAAGAATATATTATGTGCCCACACTTATGCTGAAAGCTAAAGATTTTCCCATCCCATTGGATCTCTATATCTCAAAGCGCCTAACTTAATGTTCTGTGAATGATCACTGAGAAAAAGAATAATATTTAAATTTAAAAAATAATGAGATGTGACCGTTTGATTTTACGATCGTTGCCACATTTCGAAATGCAACATATTTTGTTCTTTTTTATTTTTTTTTATTTTTTTAATGGTTTGAAAATTTAATAAAAGGGATTTCAATCCGTTTATAAACTATTTATGGAAACTGAAAGGATGTGATAATATAAGATTACAATTAATTTCAGGATAATGAACCTATTCCTAGGTTATGTCGATCTGTGTACCTGTCTGTTATCTCTATACAATTCATATGCATACAAAAATCGATTTCTTTCTTTTTTGTAACATTCATATTCTTTAATTACTTAGGTATTTAAAATAATTTATTCACAATGACGTCATCAACGGCATGAAATATTTCGACCAGTCTTCTCTCCTTACCTGGATTCCAAATTAAAGTTCTTGACCGTACCAATAATTGTATTCTAAAGAGTGAAATTTATCTAAAATTCATGTTTCGCTTTCAGAATTGTGAAAAGAAAGGCATCAAAAGTAAAAACATTTGTTGCACAGACTGCGAACTCGTCAACGACACCAGGTGAGTTGCCTTCCTGTCTCATTTACATCCCTCTTATTCACAACCATTCTTAAACTTTCCGACAAACATTCATAGAAGTTCTCTCGTATGTGAAAATATTTTAAATGACAAAAGGTAATTTACGGATTTTATATACATTCATAGATCCGACAGTAGGTGTAATTTTCCGAGAAGTTATCTGAGACGCCCGGCACTAGGTCTAGAGTCCGTGTTGACGATTAATAAATCTGCAGGCAGCGAAAGAAGTATGCATGGATCGCGAGACTTGGCCATCTGTCCTCTCTAATCTGTCAAGATAATTGGTCATTTGTTATGTACCTACCTACTAATTGTAACAACTTAATGGCGGTTGTAAAGTGTTTGGTTCTTAGTGGTTGAAGCGCTCGTGGCCCCGATAACTCAATGTTCTGTAAACGACTGCGTTAAGCCATTTCCGCTGACAAGTCACAGATGGGTGACCACTTTGTGGCATTTAGGTACATTTGCGAGCGTTTCCGTGCTTCAGAATGCACGTTAAGCCGTTGGTCCCGGTTGCCAGTAACATAGAAGTCGTTAAGTTAATGTGAAGGCCTATGGGCCTGAGAAAATTCCACTGCAGGTCGCCATAACCTGCGCCTGTCCATTTTTAACACAGGAGTGGGCTCACCACCTGTTACGTGGGACAAAAAATGCATACGGTAAAATGTGGGCTTATTAGTATGCCTCTTCCTACCTCTTCCGGCATAAAGGCCTGAGTGTATGTATTGTTTCGCCGGTGGACTAGTGAACAACTTCAAACTTCCTTTTATGGGCCTTGGAAGTGTTTTCAACAGGTTGTAAAGTGGTTTTAGGCCGTTTCTAAGGAGGCTCCATCACATAAAAAAATATCCAAATTTCACCCCAGTTGCCGTTGTTTTCAGGCACCTGAAACATGTTTTCAGTCTGTTTCAGGCCACCCCCTATCACATGCCATCATAACCTGGAAACACTTTTTCAGGCGTTTTCAGGACCCCTTATGGGCCTTTGAAGCTCACTTCAGTATATAGCGAAATTTCAAGAAGGAGTGACAAGGATAGCAGTATTAGATAGAGGGAGCTACACTCAGAACATTCCAGAGCTATTGGACAGGGATAGCGCTATTAAAAAGAGATAGCTACTAAGAAAATTCTAAAACTATGTGATAGAGATAGCACCAGAAGGGACAGCACCCAACAAACAATTTGGCTGCAAATAGAGCTTACCGTATAACCTTAAGTGTTATGAAGGTAGAGTAGTAGCTGCAATTATAGCTTGCGACGGCAAAAAAGAGTTAGTGATAAAATATTACGCTTACAGTGACAAAGCAAGTCTATAAGAGCAATTTGTGAAGGTTAAATGCGTAGTGCAGCGATTACGAGTATTATCCCTACAATACAGATCAAAGCAGTGTTATAGCTTTAAGTGAATCTTACTACTATAAGATCTATATTAGAAATTAACATTTATTATTGACTTCTAGAGTTCTAAGCAAGCTACCATAAACTCTTTTAGGGCACTTATAGTTGCACAATAGGAGCAATCAACGCTACTAGCTCTACAATGGTGTTTTATAAATCTTTTACAACACTTAACTCTTAAAGAGATACAAAGGTCCCTTGTATAGTTTAGGGCTGAATAGTAGGGATATTTCTCCCTATAAATAGAACGTATAGTGGCAAGTATAGCCTCTACATTATTTAAGGTTGAATTATTGAGTTCGTTACCACTTTAGTACCCCTAATTGGTCGTGTAAGCGTTCATGAAAACATAAAATGGCGCCGCAACAGAGCTCCTTTCAAAATTTTCTAAGATGATGGTTCCGTATGTAATGGAATGAAATCGCAACTGCAAGTCTTGATATTTCTGAAGGAGACAGTTATTACTCATTGAGTAGTGATGATGTGAATAATACCAGTGACTATATTAAGAATCTTTCATTTTGGTGAAAATTTGAGGACATGAGCTATTAAGAATATTAAACAAACTGCTATGAAAGATTTGATGTTGATATTAAATGATCTGATGATGATGAGATTTGGATTCTAACATAAGATCCTCGAACTATTTTACAAACATCAAAAAAATATTTTAATACAAATACTAGGTGGCCATAGTGAATATTGGCATAAATAAAACACTAGGTCAATGCAAGCATTATGTGTTTTTATAAGTTAGATCATTTGTACGCTCCACAATCGATTTACAAACAAAACTTATTACATCACGATCGATTAATATCCGCGTGCAATGCAGTGGCTGTATTGTCCTTTCTCTAATGTTCTTATTATTTTGAACGGCATTCTGAAATTGAAATATAATTGTAACAGAATCAAATAAAATATAGTAATGTTTATGTCGTCTTGTACTCCTATTTATTGTAGCAACCCTATTACAATTTATTTACGATATTATTTAGTGTATTATTACTCGCTCGTGGCCCCGCGGTTTCAGTGTTCTGTTAACGATCACTGAGTTACGCTACTTTCACTATGGCTGGTCCTCGGATGGGTGACCACTTTGTGGCATTTACATTTGCGAGCGTTTCCGTGCTTCGGAAGGCACGTTAAGCCGTTGGTCCCGGTTGCCAGTAAAATGGCAGTCGTTAAGCCTGGTTGAAGGCTTGACAATATTTCAACAGCAGGTAGCCACAACTTGCGTCTATCTATTTCAACACGGCAATGGGCTCATCACCTATTACGTGGGATAGGAATCCACACGGTGAAAAGTGGGCATATAATATGCCTCGGCCACCCCTTCGGGTATAAGGCGTGATGGGTATTGATTTATTTTATTTTATATTATTTAGTGCTAATTTACAGAGTGACACTTTTAAAACAGCGTAATCAAAGCTACTTACGTGAACAAAGGTACGAGTATAGCAGTAGGTACATAGTTTTTACGCGGTGTCCAACCACAGCGTCAAAAACAACAAATGTCACGTCGAACTTAGTGGAGGGCAGAGACTGAATGGTTGAGACTTATTTTATTTGCACCCGAGCTTGCTCTCGCTGTGTAGGTACAAAAAAGCTAATTAGTATCACATGCAAAGTTTAGACAATTGACGAGTCGTTTATGAACGTAAGGAGTTTATGCTGGAAATAAAGTCAAACTTCCATTAAAAAAATAACATTCCATTGCTTCAAATATTCAAAGGCTTTAACTGGCAGTATGTTACAGCATGTAATTTTGTAGACAGAAATATGTAGGTATTTAATTCCAAATCTTTTCAATTTTGGCTAATCAAACAATAAAAACAATTTAGCACTCGTGCAACTAGGAGATACCTACGTGTAAAAGTCGTGCGTAGGCTAAGTAGTGGTTTTGAAAAAATACTACGGATCTCCAAATTCATGGGTCCACCATTTTTAGATTATGAAGTTAATAAAAAACAGTGAAACGGACTAAAAGGTAACATAATACAATGAAGCTATTTATTTTTATAGCATTCTAATAACAGGGTCACGACTCTTTAAGTCAATAGGCAAAGTTTTGTTACAAATTTACTAAAAATAATGTTTTGCTCCATGTGAAGCAAAATATTTTTTAGATAAATACACCGCAAAGAGTGGGCGCTTCAATTATTTGCTAATAATATATACACATATTCACAGTTTACTTACCTTCGCAATGAAAATTCCGCTTCATTTTGCACTAAAAATCAGTTAAAAGTTTTGCACTCAACTCCGCCATTTATTTTCGTAAACACAACGCATTACACTATGTTTATTTGATCCCTTTGAAAAGGGAATATCTTTCTTAATTCATTTAACAAATTATAAGAAAAAACTAAGGAAAAATATATCCTTAGACGCTGTAATTTCCTATTGTAGATCCATACTGCAACACAAGGCGTTACAATTTACCTTATTACCACCCTCTAACCGCTAAAACCGTAAGCAAGTTACATCATAGATCTACTATACCCCTCCCGGAGTTTATATTCATTAATTTACTCTCTTTATAACGCTCAAAGAGTCAGTAAGCTGCACGTAGCTCTACCATACCGCTTAAGGAGTTAATGGTCACCAAAATACTACTCTTACAGCGCTTTAGGTCTCAGTTAGCGCTACTGTTCCTCCACAATTGCTCTTCTATACCTCTTAAATTCATTCTATAACTCCACTACATTGCCATAGTGGAACAAAAGAATTTGTGCCCAATCCGGGGGTATAGTAGAGTTATAGCTTGCTATAACTCCTATGTGATAGCACTTATTGATGACCTTAGGATCTCTTTAGCTCTTTTATTTATCTGTTCTGTCTCTTATAGTAGCGCCTAATGTTAGTTGGGCAATAGGTCGAGAACCTTCCGGCACATACCGAAGGAGCAACTAGTATCGTGTGGAACATTCTAGAGAATGTACCCGAGTATAGGTACTGAAGGAATTCTCTCGAACGTTATAGAACAATCAGAGTTATGGACAGTCTCCTTTGAGGAAGCGAACAGTGCGAATCAAAGCGAATCGGAGTGATCGAATCTAAATAGTGCGATACGTAACAGTGCGATTATCTAAGCGAAGAGTTTGTGTTTAGTGTGTTTAGTAGCGATTATTAATTGTAGTGTTATTGTTTTTATTTAGAGTAATTAAAGTGTTTCTTTTAAATTTGTGGTATTAGTGCTATTCCTATTAGTACCCACCCTACGAACGTAACAGTATGTATGGAAAAGAGTAGCAGCGAGATTTCTTCTCTAATATTATTTGCGAATCTAGCAGTAAATGTAAAATGAAGAATCATTCCTATTGTCGTTCGTAAATGCTAGTGTGTAACCTTTAGTTTGTTTGATTGATTGATCTTGAGCTACCTGTCCTTCCTACATATTAGTGTATTCGTAGTTACTTCCAAACCGTATCTTCATTTGGAGCCTGGATACTACTTATTTTTGGTAGCTAGTAGCAGCTATTATTAGAACTTTAAATTTTATTGGATGGACTGCCGTTTGACGTCCCAACCCCGTAACGCATGCGTCATTGCCTCGTCTGTTAGTCAGCAGTTGCACCGCTAGCAGGTGATGTCGTTTGGCCCCATATATCATCCTAGCCTTGAGCCACCTGTAATCAGTATTAATAATAGTCCTAAAAATGTTGTTGTTGTTCGGCAATGGGCTCACCACCTATTACGTGGGACAGGAATCCACACGGTGAAAAGTGGGCATTTAATATGCCTCTGCCACCCCTTCGGGGATAAGGCGTGATGGATATTTATTTTTATTTTTTTTTTAAAAATGTTGTCAATACATTTAAACGATTTGTTTTTTTCCAGCAATTTTATAATAAGTCCATCCTCGGGCGTATTTTGGAAAGATGGCCGAAAAGCTAGAGATGGTTAGTAACTAAATATATATCTACTAATATATACTACTTTTTAATTAAATTTTGAACCAATTTATTTCGCACTAGCAGAAGCTCCTGGTTGTAGCCGTTCCCGTGGGAATATGGGATAAAATGTAGTTAAGTTTAACCTTTACAACGTCTAGCTAGCTAGCTAGTTGCCAGTGTAAGTACATTTAACATCGGTCCATCCGTTTATGAAATTAACTGGTACAAACAGCCAGACATATAAAACTTTAAAAAAATTGTTTCGTGTGCATACAGACAGTTTAATATTATTAGCTATATAGATGAGAGGGACACCTTCTGTAAATACCTATCCATTGTATCATCATAATTGAATGCGAAAACACATTCTTAACACAAAATACTTTAAATACGTTGCAGCCTGCCTTGAGTACCTCAAAGACTTGCCCCACATATGCAAACAAGAAGGTTTTTACGCTGGAATTGCCCGCAGTGTGAACTCTGAGAAAAAATGCCACGGTTACTCTATTTGGGGAATAGGTGGAGCTCCCCCACCGAACTCAGATCCACCGAGGGAAAATCCCTACGAGGTAATATGATTTTATTTTTGGAATAATATCATATTTTGGATTGCATAATCATCTCTATCTTCATCTTAGTGTAGTCTAGTTGCTTCTAAGCCCTACCTTGATTTGGAACCTGGGATCTGGTTTTGTTTGACTACTATCGGCAGCTACCGTGTAGTGTTCAGCTGCAGCAGCAACAGCTGTCGTCTGACCTCCACTCTGTAAGGTGCCTGCGTCATTGTCTCGTCCGTAGGTCAGCAGGTGCACCGCTAGTAGGTGACGTCACTTTGTCTCAGATTTGCTTAAAGAAAATCCTTTAAAAAAAGTTGTGTCTTCTCTACCCATGTTGGGATCACGAAGCCAGTCAGGCACCTGCGCTAGGGGCTCATCCGTGTTCCATCTCCAAAGACTTCCAAATGTATGATCATCAGTCTTGCAAGGTCCAGCAGGACTTCAATAAATGTTGCGGATACCTGCCGCATATATGCGACACAAGATATACGTTGTAGTGGTCTTCAGGGAAGGTCCTTGGGCAGCATAGGACGTCAAATGGCTGAGATGGCAATGATTAGAATACAATAAAATAGAATTGACTGCCTCTCGGTGGCATAAATAGTAGGGTATACGACTGCCGCGTTGAGTTGCCGTGACAAATATTTGTGTGATTCGCAAATGTTTGTTTCGGAGTTTGGGTGTTTCCTATGAATTATATGTATGCATTTAAAAATAATTTAGTATGTTTATGAGTTGTCTTTATCGCATACCACAAGCCGCTATGTAATAAATGTCCAAAAATACTCGTATATCTTTAATCATGTATGTGACAAAGTAACACTTATGAGCGATAAGATTATTGCTTTTACATTAACATTTACTGCTATTTTTGCAAGACAAGTTCTTTGTTAGGCTTTACCTAACAAAGAACTTGGTAATAACGCATGGTAAATTTTTTTAACTGCCCGTTTTTTACCCCGCCAAAACACAAAACCCACACAGAATTCAGCTAATCTCTTTACCCCGCCAAAACACAAAACCCACACAGAATTCAGCTAATCGTCATCGACGATTCTGAACCCTCATTCAACGACTAGAAATCTTTATAATGGAGCTAGTCCAAATTAAACTGATTTAGCACTCATTCAGATCATTGTTTTTCTCGTTTTCAGGCTTTGATGGGATTCGGACATGACCTGGAGTCAGCTATGTGGGTGACAGCCGGCGCAATCATCAGTGATAAATTTATCGTGACTTCTGCTCACGGGCATACTACGTAAGTCTGATAAAAGTGCAGATATAGTTTAAGTCACAAAAACATACCAAATTTTTACCTAACGGCTTTACATGCAAGCTGATACACCTTATAACCTACGGATGCGGTAGATAACGTACTTTACATCTCTCATATTCGGTAAGTAGGTCGTATTATCCCCAAATGGGACTTGTAGGGGACCAATTAGCGCTCTAGGGTAATAATGTAGCTAGAAAAGCCCTAGGGCTGTAAGTAATTTAAAAAAAAACTTTACTCTTTCAAAAAGTTTGCGTACATCTAACCATCATACTGGCAATAGACATCATGCATTCAGCCCAATGACAAAAGAAGTCGCTTCGCTATTCAGCCTTGTCTTCGTGTGAGTATAATAGTCATCAATTTTAAATATCGAACGGCGAAGCTCAATTTCGATCTTGAAAAAAATAATTGAAAAAAAAAAGATGAAAAAAGGCGGGAATAGGAAATTTTTACTTTAAATATTGTTTATTTTTGAGATTTTTTTATAATTACGTGCTAATTAGGAAAAAAACATGAGTTCTGCAAGTGATGGAGATATAAGCTGCACTCCCGACTCTATGAAAATGGAAGCTGAAGCAGCTATTAACAATATTTTGCCTGAAAGTTCTAAAGAGAGATATTTGAAAACTTACGACGAGTTCATCAAGTGGCGAAAAGAAAAACGAGTAAAGTCTTTATCTGACACTGTATTCTTAACATAATTAGTGAGCTATCAAAAAAGCTGCAGCCATCTAGTTTGTAGGTTTAGGTTTAGGTTTAAAGACTTTATTCTCAAAAAAAGACTTACAGTCACTTACATGAGAACAATTTTTTAACTTAATAAATAATTTCATACTTCGGTCGTCTAAAGTATACACAACAAAGAAAGAAAATTGGAGTGAATTTAGTTAGTGTCGCATAATCCATGTACTAGTATAAATTAGTCTTAAACAATTCAAAACAATTAGCATCTCTCACAGGTTTTGGTAAATTATTGTAAAGTTGAGCTCCTTCAAATGTGAGCCCTTTCTTTCCGTAATTTGTTCTTATTTTTGGCAGAACAAGCAGACTTGCTCGTCTCGTGCTACGCTTAATAATTTCAGACTCTTTTAAGAAAGATATATCGGTGTGAATAGACTTATTGAGAATTTTTCTTATTAGTAGACAAGTATTGTAAGTATATAGTTGCTTAATGTTCATAATTTTGGTTTTTTTGTAAACAGTTTTAGTTGGTGTTAAGTACGGTAAATTAAACAGTATTTTTATTATTTAATTTTGTTTCCTCTGTAGTTGTTGTAATTTGGTTTTTGTACTACTTCCCCAAATCTCAATTAAATATTGTAAGTGTGGTTTAACCAAATAATTAAATACATTAATTCGGAGCTTCGGTGGAAAGCATTTGCTTATGGTTCGTATTGGACTTATTAGGGATGACATTTTACGTTTTATGTGATCTATGTGAATTTTCCAGGATAAATTTTTATCTAGTCTTAGGCCAAGGTATTTTTCCGCTGACTTAAGTTGCAAAGGTGTGTCATTTATTAATAATGGTTCATGAGTAGGTATGGGTTTATTTTTTGATCTGAATATAATATGGCAAGTTTTGGTTATGTTTATAATTAGTAGATTTTGTTGAAACCAATTTGATAATGTGTCTCAATCTTTTTGTGCTTGTGAAATAATACTTTGCAATTGTGATCCAAAATAAAATAGGCGTGTGTCATCGGCGTATAGAGTTAGATGGCCGTGAAGTCCCAAATCTTGTATGTAATTTATATAGATTGTGAATAAAAGCGGACCGAGTATTGACCCTTGCGGTACGCCATATGTGATAATTGATTCATCGCTGCAAATGTAATCCGATTTGACAATCTGTAATCTGTTACTGAGGTATGATTCAAGCATCTTCAGAGCATTGTTTTTGATACCGACGCTTTCCAGTTTAAGTAGTAGTAGTTTATGACTTACGACATCAAAAGCTTTTTTTAAATCTATGAACACGCCTATGGCAATGTTTTTCTTATCTATGTTTTGTCTAAGTTTAGTTACAAGGTCAATTGTGGCAGCGGTAGTATTACTTTTTGGTCGAAAACCGTACTGTCTATCCGAAATAAAATTGAAGGAATCCAAGTATACCAAAATTTTGGAAATTACCGTTTGTGGTGCATTTATTCAATGTTAAAAGCAACTATGAGTAAACACGAACTTTTCAACTTTTCAAAACTTCAAAATTATCATCTTTTCTAAAAAGACAATCAGCTGGGCACAAAAGCAAAACGTCAAATGTTTTTACAGCGCAAGACGGGAAAATATTCATATATGAAGCCCCTGATGACATATACTCGTATTTAGCTGTTAAGGTATATAAAATAACAAATCACATAATGGTAATACTTCATCATTTATCTTTTAAATTCTTACAATCCTATAAAACATACTTATTTTTATATATCGCTTGTTTTAGGTGGTTCTTATCTTCGGTATAACTGGCGCATGCCGAGGTATTCAATTCAATAGAATTGACAAATTTAACGATAGGGAACATAGAACAATAGGGTCAGTTGTTAGTAGTTAAACTACCGAACACAATAACTAAAATTGACCGAACATTTGTAGTTCCTCAAGAATTCTCTGAATTCGTACAAAAATTCGTCCTGAAAATGTAAACAGCAACCTGCTTTTTTTTTTTAATTACCATCAAGGCAAATGCTACGAACAATTTATTGGAAAAAATACCATCAGAGTATGCCGAAGCAAATCGCAAGTTATTTAAAGTTAGCAAACCCGGAATTGTACACAGGTCATTGCTTCCGGAGAACATCGGCTAAACTTTTAGCCGATGCTGGGGCTAACTTAACCACTATAAAAAGGCACGGTGGGTGAAAATCCAGCAAGGTGGCTGAAGGTTACATCGAAGATTCCATACAAAATAAAAGTAAAATTACCAACCAAATAACGGAAACTATTCAGCTTTCAAAAAATGAAACATCTTTCTCAAGAGATGATCCGCAACCATCAACTTCTGCTCAAGAAAGTTTCATCCCGTCAGATTTTGTCCATGACCTACAAATATCACAATATCAAACTATTAACATACCCAAAAAACACCTGTCCCTAAAATTTGAAAATTGTTCAATTTCACTATACATTTTAACTAATAAAATGTTTTATTCTTGTTATGCCGGTTTTTTCTACTTACCTTACAATCAAGATGTAAAGCAAAGTAGTTAGCTCGGGTGTAAGCATCAATTGCACCCTCGAACTATAGGCGCTAAATATATAAATATCTCGGGCTGCAATTGATGCCTTACAGCCCTTGGCTACTAATCTACTGTTATTATTGACTAACGGACGCCCTGCGGTTGCACCCACGTAGTAACTGTTGCCGTTGTAATACTGGAAGAAATAGCCTAAGTTACTCCTTGTAACATCAGCTATCTACCGGTGAAAGCCCATTTTAAAATTTAGACAGAACAATTAGAAACAAAAAGATTTTTTTTTATGATGTACCTTATACTTATATACTTTCATATGCATTTAGTAAAAAGCTGTTAATTTAGAATTACAAACAAACACTTCAATTTTATTTCTGTGTATTTAAATTGGTACCTAAAAAAATTACTTGAACGTTCTGTTGTCACCCAAAGTCAAATAATGGTCTATATCAAATAAAGGTACATAGATTTATAAGCGAACTCTGAGGTCAGGGTAGAAATAATACATGATCTACTCACTAAGATGGATGCCCTATCGTTGGTCGCAAAAAATTGCTTAGCATTTTCTTCTTTTACAGGACAACTGGCAGAATCCCATTAAAATATGCAGCTTTAGGAGTTAAGAATCGCAAGAGTGACAAAGCGTCGTGGCAGATTCGTGAAGTGAAGAGAATATACCAGCATCCAGACTACAAAACCGAAGAGACCCCAAGATACAACGATATTGCGTTACTGGAACTTAAAACACCGTAGGTTCTAGAAGATTCCACTTTCTTTCCAGTTGTAGAATACAGATGCGCTTTACCTCAAGACAAATAGAGCACAGACAGACAAATAGAAGGTATGAATATCATCCATACCTTTTTATTAGTAAAGGTGGATGAGAGAAAGTGTGATTTCAATCAAATCACCAACAAAACCATTTTACCTGGAATCTATAAAGTTATGATTAGTTAATGTTCACGATCGAAACGAACTAGTAGAATCCATATTTATTGGTTTTTGGATTATCTTGGTAACTTTTGTTATTGTTGTTTGTTGATTGTTCCTTATTGGGATACCTTGTAGAGAATAGGTGCCCACTGTTGTGTTGTACCTGTGGTAAATAGCACCATCTCAGTGAAGCGAAATCGAACTAAAACCGACCAAGTGCGAGTCGGACTCGCGCACGAATATATATTTCTATATATTTTATAAGGATATCTTTAAAAGAAGCGCTCGTGGCCCCGCGGTCTCAGTGTTCGGTAAACGATCACTGAGGTACGCAACTTTCACTATGGCTGGTCGTCGGATGGGTGACCACTTTGTGGCATTTACATTTGCGAGCGTTTCCGTGCTTCGGAAGGCACGCTAAGCCGTTGGTCCCGGTTGCCAGTAAAATAGCAGTCGTTAAGCCTGGTTGAAGGCCTTATAGGCGGCTTAAAAAATTTCAACAGCAGGTAGCCACAACCTGCGTCTGTCTATTTCAACACGGCAATGGGCTTACCACCTATTACGTGGGACAGGAATCCACACGGTGAAAAGTGGGCATATAATATGCCTCTGCCACCCCTTCGGGGATAAGGCGTGATGGATATTTATTTATTATTTATCTTTAAAAACTTTAGTACTTATTTGTTGTTATAGCGGCAACAAAAATACATCATCTGTGAAAATTTTACGATTCTTGAGATACCGCCTAGTTACAGGGACAGAAACACGGACCGGCTGAGGAGCCTTAGTAATAGGGTTTTTTTTTTTTTTTTATGTCGCGGGGATTGCGTTTACGCGCCGTCAACCCTGCTTCGGGGGCAGTACGGATGGTGTGTGGGACTCCCGGCCCTTTGGGGGCCGTCCTACCCACTAAACCCCGCGGTGTTCCACCTTCTTCCCAACCGGGTCGCAGGATAGGCCTGAGGGCTATTCACTTCGACCCGGCTAAGGGAATGCCCCAAGATGAGGCTCTCCTCGGGGGGTCAGATGTGCTGTCCCCCACGATCTCCCGGAGGAGATTAGTTTGTGCCCGCTTCGAGCCGTCCCCAAACGTCCCCGTGAGAACAGAGAGCGGTGAAGAGCGATCGAGCGGGCACTTGAAGGCACCCCAGAACACGAGGGGTGCCAGCCGCCTGAAGTCCATTGTGAACGGGGTCCCCCGACCTTCCGTCCACGGCCATTATCTAGTCTGCGGCGATCCGGGACTACACCCGGCGCCGCCCTCGCAATTGCCGGTGGGACGGGAGCGTGCGTCCTGCTCGCTCCCGAACCCGCAGCTCCTCTCTTTTTGCCGCCATCACCTCGCTGGCGAAGGAGGCGACGGCGGCCCAGCATTGTCGGCTGCCGGCCATGGCTTGCACCACGGCCGGCAGTGACCTTAGTAATAGGGTCTCGTTATACCTTTTGGGTACGGAACTCAAAAAAACTTCCTTTCAATTTTGTATAAATAATAAGTAATGCTTTATTATCAAAACTAAATTGTTACAGAATAACCTTCAACGAAGATGTCCTCCCGGCATGTCTTCCAGAACCCGCAGAAGACTTTAATATTTCAAATGCAAAATTCAGTTCATGGAAGGACAAAAACTCAAACTTCTTAGATTTCATAGACACAACGAATATTGTAAGTTGGTTATTTTTGGGTTCTGTACCTCTAAATGTTAAAAAGAAACCTAGCAAGTTGAAATTTATACCAGATACTGAGTTTTATAGTCCCTATTAGGTGTACAAAAATCTAGGTCCTGAGTAAACTCGATAAAAAAAATATGGGGAAATTTTAATATAGCGGTCATATGTCGCAACGGCGCTGCGGCGGTTAGTATACGTTGAAGCGGGCGACGACAACGAGAAAATGACAGATACATTCATTTACATGGTACTCTTTTTTATTTGCAGATCACCGTCCAAGAGCTGACCGCTACTGAATGTGATATCAAAATAACAGAGGCAGAGGCGTCTTGGGCGGCAGTGGCTTACCACGCGTTTCTGCCCCAAGAGATTGAAAGTGACTCACAGTTGTGCTACGGCAATACCAACACTTGCTTAGTAAGTTCCTATATAATATACCTTCTCATATATTTTATACATACAAATTTAATCATTCCTTTTCCCCTGAAGGGATATATAGAGGTGTAATTAGGTGGTGAGTGAACTGGGACAGATTATTGTACTAGCTACTGTTGAAAATTTCAAGCCGTCCATAAAGACTTCAACTTGGTTAAACGCCTACCAAGTTACTAGCTACCGGGTCTAAAGGTTTAACCGGCCTTTTAAAACACGGAAACACCACAACAGATCAAACAGTTTAGAACTATTAAGTAAGATGCTCAACGTATTGATAGATTACAGCAGCAATATCGATTTTCAAACAAATTTCAGGGGTCACCCTTGTCTCATATTACGATAGCACTAATTACTACAGACGCGTATGCGATTTTCATATACTGTTTAACATGAACTTACCACGAGGTATTATTATAGCGAGCGAAACTGAGTGAGCAGCATTCCTTGTTCTTTGGTACAGATGCTGAATGCGCTAGTGTTATTCAAATACTTGATTTCAAATTACAGAATATCATCGGAGGCCCCTTAGTAGTCACCACGCAGTACTCCCGTTGCATGAACACCGTGATCGGAGTCAGTGCTTATGGTGACCAATGCGGTCCAACTGTGTTCACCAAAGTTAAGCACTACACTGCTTGGATCGAGAGCATTGTGTGGCCTTGAGAAGGAATTAAGTTGTAAAATAAATTAGTTTTACACAAATAAACTTGTGCCAATATCTTACATAATTATGATTTTATTTTTTTCTTTTTGACGTAAAACTTATTTACTTTTGACTTGGGGAGTAAGCTGGTGAATGCGGGACAAGAGCCTTACGAAAAGTACATGATCATACGAGGCGAAGTAGAGAGAAGTGGGCATGATATCAAACTATTCCTAGAAACTTACCTTTTCAGTCACTTCTTTTTCCCCTTAGGGGTAGGTAACATTAAACGATGGTATACGCCAACATTCGACACCGTAAGAATTTTTTTTTTACGTTACAAGTGCTAAGTCACGTAAGATTGGAGTATGGGACAGGAGCAGGTTGTGATGGTCTCTCAAAATATGTCAAGTCGCCCATAAGAATTGTAACTTGGAATAACGACTGCCATGTTTCTGGCAACCTGAACCAACGGCTTAGCCTAACGTCTTTTCGAAGCAAGAAAACGCTCGTATGGAAATACCATAAAGCGGTCACCCATATGAGGACCAGTATTAGCAAAATATGCTTAACGCAGTGGTGGTTTACAGACCACAGAGTTAGGAGGACTATGAACGCTTCAATATTTCTTGTAACAAAAATATTCTTTTTGCATACCCTAGGCTCCACAACAAGCAACCGGGACTAAGATGATAATTATTATTCATATTAATTTAAAGTCTCTATCGAAAATTCCCGTTACATCGACCCAGTCTTGTCCACACAGAGGCAAAGCGGGCCACTTGGTATATCTAATTTTGTTATGTTAAAAAATTACGTTTTAATTTTAAGCTATTGCATAGCTTCTATCGCGGGCCTTGAGCGCGGCGACCGAATCAAGAAATTCCGTAACAAAAAAATCCTAACACCCGAGCTCACACGAACTTCACCGAGCACGGCCGAGCGTTTGCTTAACGTGTATGTATATAATACGAATGTACAAAGCTCGCACGAATCGAGACGATCTGTAGAAAAAAAACGTGTGGCACTCGGGGACTGCCGCGGTGAAGCTATTGCATAGCATTTTTTGGCAACTTATGCAATTATAATAAATTATTTATACTGTACTAGCTAACTTTTTGCGACCTCTTCAACAATAAGTTGAAGAGGTCGCAAAAAATCTTATGCTAAATAAACTAGGTGAAAAAAGGATCACGGTTACCGAAATCCACGCTGGCGAAGCTGCGGGCGGAAGCTAGTATTGTATATATTAATAATCCATATGTAACGTAACGTAACGTGCCTGACTGCCCTGGGACCGGGCGACCCCAGAATAAGGCTAGCCTTACCTAGACAAGCGGGGCTCTGTCTAGGCGGACTTTGAATTTCTTTTCTTTGGTTCGCAACCCGTCACGTCTCGTCTCCCATCGAGGCGGAAAGTGGGTTAGAGATAGCCACTTTGCTACATTGAATGTTAGAGGAGGAATGAGAGACAAAATTGATGAGGAATGCGAGATGATGCGAGCAAGACTACTTGATGTTTTGTGTGTGAATGAAACAAAGAGGAAAGGATGTAACACCACTACACATGGACCCTATACTGCCTACTGGGCAGGTGTAGCCACAACTGTGGTGTCGGTGTTCTACTGTCCGCGAGAATGAATGAATGTGTGACTGACTATGAATGTGTTAGCCCAAGACTCCTTTGGTTGAGGTTGAAGGTTGGACTAACCCGCATCTTTTTTTTGGGCGGTTATGCTCCGCAAGATGCGCGGTGGCGCCGATCTTCAAGAGACCAAAGTGAGAGACAGGCGTTTTGGGAGAGTGTGAGCGATATTCTGAGTAAATGCAAACGGAACGAGAGAATTGTAATGTTAGGTGATTTTAATGGTTGGGTTGGAGTGAAGCGTGATGGATATGATAGTGTATTGGGCAAGTTTGGTGACGAACGAGTGAATGAAAATGGTGAGAGTTTGCTTGAAGTATGTTTGGAGAGGAATCTTGTGGTAACTAACACCATATTTAACCACAAACAGATTCATTTGTATACTAGACAAGAGGGAAACCAGAGAAGTATGATTGATTTTGTGATTGTAGATGCAAGACTAAGAAAGAAAGTCTTAGACACCCGGGCATACCGCGGTGCCGGGATTGATACAGATCACTTCTTGGTTATCAGCTGAGTAAGAGGTCTGTTTCAACGGTGGCGGCATCGTGTGCGTGAACCTGTATGTGTACTAGAGCGCATAAAAGTCGAAAATTTGCAAGAGATGAGCATAAAAGAAGGATTCGTGAGTAAATTGAGTAAGAAATTTAAAAATTTAGATGAAGTATGTGAGATTGAAGAATTATGGAAGACGCTTAAGGAAGGTCTAGTGGAAGTTGCGGTGGAAGTGTGTGGGGTAAATAAAAGAAGCCAAGGATGTAAGGTGAAGAGAATGTGTGCAGAAGTCATGAAAGCATTGTCCGACAAGAAGAAGGCATGTATGGACTAGCTGACTTCAAAGGTGAATCAAAGAATGCAGAGGGCAACGGATGAGGATGTAAAAATGGCAAAGAATGAATATAAAAGGTATAAACAAGTTGCAAAAGAAGTTATAAAAAGAGAGATAGAGAATGATACGGATAAATTTAATAGTAGGTTATCTGATAATTTCCAGCAGAATATAAAATTCTTTTGGATATCTGTAAAATCTGTGAGGGGTCAACAAACATCATCGAAACTCAGTAATATCAGAAACCAGGATGACAGTTTTCTAAAAGGAGAAGAATGTGTGCTAAAAAGATGGAAAGATTATTTTGAAAGCTTATATGAAAAAGAGGATATGGAAGCACAAACGAGTTCTTGGGAAAAGAATGAACTAAGGAACGAAAGCATCATAAGTATGAAAGAAATTGTGGAAGCATTGAGTAGTATGAAATTGGGTAAGGCTGCTGGATTTGATAGGATATCTGTCGAGATGCTGAAAGCGGGACATGGCGTGGTAGCTTGCCAGCTGTACCGCCTTTTTAATCTTTGCTGGAGGAGTGGCAGCGTGCCAGGAGATTGGTGCAAGGCTGTCATCGTGCCGCTTTACAGTGCAAAAACTAAAGAGGCATAAACCTGCTCAGCATCGTCGGCAAATTGTATGCAAAAGTTTTGATAAAAAGAGTGATGAATGAAACTGAAGGGAAAATGTGGGATGTACAAGCAGGATTTATGAAAGGAAGAGGATGCACGGATCAGGTCTTTTCCTTACGATGCATAGCCGAAAAATTTTTGGCGAAATGTCAAAAGGTCTATTGCATATTTGTAGACTTGGAAACGGCCTATGACCAAGTTGTGAGGCATGAACTATGGACAACACTGGCCAAGTATGGAGTAAGCAGTCACTTGATATGATCACTGAAATCTCTCTATGAGGGCTCCAGTGCTTGTGTCAGGATCAACGGAGCTTGCACAGACTTTTCACATTGAAAAAGGTGTGAAACAGGGTTGTGTAGCGTCACCGGCGCTGTTTAACCTATACATGGACAGTTGTTTGAAAGAACTGCAAGAGAGTGCGTATGGTTTAAAAATGAATGAACTGACTGTCAAATGCCTCCTATACGCTGATGACCAGGTAATACTGGCATCATCGGCGGAGGAGTTGCAGTTAATGGTTAACATTATGCATGATACGCTAATAAGCAAAGGAATGAAAGTGAATGTAAATAAGACAAAAGTAATGGTTTTTGAAAGAGAGGAAAGTATGACGGATTGCTCGATTTTTGTGAAAGGAAAACGAGTGGAACAGGTGAAAGAATTTGTATATTTAGGTTCAAAATTTGTGAGAGATAGAAAGTGTGATTGTGACATTGAACGAAGAGTTTTGGCTGGAAATCAAGTGAATGGAGCCATGCACGCCTTTATGAGCAGTCAGAACGTGCCTGAGGAGGCAAAACTGCCTGTGCATAGAGGAGTACTTGTTCCTACACTCATGTATGGCAGTGAAAGTCGGGTGTGGCAGAAGAAGCATAGAAGTAAAATTAATGCAGTGGAAATGAGAAGTCTGCGGAGTATAGCTGGAGTGAAATTGATGGACAAAGAAAGGAACAGTGTGATAAGGGAACATTGCGGTATGGTAGAAGAAGTAGTGACTAAGATAGAAAAAAGGTATGCTTAGATGGTTCGGACGTGGAGAGGATGGATGAAAGTAGACTAACGAAACAGATTTATCAGAAGAGAGTGAATGGGCAAACTGGTAAGGTGTGACTTTGACGTACATATGTCAATCAAATAGAAGACATTTTGGAAAAAGGTCAGGTCAAGAGTACCTTTACCGGCGTGTGTGTATGAAAACACTTATGAAAGTGGAAGAAGCGAAATTTGTATGCCAAGATCGTAGCAAGTGGAAAGCCATAGTCTCTGCCTACCCCGATGGGAGACAGGCGTGACGATATGTATGTATGTATAAAATTCAATGTCACTTTTCGTTGTAATTTTTTAACTCGAGAACGGGCTCACCCATCCAGGCTGTTTAGGCTTTGTTCGGACTATTTAGTAGATGGTTTATGTGAAGTGTGCACAAAATCGGTCGAGCGGTTATTAATCTATCACATTTTTTGTAACAAATCTCATAAGTGGCGCTAACGAAGTTATTCGGGTCAGCTAGTACAGTATAAATAAATTATTATAATTGCATAAGTTGACGAAAAATGCTATGCAATAGCTTTACAGCGGCAGTCCCCGAGTGCCATACGTTTTTTTTTATACAACAGTATGTACTATGCCAAAGTTATAGGCATAGGCATAATTTAAACCGCTCATTGGTTGTATTTGGCCTTGTGTCAGTCTATGCTAACATATTGCATAACTTCCTGGGGGGGTGCGGCTAAAACTATCCTACTCCCTCTGGAACGTGCGCAAAGAGCCGTTTTAAAGGTAGCCACCTTTCGCCCCTTCTTATTCCCTACACATACACTCTATAAAGCGTGTAATGTTCTAACTGTACGTCAATTATTTATTCTTCACACTTTACTTAAAAAGCACACTGAAGTTCCTCTCAGTACAATATCGAGTGATCGACGAAGAAAGGACATAGTTTGTGACAGATCAATGACCAAACATGCATTCGTAAATAGATTTTATATATTTTTAGGTCCATATCTTTATAATAAGTTTAATAGGTTATTGCATATTTATACAACTAACTTTAAGGTTTGCAAAGTGATCCTGTCAAAATATCTGGGTGAACTAAATTATGATGACACAGAAAATATTCTAGAGATTTTGAGTTAACGTGAGTCTGTTATTGGTATTAAAATTTTCTTTAAGTATTTTATATTTTTTTCGATATTTTTAATTAAATTTTATTTTGATTTCAAGTCTAGGGCTAAATCAATTGCCCTGCCCTTACATATTGGTTAGTCAAGCGATGGTCTGAGACACAGGTTAATTCCTAGTTCAGACTAACAACAGGCAACTTATATATTCACTGCTGTACTAAGTCGAGTATTTTACCGTAGCTATTAAATTAAACATGTTACTTTATTGTACTTACCTTTGTTATTTTTAGTCAGACCTGTTCTATTTATAAGCAATTAATTGTAAAATGTTTTTAATGTATGATATGAGACGAAAATAAATTTATTATTATTATTAAAAAAAAAAAAATTATACTAATTAAAAAAGACGGCGAGCCTGTATTGCCGTGATAATTCGAAATGCAGTATTGGTATGCTTTATTAACTCCTAAGTGGTGTAAGTGGTAGTGTATACAACTGCTGTGCTAAATAGGTTCGAATATTGAGTCAGAAGAACAAACGGTATAACCAATATGTAATATGTATGTATTTAGTTAATGAAAATATTATGAAATTAATATTCACATGTTAATTTCATAATATTTTTAAAATTACTTGACAAATTAATTAATTAACCCGCTCCTCATTATATCTATACTTACAAAGTATCATCATCATCATCCGAGCGTCTGTCCCAGTTGCGTCTCGCGACGCCCGGGGTCCGCTTTCCTACATTTTCTCCTCCACTTCGCACGGTCGTCGGCATCCCCTGTGGTGAGACCATTGGCACGCATGTCATCCCTTACGACGTCAAGCCAGCACTTCTTGGGTCTTCCCCTCTTACCGGGACCCGGCGGGGCTGACATGGCCAGACATTTGTTACCTACGTAGCCCGGCGGTTGCCGCAAGACGTGACCATACCAACGAAGGCGACACTCTTGCAACTTGTCTGCAATGTCACGGACGTGAAGGCTGCCGCGGATGCGAGAGTTCCTCACGCGGTCCATCCGCGTGACTCCACACATCCACCGCAGCATCTTCATTTCCGTGACACGCAGCTCCTGCTTGTGTCGCTCCAATATCGGCCACGTCTCACTGCCATGTAAAAGGACAGGTCTAATAATGGTTTTGTAGACCTGTCCCTTCAACCGGATCGGCATTTTAGGGTCACAAATGACACCGGTCATCTCCCGCCATTTGGCCCACGCGGCAGCAATGCGTGACTTGACATCGCAATCGATGTCACTGGACGTGTGAAAAACAGATCCCAAGTATTTATATATTTTTTAATATTTTATCTATACTTACAAAGTATATTTGTCAGTTATTATTTGCTAGATCATAAAGCTTGGACCCTTGGACTACAACTGCTAGCAGGATTTTATCAATAACAATAATAAGTAATATTGTGTCACACTTCATTACACAGCGCCACATATAATACACAGATAACTCCCAAACTTCAAAACAAGCATGCATGTATCACACTAATATTTGTTCTGGTCCGATTAGAACCCGAGACCTCAAGTTTTGAAACCAAGACGTCTTGTGGCAACCGCCGAGCTACGTGGGAAACAAATATCTGGCTATGTCAGCCTCGCCGGGTCCAGGTCAAGAAGTGCTAGATTGACGTCGTAAAGGATGACATTCGTGCCAATGGTTCTACTACAGGGGATGCCTACGACGCGACCGTGCGAAGTGGAGGAGAAAAAGTAGGCAGGCGGACCCCAGGCGTCACGATACGCAACTGGGACAAGCGCTGGGATGATGATGATGACCTCAAGTTGCACTTACCACTGCGACACCGAGGCAATTTAATATGAGACATAGACACCTATAGGTTCATGTCACCCTCCCTTCCTCTGTATACCTAGTCACAATACCTTTTATCCTGACTACCTGTAGTCGTGCATACACTGCGGATAACGAACAGCCAATATGGGTACGGCGTAATGAGCTACTGACTGACCATATGTGGTATAGTTAGAACGATATGGAGAAGGCTTGTTTTTAATTGGACCCTAGCTATCGTGAACAGGTAAAACAAATATCATATATTTAAATCTCGCACATTTCCCAAATTTGTAAGCAAAGTTTGCGTGTCAAGTTGCTTTGTCCCAGTTAGTAAAGCGACAAAGCATCGTAAAATAAGCACGACTGGCGATTCATAACCCAGTGCTAGTGCCAACTTTGCTTTACGGTAGCGAAACCTGGGTATGTCAACAGATGCATGAAAGTAAATTAAATGCTGTGGAGATGCGAACACTTCGAAAATTGTGCGGCGTTACTTTGGCCGACCGAATACGTAACGAAGTGATACGCAATATGGCAGGTTTGAATGAAAGTGTCATCGTTAAGGAATGAGTGAGGAACGATTGACGAAGAATATATATTGTTCAAAAGTAGAGGGTAGAAGGAGTCAGGGAAGGCCGAGACTTACATATGAAAACCACGTGAGCAGATTGCTCAAAACGGAAAGGTCAAAAGTACTCGGATACCCAGACGTGCGTGTATGAAGCGATTGATGAATCTCGAAGAAGCGAAAGAAGTATGCATGGATCGCGAAGCCTGGCGATCTGTCCTCTCTGACTACCCCGTCAGGGATACAGCGTGAAGATAGTTAGTTAGTTAGTTTGTAAGCAAAGGCTTGTGTGAGTTGTATTCTAGTCCTAGGTCTATTGCCGTGATGATAACTGCTGTTTGGTAGAAGCTACCGATGCAATGGGGAGGCCCCGCTAAGATTGTTCTGAATCATGTTTTCGTGGTGGAAAAAAATGTGTAAGTAAAAATATTAATTTCATAGTAAATTATTTATACAGGAAATAAAGTAATAGGTTAAATGCTTTTAAATGCAATTAAAACATAATTTTCTTTCATTTGATACTTTATTGCAGAAAAACAAAAGAACCTTCACGCATCTACCCGTCTGTACGCATCTGTTTCTCACAAACCATAAGAGCTTTCCGTGTTTCCATTAGCCAAAGGGACAACGGTTAAATGGTTTTTTCCGGAGTCCCATCAATGGAAGCGGAGATAGAGACAAATGGTTTACGAAATTCGATTAAGGACATAATGAATATGTACATAGCCGATTTTGAAGTTTCTACAGTCTTTCTTTCCGGCCTAGAAACTAGTTTCGGTTTAGAAGTCTACTGATTCCTTTGCAACGATAGTGAAGGGCGCGTTGCTTATTTCTAGTTATTGTTAGCAAGCTCTGTCATTTGAAACCCATATTATAGCAGTGGATACAATATCACTAATACGCCATTTTGGGTGTTCCAACGTGTTGAGTTTAGAGTGACGTAACAAAGCTAACCATGTATTGTCATTCAAAATAAACGTCTATGCAAAATTTCAGCCTAATCTGTGGAAAATATCTACTTCAAAATTAATTTGCAAGATTTCACCCCAACAAACAAACATAAATTGCAAGGTAATAAATAAAAAGCTCATAAGCAGTTACGTTTCAAATCTTTATTTTGTTGCCCGATGTTTCGGCGAGGTTGAACCACCAGTTTTATGTGAAGTATTTATTACTTCTAGCTTAGGTAGTATATATTATAGTGATTAAGTACAGGAAGGGAGTACAGTATGCCGGCCCAGCCGAAGGAGAAGTATACAAAAACCGCTAGTCAGCCATTTAAAATCATAAAAGCTATTATGCAAATAACGAAATTTTATATGTACGTTTGTTAAAAGAACGCGCGTTTAAAACAATGGAATCAGCACGTTGACATACTTCATGCAAAATGGTTTCAAAGTTACCCTTGTTCAAAGTGTAGGTACATTCTATAGTTTGGAGTTAAGACAAATTTTCAAACAACACATAACAATAATATAAAAACGAAAATTTGGAAAACCCAAAAGTGCACGCCTCACACGCTTTTATTATATTTTAAAAAAAATGAATTACAAGCTTACAAACTTATAAAAAAAATACGTACGTAAGTATACTCAATAATTAACTGTTATTAAGTTAACTGATATTTTGAACGCATTACTAAGCCACAAGGAGTGCATTCAAAAATAAATTAAGATTATATTTATTCACTCAATTAGTGATTGAGTGAATACATAATTATAATTATGCTTGTCTTGAATTAATTTATTTTGCTGCGTTCTTCTGTGATTTGAATTAATAGTTTAAATGTCGGTAACATAAATGCAAAAAAGCTCGTGGCCCGCTAACTCAGTGTTTTGAAAACGATCACTGCGATAAGCAACTTTCCTGGCTGGTTGAGGATGGGTGATCACTTTGTGGTATTTCATATTACGAGTGTTTCCATGCTTTAACAGGACTGCTAAGCCGTCCCAGTTGCCACAGTCGTTTAACGAAGTTGAAGGCCTCTATAGGCGGTTTGAAAATTTTCAACAGCAGGTAGCCACAACCCGCGCCTGTCTATTTCAATACGGCTATGGGCTCACCTTACACTAATATCGGTACAAGAAATTATGGTAACGCGAAAAGCTGTGAAAAGTAATCTCAGTTTTCTCTCATCTTAGTGTATTCCCAGAATGCTTTCAAACCCTACCTGGATTGGGATTATTTTAAAGCAACTAGGAGCAGCTATAATTTGGCTTTTCATTTTCGGCATTATTGGGAGTGACTGCCGTTTGACCTCCAAAAGCGTCTTCTGCGTCGTCCATTGGTCAGCAGGTGCACCGCTATTAGGTGAGGTCGTTTAGACTAAGGAGATCTTGGTGAGGTCTCTTACACCCACGCCGTCGAAAAATGGGAACTAAGAATTGTTAAATGCTTATCGAGATACGCCCCACGTGAATCTGAAGTTGACAGCACTAAGAATATTAGGTCTATACCTATGAAGTTGGCATTTTGTATGACAAAATTTAAGGGAATTTTTTCATGTATTTTTTAATTGTATTATTCGAAGTAATCACATGCATCAATGCATCTTTATTGATGGCCTTTTTAAGGAAATCAGCTAGACGGGAGGCAACAAATTCTTCAAAGGCATTTTGTACTGCCAATTGTGAAGAAAATTAAAAAGAAGTTATCCAAATTCTGGAGAAAGTAGTAGTCTGTAGGCGCAAGGTCTGGTGAGTAGGGCGGATGACGGAGAGCTTCCAACCCCAGTTCTTGCAACTTGGAGACCGTCTGCTGTGCAGTATGAGGTCGCGCATTGCGTGCAGGAGCAGCGGAGACGAGCGATTAACCAATGCTGGTTAGAGATGTGCCAGCTTGTTCATCATTGTGTTCAGTTCTTCACAGTACACATCTGTCGTCACCCCGTTAGGTAAGAAGCTGTGATGAATCACACCGGCGCTAGACCACATAGAACCGGCATAGAACAGTGACTTGATCACTTTTCTAGGGGTAAGTTTTCGTTTAGTTAGGGCATTATTTAGATTCTGAACCAGGATCCAACCAACTTTCTGAGCGCTTGCGGTTATCAAACAGAATCCATATTTCATCGCAGGTAACAATGCGGTTCAAAATTCCTCAATTTGTGTGTCTGTTGAGCAGTGCAAGGCACGTCTCGACGCGTACTTTGCGCTGGCGATCATTGAGTTCGTGGGGCACCCATTTGTCAAGCTTTTTTACCTTGCCAATTTGACGCCAATGGACCAATATTGTTTTGACGCTAACGTCAAAAGCTGCTGCTAATTCAGCCGTAGATTGTGTATCATCAGCTTGAAATTTTCTGAACGGAAGCGAGCAAACCAATAACAGTTGGTGCGTTGGTTTGTAGTGTTAGCTCCGTAAACGTCGTTGATGTTGCGTGCCGCTTGTGCCGCGTTGCTGCCACGACAGTACTGATATTCCATAATTACTCGAATTTTTAACGTATCCATGATAGCGAAAATGATTGAAATGCGAAGAAAAAGTAACACTAATCAATAAACAAATGACTACTTTTGGAAAAATAATTCCATGTTTTTAAAATAAAATTAATTTGAAATTAGAATTCTTAGCCAAACAAAAAGTATTTTGATTTGAAATGGAGAGTACTGCAGAACAGCAATTTCATAGGTATAGACCTATTATTTTTAAGTGCTCTATTAAAACAATGTGAACACGAGTGCTAATAAAAGGTGTAAAATTTTAAAACAAGTCCACAGTTTTAGTGTTTCTCGACAAAAAGCTATCACGATTCACGAAGAAGATTACTTGGGGTGCAATGGTACAAAAATGTAATCTACTTTTGGAATGGATGACATAGCTTACTTGCAGTTTTTGAACTTTAAAACGAGTGAAAGACCTTTCATTATTTCTTTTTATTTTAACTTACTAGCTGAGTCCTGCGGCTTCGTCCGTGACATACTTCGCATTTAATCCCATCGGTTATCAATTTTCCAATAATGCATCTTAAAAATACTCCGATTTGTGGACTTTTATGGTTACTGCTCCGCTGTCCTGGATAGTAGCGTGATAATAGTCTAAGAATACGAGATATCTCAGGTCATCAGATGAGAAAACCTAAGCCCGCTACGCCTGTGAAATACACTTCCAATGAAGCAGAGATGAGCACAAACGTACTACATACTTATCATCATAGTTTCTGTACGAGTAGTTATATCTTTTACCAACACAAGAGGTTTGTTTGTCCTGCATAAATACCTACTTTTTTTTTTTTTAGTTTCTTTTTTTATTTAGGGTTGTTATGTACATAGTAACTAAGAATTGCGAAAGTATTATATATTGTTTTCAGCATTTACAGTAAACATATTTACTTAATGTCTTCTTGTATTTATATTATATTACGTATCTATATTGTTGTAATTAGTATCAATCAGCTTACACTCATTACCAGCAACCAATTTTTTTTTTTTAAAAGATATCGATTATGCCATAATGCCGATTGTCCCTACTGTTCCTTATTTCCTGGCGCACAACAAAACCTCGGTTATCTCGCGAGTTAAATATGGCAGGAACTTTATATGTTGTGAACTTTATGGAACAGTAACTGTTGTGGACAGGACAATTCTGTTCTCATAATTTTCGAAAGTTGGGTTTTACGTTTCCAACGAATCGGTGAGGCTATAAAATTTAAATGGGTTTCGGACGATTTATGGTCACCGTTTACATGGTCCTTCTTAATATTCTAGCATCCTTTATTCTTCATCTCGCTAATATTTCTAATTGCAAAAAAAATAACTTAAAGAATGTTCGCTACTCACTTATGGAACACAAAAAGGCACAGAAAAGCTGGCAGAAAACATAGAATTCTTTTTTATTGGGTTGAATAATACCATGGCGACATCTAGCGAATTGAGAGTCACTCTTATAGTCGACATGGTTAGTGACAAATTTGTTGAAGTCGCCGGCTCAATGACGTTCCTCTTCACGCTAAATTGCAAGAACCCGGAGTTGTAAGAAGAAGGCAACACGTGCGCAGGCATATGTTTTAGGCTTGACTTGACTAGACTCTCTTGCCTGGTCTTACAGAGAACCCGCATAAGACGTCCTTGATAAACATCAGGCCATCCAACGGCACTACCTAGGCGGTAGACTATATGCCAGAAGTTTGAAAAGAAGCCAAAAATCATGAAGATAAATCAACTGACTACTATTACGACAATTATAGAACAAGCAATAGAAACTCCCGAAGTCTGCAAAATGACTGCTAGTAGCCATTTACTCTGGGTTTCAGGTAGGAGCTGCTCGAGGAAGTTATTGATACTATGTCAACACTATCTGCGGAACGAACCTCTCGATCGAAATCGAATATACTCGTATATACAAACTGTGCACTCTTTCTAAAAAAATAAAGTAAAGTTGTCTGTATCAGTCACTTAAAACGAACTCTATAATTAAGTCATTAGGATAATTATTATTGAATGTAAACGAAACACCGTGTGTATCTTGACTGGCTGTAAATAATGACGATAAATAACAAATAGGCATTGTGTGTGCATGTAAACCCTATCTTAGGTTGTTTTATTTTTCTGTCAGTCCCGAATTGCGACACACGGACACGCCTAGTCAGAAAAGTTTTAAATGCTCATGTTTTTGTTTCCCGAGATTGATGACTCTTGAAGCTTTTTGCATATCTGTGTGCTTGGTAGAATCACCCATAAGTTCAGGTAAACTGATTTCAATATTATTTTTTTATTTACACTACTTAAAATAGTAAGTAAGCCTCTTAGATAAATCAATATCTACCAATCAGAGACAATGTGAAACATAACATGACATTTTGAATATCTTTAAATACTGGTAGAGAAACCAGGTCAACTGCGTGCGATGGGATGGATGTTTGTCTCAACCATACAGGTTGGAGTGCGGGGTAAGGCAAGGGGGTATGAGTTCACCAACGCTCTTCAACCTTTATGTCAATGAACTGAAAGAGGATCTCAGTACCACCAGAGCCGGTTGTCACTTTGATGGTGTTTGTATGAACAATATAAGTTATGCGGATAATATGGTGTTGCTGAGTACGTCTATTTGTGGCCTGAGAAAGCTCATAGCTATGTGTGAGTCGTATGCCAAGTCCCACTGATTGGTGTACAATGTGCAAAAGAGCCAGTTTGTAATATTTGGGAAAGGATGGAAGCAGCCTCAACAGGTTCCAGTTGTTTTTGAATGATTGCTTATTGCAGAGATAAGCACTTGTTCATAAGTTCAAATATCTGGGCCACTTGTTGACTCCCGACCTTAAAGATAGTGATGATGTTGAGAGAGAACGCAGGGCACTGTCGATAAGAGCGAATATGTTGGCCCGCAGGTTAGCGCGCTGCTCGAGGTCAGTAAAAATAACACTCTTCAGAGCTTATTGCACAAATTTTTACACGTGTACCTTGTGGGCCGATTGTCCTCGTGCACCATATTGCGCAATGCTGGTCCAATTCAACAATGCATTCAGGGTGTTGATGGGGATGGGCAGGCATTGCAGCGCATCGGGGATGTTTGCTGAAGCGAGAGTAGATTCCTTCTACGCTATAATTCGGAAACGGTGTGCGTTACTAGTGCGCCGGGTGCGTGGCAGCCCCAACAGCATCCTGTCTCTGATAGCGAGCAGACTGGACTGCTGTTATATTAATCATTGCTGTACATTATCTTCAGGATTAATGAGGCGTAGATGAATAAATATGTCCTTTTAGAAAATATGTATACTAACATAGGTTAAGTCTTTTTATAACTAACCAACTGAGTAATTGTTACTTTCAATAAATGCATTATTATTATTATAACATGAACCATATGACAATCTGTCTCACGCTATGAAAGATGACGAACTGATTTACCTATCTCCCTATAGAAGTTGCCCTATAGAATATTCATACTCCTCGGATGTTCGGCAAACGTGTATGAAAACACTTAAGAAAGGATAAAAGGCCATGCCAAGTTGTATGCCAGTATCATAGCAACTGGAAAGTCATAGTCTCTGCCTACCCTAATGGGAGACCGGCTTGATGATATGTATGTGTAAGTAATAAATAAGATTTGCATATATATGTTTTTACAAACAGGTATAGGTTACATACAATAAGCTATAGGTAGCTTAAAGTAAACAAAATGGAAATCCATATTAACTCGACCAAAGTCACGGACAAAAGCTTGTTTCTTATGAAGAAGAAGTTAAATAATTCCTCTATTGTTTTGGTTGAAATTCCAAGAATAAACATAACTCGGTGTAAATTCTTGAGCAGTCCGATAAAATATTTTCTTGCGCCACTCCCAAACATGTGTGAAACAAAAAAAAAATTGGATTTGTTTTATTGACAGTGAATCGCCTGCCAAAAAGACAGGATATCAATAGGTATTTAGAAAAAAATATAAATTATTTTTGCCAAAAAGAGAGAGTCAATGAGACGAGCTTTCTATATTTAAAAATACAATGAAATATTAAGGAAAATTAAAAATTTAATGGGGATACTTATGACTACAATATGTGGTTCTTGAAAAAGGAAGAATTTTTTAAAGGGTCAGCAGCATAAGCGCGCGTCCGTCACCTGTAGTCAACGTCAAACCTGGGCTACCTTATTCCAAAATTAAAAGTAGACATCAGGGCTTGGGCTTAACGTTAAAATGAGGGAAATTAACCGAGTTATTTATAGCGAAACTTGATAATTTAACTAACCTTGACTAATTTAATCACCAACGAAGAAAACGAATATAATGCGATCCGCATTATAATTACAATATCGCTTTGAAATATCGCGTGACAATATACAGGGTGCGGAGTAAGCAATGTCACGGCTAAAATAAGAACATAATGCTATGTAAAATATAGCCTGATACTTTTGATAGCTATGTGTTTTTGAAGCGCTTGTTCCCTCGCTAGCTCAGTGTTCTGTAAACGATCATCGCATTGAGCATTTTATTGTTACTGTTTAGGAAGACACATAACCAGTTGATCCCCGGTGGAGTAACATGGTAAAAGTCAAGTTGAAAGCTTTAGGTGGGTTGGAAAGTTTCAAAAGCAGGTAGCCACAACCTTCCTGTCAGTACTACGTGGACATGGCCACCTACTACGTGGAACAAACAATAACGTGAAACGTGAGCATTTAGTATGACTCTGTCTACCTCTTTGGGGAAAAAGGTGTGACTATATATGTATGTATTTTTGACTGCTGAAGCTGATTTTGCTTTGCTTTTCATTAGTCGCGAATTATGTAGTACTTTAATTTGATAGACGGTGAAAGTAAGGTATTTATGTTAAAGACTAGCTGTGATCTGCGGCTTTGTCCGTGACATATTTAGACCCCCATCGCAGCCTTAAATCCTCATAGTATGGAAATTTGCCTGATTTTTTGAAATTGATGATTACTGTGCTGCTCTGCTAGAAAGTACCATGATGATACAATAGTCTTCCTCGATACATCGGCTACCGAACATCAAAATACCAATTTGGACCATCAGCGCGTTCAACCAAACATCCATACTCTTCAGCTTTATAATATTAGTAAAGATAATATAGATATGTGTGTGAGGTTTCTCCAATATAAAATTTAATGAAATTTAAGGTCACTTGATTGCCTCATCGTCAACTGGACTAGGTCCAGGAATTTCTTCAAAATTCAAGATCATTTGACTTGAACTACGACCTACATGAAACGTTTAACATACCTCTACCGTCTTTTAGAAGATACAAGCTTATCTTTAAATATGCCTTTTAATTTCTCTTATCTTATTGCATTCCTACCTGGATTTGGAGCCTGGGATCCACTTAATTTGGTTACTAGGAGTAGCTATTTTAATGGTTTTCGCCATTCTAGGGAGACACTGCCACTTCCAGATCGTAATGTTGAATTTGCTAAATGTTGAATTCCCGAAACATTGGCCATCTTAGCTTTTAAACCATTGGCAGTGAGGGCGCCTGTATCATTACCTCGTCCGTCAGTCAGCAGGTGCACCGCTAGCTGGTGAGGTCGCTTGGGTCCTGGAGACCTTACACCTATTGCTCTTGCCATATTAAGTTTATCAATCACGACTTTATCCCCGAATGAGTGGCAGAGACATTATAAGCCCACATTTCAGCGTGTGAATTCCTATCCCATGTAATATAGATGGCATTGCCGTGTTGAAATAGATAGATGTAAGTTGTAGATGCTGTTGAAATTTTTCGGGGCAAACGGCTTAACGTGCCTTCCGAAGCACGGAAACGCGTAAATGCAAATACGACAAAGCGGTCACCCATCCATGACCAGCAATAGCAAAAGTTGTTTAACGCAGTGATCGTTTACAGATCAATGTGTCAGCGGGGCTACGAGCGCTTTCAATATTATGCATTGATTTATTGTCGTAAGCATATGAGAACTGTGTATATATATATTTAATATTTTTAATGCAGTTGACATTTGGAACTTTTCTATTTACCACAACTCGGTCCAAAGTGTAGAAAGTAAAAAAAGTGTAGAAAGAAATGAAGTGTACCTAATACATTATGGTTGTTCTAGAAAAATGTAAAGCGATATTTATGTCGCGGAACAAAAACCGGGTTAATCTAGTCCGATTATAGTTTAAAACTGGCAAAACTTTGTAATTGAGGTGGGGAGCAGTTGGAACTTCGTATTTAACTATCTAACCTTTAACGATAATTAGCTGGTCTCGTGTTAAGCCACTATTAGTAATATGCTGAAACTTATACATACCTGAACCAATTTATTAAATTGTGGCGTAAATTTATCAGCATCTAAGTATTAATAGATTATGTATAATTATTAATCATAAAAGTATGCTTGAATCGCGAAGCCTGGAGATCTGTCTTCTCTGACTACCCCGTTAGGAATACAGCGCGAATTTAGTTAGTCAATTATAGATAGTTTATCGACCTTAAAAATTGGGTTTCATTTTTAATAAAGACTATCTTTCATAGGTAAAACAACTCACACAGATATGCACACTTCTTTCTTACTACATTATGTACGACTAGTTGACGCCCGCGTCTCCGCACGCTTGGTGAAGTTTTACCGATTCCGTTTGGGATAAAAAGCAGCCTATTTGTTATTCTGATATGTAAGCTATATTATTGTAAAGTTTCATCAAAATCCATTCAGTAGGTTTTGCGTGAAAGAGTAACAAACATCCATTCTTACAAACTTTCGCGTTTATAATATTAGTAGGATTCGCATTTATAGTATTAGTAGGATATAACAAATTATTTCGGTAATAAAGTAACAGTCAGATGGGTCACTCTTCTTCACTTAGTGTATTCCCATTTGCTACTAAACCTTACTTGGATTTTGAACCTGAGGTTCACTTTTATCAACGCTACGGTAGCTTATGAAAAGCTACCTATCGTTTGACTATTAACTTTCGGCATTGATGGGTTGCGATTACCGTCTGATCTCCTAAACCCGGAAGAGCACCTGCGTCGTTTCCCCGTCTCTCATTTGGACCCCGGCAAACATAATGGGGCCTCTTAGACTCATGGGCACAATTTAGCATATACAAACTGCTGTTACGGCAAAGCGGCTTGAAAAACAGCAGGTAGTCACAACCTGCGTCTGTCATTTCAACACGGCAATGGGCTCACCATCTATTACGTGGGAAAGGAATGCACTCGGTGAATGGAAGTCGTATAATATGCCTCTGCCAATGTTGCTCGATTCCTCGCTCTCGCCCTTATAGAGACACGCCTGGTTTGAATATAATATTATAGACTAAAGCGTCTCTTGTAGACCGCTAGTGACATTGATTCCTAGCTCTGTGACTGAATCATTGAACTGAAATATTGTAAACCGGTCATTCAATCGTTGTTATGTCTAGAACAATTTTGAATATTTCTACATACATTATAATGTCACGTGTAACGCCACGCCAGAAAATAAGTTTAAAAATCGACACAAGTTGTCACGTCGTTTCCTACGGATGTAATGTTACTATGAATGTTATATGAATGTTATGATTAGTAATCGTTATTGTAAAAATAAAAATATGCGTAAACATTTCATGCGGGTATATCATTATTATAAAAAAGTTATGGGAAAATAAAGTATGCCTAATGATTTATTCTGTTTGAACGTTATGCCAAACGAAGAGTATGCCAAAAAACGTTATGCAGGTTTAAGTTATACCTCTAAAATTTATGCAACTCAATACGGACCAGTTTCCTACAACGCCATATATGCCATTACTGTACTTATGTTATAAATAGCGTATGCACATGTTTCTCTGTTCATTCTATCGTTGTAAGTCAAGTAATAAACAATCTACGTTGAAATACTCACCGTTATATCATTACTCTATACTGCCCTATAACCTCGCTGTAATACACGCCTATATCCCCAAAGGGGTAGACAGAGGCATACTATACGCCCACATTTCGTCATATGAATTTTTGTCCCACGTAACAGGTGGTGAGCCCATTGTCGTGTTGAAATGGACAGGCGCAGGCTGTGGCGACCTGCCGTGAAATTTTTAAAGCCGCTCATGAGGCCTTCAACCAGGTTTAACGACTGCCATTTTACTGGCAACCGGGACAAAAGGCTTAACGTGCCTACCGAAGCACGGAAACTCTCGCAAATGTAAATTCCACAAAGTGGTCACCTGTCCAAAGACAACCTTTAGCGAATGTTGCTTGACGCAGTGATCGTTTACAGAACGCTGCGTCAACGGGGCCACGAGCGCTTCTTTAAAATTTTCAGACTAGACAAATCGTCGAGACTAGAGCAGCGTTTCTACACGTTTTTTCCTTACATAACTGAATGTTAGATGATATCTTTCTACTATACTATTATAATAAATAACCAAAACGTATGAGTACTCCTTCGTGTTACGGTCCTCACGTTAGAAGAAACCTTCATACAAAGACCAACATATCTACACTAAAGTTATCTATCACTTTAGCTAACAAATTTATACCGTATTACAAACTGATAAGGTTGTAAATTCTGTATTTCGTAAGTGTATTTTCTATTTCATATAAAACTTTCTCATGTAATACGCTTTTTATTGGAAGGAAAATATTTTTCTTTATTTATTGTGTTACGTCTGTTTGTTGTCAGACAGTACTATTTTAGGTTACAGCATAAATTATGTGTTGTTTTTTGTCTAAGAATAGAATCCACTACCTCGTTATAAATATCTACTTATTATCTCTAAATTTCATTGCCATCTGTTAATATTGACTGCCTCTGTGGCGCGGTGGGAGTGTATCCGACTGTTATGCAAGAGGTCGTGTGTTCGATTCCCACACAGGATAAAACTTTGTGTGATGAGCACGATTGTTTATTCTGCGTCTGGGTGTTATTTATCTATAATATGTATGTATTTAGAAATATATAAGTATGTTTATCAGTTAACTGGTTACCATAGTAAAAGCTCTGCTTAGATTGGAATCAGATGGCAATGTGTGAGTTGTCCCAACGATATTTTTTATTTTTTTATTTGGGGGATGAAGAGTAGAAGCGTGCACGTCGCCATCCCTGCCAGCTACGGCTGCAATTCTACTCCAACACGAGTGCCACCAGGGCGATTACTGCTAGGGCGTGCCCCCGAGGCGACGCGCACCAGTTCGTCCCCGCTGGTGCGAAAAGTGTGTGCCAGAGCGGCGTAGGGGACCGCCACACTACACGCGCGGCCCGACACGGCGGGAAGTGGAGGATGGAGTGCAGGGTAGCTGCGTGGAATGTTAGGGGAGGAATGACAGATAAGATGAATGAGTTGATGGATGTTATGAATGAGAGAAAGTTAGATGCAGTGTGCTTGACAGAGACCAAGCGCAAGGGCAGCGAAGTCTTGGAGCTCCCGGGTGGGATGCTCGCGCTTTGGTCTGGAGTACCAGAGAGCGAGCATGGCAGTCGAGGGGGTTGGAATTTTGCTGTCCTCGCGATTGGCCTCCGGTATGTATGAGTACAAACTGGTAGGTCCTAGAATCCTCTGTATCCGTGTAAAACTTGGTTTGACGAAGATTTTCCTGGTAGCTGCTTACTCGCCAGTATCTTCGTCAAACGCGAGTGAGCTAGAGGACTTCTGGGAGAGTATGAGAGAAGCTCTAAATGTGATAGAAGGAAATGAAAGACTTATAGTATGTGGAGACTTGAATGGATGGGTGGGTACCGCTCGCGATGGTTTTGAGTCGGTACTCGGGAAGTATGGGGATAAAAGGGTGAACGACGCTGGCAAGCTAATACTGGCATTTTGTAAGGAAAAGGATTTGTTTGTGGCGAACACGATGTTCAACCACAAACAAATTCATATGTATACGAGGAGATGTAAGTCAAAGAGAAGCATGATAGATCTATTCCTAATGGATAGTCGGCTCCGTAAACAGGTGATGGACACAAGGGTTTATCGAGGCGCTGAGCTGGGATCAGACCACTACCTAGTCATAACTAGGATTAGGGGTCTGTTCGCGGGTTGGCGTCATCGTACCGAGTGTTCTGAACCTGAGCCGACTTATAGCATCAAAAGCTGGAAGCTGCAGGATGCATCCATTAGGGATAAATATAATGAAAGAGTAGCCGAAAAGCTTGGCGACGTCAATGTAAGCAGTGAGAATGTGGAAAGTGTATGGCAGAACCTTAGGGACAGTATGATAAATGCCGCTGTGGAAGTGTGTGGAGAAACGAAAAGAGGCAGTAGTAATAAGCGTGATGCATGGTGGAATGAGGAAGTGAAAGAAGCAGTTCGAATGAAGAAGAAAGCATGGCTAGACTACTTAGCCTCGCGGAATGATTTTAATATGAAAGAGAGATACAAGCTGCAGAAAGTTAACACGAAGGCACTGATAGAAGAAGCTCGTGAAAGGTGCAGAATGAAAGCGGATGAAAGGTTGTCGTCCAATTTCCGGGATAATGCCAAGCTCTTCTGGAAAGAGGTAGGCAAGACCCGGAGTTGTTCGGCAATCTGCAGTATGAATAAAGTGCTTAGTGTTAACAATGACGTCCTAACAGACCAAAGTGACGTCCTGCAGAGATGGAGTGAATATTATGGAAAGATGTATGCAAGAAAAGACAGAGATGCCACGTCGGGAAGTGGAGCTTACTTCGATGCTCCGGATCCCGATGTCATTGAAGTCATTAGTATGAAAGAAATAGAACAAGCGATAAGAAGTATGAAATGTGGTAAGGCTGCGGGAAAAGACAGAGTTACTGCTGAGATGATCAAGTACGGTGGGTCGCGTGTCTGGGACACACTATGTCTGTTATACAACTTGTGCTGGCGGACGGGTGAGGTCCCAGATGACTGGCGAGTAGCAGTTGTAGTACCTATTTACAAAGGGAAAGGCTCGCGCCTAAACTGCTCCAGCTACAGGGCGATCAGCTTGGTCAGCTTAGCTAGTAAGGTGTATGCAAAGGTTATAACGGCACGAATGCAAGAAAAGTCTGAAAGGTATTTATGGGAGGCTCAATGCGGATTCCGAAGTGGAAGAGGTTGCATGGATCAAGTGTTTTCTCTCCGCATGATCGCGAAAAAGTTTCTGGCTCTTAGCCAGAAGGTTTTCTGCGCTTTTGTGGATCTAGAGAAAGCATTTGATAACGTTGTGAGAGAAACGCTGTGGGACTTGCTGCCAGGATATGGTGTGGACGGCTCGCTACTGCGGGCAATACAGTCGCTTTATAGGGACTGTAAGGCTTGCGTGCGAGTAGGGGGGGATGTGTCACCTCTTTTTGATGTCTGTACAGGCGTCAAACAGGGATGTGTCATGTCCGCCTGGCTGTTCATAGTGTATCTGGACAGCTGCCTACAGAAGTTGAAAGATTTTAATATGGGTGTGAATTTGGGTGACTTTACAGTAAACTGTCTGCTGTACGCTGATGATGCGGTGCTCATGGCCTCATCAGAAGCCGACCTACAGGCATTAGTCACTAATATGAAAGAGGGGTGTGAAAGTAAGGGTCTCCGCTTGAATGCAAGTAAAACTAAGGTTCTAGTATTTGAAAGAGGTGACGTAAGAACTAAATGCGAGATTAGAGTAAACCAGGAACGTCTAGAGCAAGTGAATGAAATTGTGTATTTAGGAAGTATGTTTAGCGCGGATGGAAGATGTGATTCGGATGTAGAACGGCGAGTAGCTGCCGGAAACAAAGTTAACGGTGCTTTGTCCCAGTTAGTAAAGCGACAAAGCATCGTAAAAGAAGCACGAATGGCGATTCATAACGCAGTGCTAGTGCCAACTTTGCTTTACGGTAGTGAAACCTGGGTATGTCAGCAGATGCATGAAAGTAAATTGAATGCTGTGGAGATGCGATCACTTCGAAAATTGTGCGGCGTTACCTTGGCCGACCGAATACGTAACGAAGTGATACGCAATATGGCAGGTTTGAATGAAAGTGTCAGCGTTAAGCTGGAAAAGGGCGTGCTCCGTTGGTTTGGACACGTCCAACGAATGAGTGAGGAACGATTGACGAAGAATATATATTGTTCAAAAGTAGAGGGTAGAAGGAGTCAGGGAAGGCCGAGACTTACATATGAAGACCACGTGAGCAGATTGCTCAAAAACGGAAAGGTCAAAAGTACTCGGATACCCAGACGTGCGTGTATGAAGCGATTGATGAATCTCGAAGAAGCGAAAGAAGTATGTATGGATCGCGAAGCCTGGCGATCTGTCCTCTCTGACTACCCCGTCAGGGATACAGCGTGAAGATAGTTAGTTAGTTAGTTATATTTTTTTTAAATGCTGCCGCATACTTGCCTGCCACTGCCAGACTAAAAAAAGTATTTAGTACATGCACAGTGAATCAGTGCCGTGTCCTAATTACTTCATAGTTTGTTCAAGATAAGCACACAGTGTTGTCACCTGACCCCACCCGGTTTTACAACCCCGTTAATGAGAACTCATAAAAGTGACAGGGATTTATATCAGCCAGGTCATGCGAGGGTGAGGTTTTGAAATGTGTACAGTCGATTTCAGAAGTTCAAAATTGCTGAATAAATTCATGAATGAAAGTTACAGGTATATAGGATACTAGCTTTCGCCCGCAGCTTCGCCCGCGTTGATTTCGGTAACCGTGATCCTTTTTTTGCCTAGTTTATTTAGCATAAGATTTTTTGCGACCTCTTCAACAATAATCGTTATATTTCAGTCAATTTACATAAAACTATCATGAATTATACACCTAACCTTAATCATATTATTTATTGGTGCAAAACGTACAAAAATCATATCTTCATTATATAATATAAGAAGAACTTTAGCGTAGGTGTAGTTTTAAGAACTAAATCTAAAAAAAAATCGCGCGTTAATTATTAGACTTCACGCACGACCGCTACCTTACTCATAGATCTAAACTCCCCTCCCGCACGCGCACCCCCGCCTTGGTGACGCCCACTTCGCAACGGGCCGCAACATCCATTTTTAATAATTCAAAGACCAAATATTATCTACATAAACTGTACTTAGTGATGAAATAATTTATTTTGAAAAGGATTAATAGCATCAGTAAAATAAACGCGTTTAAATGTAGTTAAAAAAATTCAAGATATTTAATAAAAATATGGTTGTTGTGCCTCATTCGACATAGATAAGTAAAGTGTGTCGCGGACTTTTTTGTAGATATTTATAAGATCTACAGTTAATTAGAACATTTTATGGATCTATCTTTTATAGTTTAGGCAGCGTATGCAAAATAAGTACAGTACGCGCCACGAGTCATGAAAGAAAATGGCGTCGACTGCGCATGTATATTCGAAGAGAAAAGTGTGTACTATAAATACGATAAGTTGAGGCTTGACCTCTGACACCTCACAGTAATAAGTTGGTACAGATGCAAAAAAAATGTATACTTATTTGTATTATTCTATATTATAATAATTAATCTTATATTATTAAATGTTCTAATTTGTAGACTAATTATTATAATAATCGGGAAACATTTCTCGCAGGTCTCAACTTATCGTGCGCGTGTAGTAAATGATAGTCAATATAAATTCGCTGTATAAAGGAGGATAGTTGTAATGTTTATTTGGTACATAACTACACATACACTTGAAATAAAAAGTTATTCAGTGTCACCGTCACTCAACGGCATTACACCTTCCATTGGTGGAAACTGCAGTTTGCTTGGGCCAGCAGCTTGAGCTGGATCGGATGGCTCTCCAGAACTTGGGCCTGGGAACAACTCATCCTCTTCGGCAACATCTTCCTGATCAGAATCACTGTCGTCGCTATCTGAGTCTTGTCCCACCCGTATAATTAATTCGTCTGTCATGTGGTCGACTATATGGTCGCTTTTGATATATTCTTCTTCAATCGACTTTACTTTATTGCAGAGGTTCTGCCAATCATTAGCCCCCATTGCCTCTACCTTTTCTTTTATCAAATCTGTTACGCGTTTTATATTCCACTCTTCGTTTTTACTACTAACGTAACCCTTAATTGCGGCCCAAGCCATCTCAATAGGATTGAGATCAGGATGGTACGGTGGCAAGCGGAGAACGTCGTGGTTATGTTCTCCTAGTATTCTATCAATACTAAATTATTTGTGTATCTCTTTATTTAATTTTACTAACTCATACAACTAAGGCTTATACATTTCAGGCCTAAATGATATGCCTTTGCTTGTCAGCCAAGCTTGCATTTCTGACTTCATGCTATTAGAATTTGGTGCAGAATCGTATTTTTTATTATGGTAGAAGGCATTGTCAACTACCACGGCGGACCTTGGTGGGAGGTTAGGTATTAGTTGTGTTTTTAACCACTTTTCATAATTTTCATAGTTCATATCGTCGTGGTAGTCGCCAGTCTTTGTACCGGACTTAAAAACTAATAGACCGTTTGGTACAAAACCAGCCTCAGAACCTGCATACACAATAACCACACGTTGACCCTTTGAAATGGGTTTTTGTAAACCTTTTGTTGACCCATCAGACCAGGATTTTGCTGTAGCGAGAGAGGAATGGACATATGATTCATCCGTGTATATTATAGGTCTATTTTCTTGTCTGTACTTTCTTATTTTTTCTAGATAATTTATACGTAACAATCTTATCTTGGATTTTTCAATAAGGACTTTTCTGTTGTTTTCAGTGGCTTTCCAACTAAAACCTATATTTTTAATTATGCGACGGAGACTTGTCTCCGATCCTCGAAAATTTATGTAAGTTTGTAATTTTGATAAAAGTTTTTTAACTGTGGGAATTTCATTATTTGTTACGTGAAAATTGTGAATAGCTCGTTTTATCACCCCTTTGTCAAAATTATCTACACCTTATTATGGAAATGCCCGACTTCGTTTTTTCCCGGGAGTTCTAAAAACCGTTAGTAAATCTGATTGGTTAGCTTGCTTTACTATCCTGTATATAGTAGATTTAGAAACTTTTGTAGCTTCAGCTACCTCTGCCATCAACTGAACGTAATTGAGTTCACTGAATTTATTTTTCATAAAGCAGTAAACGTCATACACCATTTTTTTCGCTTGTCTATTAAGAGTACGTTTATATTTTTTACTCGTTGGCGGAGACATCGTAGATACTAATAAAAAATCACTTCTTTCAAATTAACACTAAAAACACTATTATATATAACCTCTTTACAACACTGTTTACAAAAACACTAAGTTCAAATATATCTAACACTATGTACACTTACAATACTTTTTAATTATTTTTAATATAAACACATAAAATTGTCGTTCTAAACAAATAATTTATAATAAGTATTGTCCGATTTATGAAATTATGTGACACTTGTGTTATCGCTGGTACCCAAGGCGAGTTCAGTGCGTGCGCGGGTGAAGAGAGGCAAGGAATCACTGCACGTCGCTCGTTGCCATGGTGACTCGTCCCGCCCCTCACCCCTACCTCAACTGACACCTATTTATCGTCGTCTGCGCACTTTCATGACTCATGGCGCGGACTGTAACTTTTCTGCTTGATTTTTTACACCTTGTGTCCGAAAAACCCAAATATCTTACGGAGCCCTATTTTTTTTCCAAAATAAAATATAACCTATGTTACTCGTGGATAATGAAGCTTTCAAATGGTGAAAGATTTTTTAAAATCGGTTAAGTAGTTTTTGAGCCTATTCATTACAAACAAAGTTTTCCTCTTTATAATATTAGTGTAGATACGTGTACCTAGTATTTGTTTTTAATAAGTAGATATTTGTTATATACCTTGTTTATAAAAAGTGTATATGCACTTGGATGGAGTCTCATAAATTTGCTCGGTGTAAGCGATCACTGCGTAAGCATATACAAAAAAAAATATGCCCTGAAATTGGTGCTATTTTTAATTTAATTAAATCATTATTAATTATTATATCTCTCTATTTTACGACGAGAATCATCATTTTTTTCTTACGAAGATACCAGAACTTTTGGTAGGCTTACGTGTGGACATATAGTGGTCTAAAACGCAGCTATCTTTAAATATTTTGACATAAATAGAATAATAAAATATATCCCTTTACTGTTGATTTAATTGAATTAAATGTTTAATAAATAATTTAACCCATTTTCAGAGTAATTTCCGTATACTGCCAACCCTTTATTTAAGTATTTACTAATTCTACCAAGTACTAATAATGATTTTTAATCATACTACAGTTTTAGATGTTGGAAGCAGTACTTACCCGTGGTACTACCGGTGGTACTACTGGTATTAGTGGTCCTTCCACCAAATCATGCTCCATACAGCCATTTTGAGTGTATATTATTTGAATGGTCATTTTCTTATTTCTGTTGCCGTATAAAATAATTAGGACATCTTTCCGAGGAGTTACCCGGGGCGTCCGGCAATAGACAGTTAGGCGGGGACCGTGTGTTTTTCAAGCGCGAGTCGAATTCATGCGCCGAGAAACCTACATATTATTATAAGAATTATATTAAATTATCTGTGATATTATACTAGATACCACCATAATAAAATTAGTACCTTTTTGGGGTATGCCAATTAAGCTAAACGTCCAAATCGTATGAGGGACTATGTATATCAGAAATCTGATATACATAGTCCCTCAATTTTCAAACCCCTTAATTTTCTACTTTTTTTTTTCTTAAAATTCGTTCGTAAAATTCACACAAACTTCAAAAAATAAATAAGTTGAAAATTAAGGTAAATTTTGGTACTGTCAAGTTTATCGCGAAAATATCAATTTGCCCATATCTATTTATCGTATTGACTCAGGACCTTGATTTCTATACGCCAAATAGGGATTATAGACCTCAATATCTGGTATAAATTTCAACTTGCTAGGTTTACCCGTGCCTAAGAAAATTGATGGTGACACACGGGCATACAGACGGACAAGAAAGTGATCTTATAAGGGTACCTTTGTTTACCTTTTGAGGTATGGAACCCTAATTATGGTATACTATAAGTACTGACCAAGTGATTTTGGGCTTTTGATGCGTAATTACAGTTTGTAGAGTATGTAGGTATACATCGTTGTTAGCGACTGTCCTGGGGGCCGAGTCTACTATTTTTCAATAGACATCCATTCTAGTTCTATTCTAAAGTGGTTCTACTGCGATTCGTCCAAAACTAGGTAGTCTACTAATACTATTATATATTTCACAATCACACTTCTCAAGCTGAAGAATATAGACAAAATAGCTGTTTTAAGCTATCAAAATATTAATATAGACTACCAAAAATGCAAATTGGAGCTATTTACAGGCGCTACACGTGTTAAAAACATTCTATCGGCTGGCCGATAGAATTCTATTGAAGCGCAATTGATAGTAGACTAAGAAATCTGTAATTTTTTTTCTGGCAGCTCGCTGTTTAGCTACGATTTCTATCCTTTTCTGATGCGATTGTATTAGTAGACTCGTACCTACTATCGTCGTAGAGATACTATGGATAATGCCGTAGAAATACATTTAGTCAAGGTATTGCAATACTTACCCATTTCGAAAATATTGATAAAATCATTGATAATCTTTTATCTTAAGAAGGTCGTAGAGATCGCATCAGCATCTGCAGCAGATCAACCTCCTTCAAAGATCACTACGTATGTCCTCCCTTAAGCCGCCACGTGGCAAATTTTACAAGGTCATCAGTGTATAGCAGATCCTTTCGAGGGCTCAACCGGGACTCCTTGCCATAGACAGAATAAAGGGTGCCATGTGGTTTAATCTGTAGTAGTATGGCATGGCATCCATGTAGGTTGCCACACGTAAAAATACTTTTAATCATTCTTTTTAATCTAGAAGAAAAAAGATCCTTACAGATGTAATATGCGCCCTCAATGTCTAAAATCGTTCGTAGCCTACCTAAGTCAATGTACTGCGTTAAACAACTTTTACTATGGCTGGTCCTCGGGTGGGTGACCCCTTTGTGGTATTTACATTTCCGAGCATTTCCGCGCTTCGGAAGGCACTTGGGAATAAAGCTAACCATTTGGGAATAAAGGCATGGTAATAATATGTGTGTATGTCTAAGCAACGTCTTAAGTGTTCGCCATTACTACATCTGGCGGTGGCGTCATTTTAACGAGAAAATTAATAAAAAAAAAACACTTAAGTCACACAATATCTTCACTTAACACTTTAACGCTTACTTTCTTCGCGAAACAAAAAGTAAAGTTAAAATAAAAGGTTCTTCGGTAAACACCAGCTCTCGGTACTAATTAGCCATCTCTCGATAATACTGACTTAAACAACATAGAGTGAACAATGTAAGGCTATAGACTATATTTTTTTAAAGTTAACTGTTTTTTCATCGCTAAAACAAAGTTGGTACTTACTTGTGTTCCACTATTTTTAGTCCCATACACAAAAAGAGGGATATTATTATAAGTTTGACGTGTGTATGTCTCTCAGTGGCAACTCAGCTCTCAAATGGATGGACCTTTTGATGGAAACTTTTTGATTTGAAAGTTTCCTTGCAGTGGTTCTTAGCTATGTTTGGTCAATATCTGTCCAGCAGTGTAAGAGTAACAGATTTTTCAAAAGTATGTAAAGTATTTTGGTGTATGATTTGATTACTCGATTAAGTGTTTAACGCCTTGCAGTATAATCTGCCATGCTATCTGTATAAATGCCAGTTAAATGATAATTAATCGAGACTCTTGGTCCGTGGGGTCCTAGCGCTATAAGGCTTTTGAAGGAAATTGCGAAAAGGTTAGTCGACATCACAGGAGACCGAAGAGATGGCAGCTACCTCGGACTAAGAATTAGTCTAGCTATTCAAAGGGGGAACGCTGCCAGTATCTTCGGAATCTTGCCTAAAAGGACCTCTTTTAATAATATATTTTAGTTATGTATCATATTTTTAAGGTTATATTTAATGTTAATATTAAGTTAAGTTAAGTATGTATTTTGGTATATATGGATTGATAAATTCGATCTACATTATATACACTAAATTCGTACAATACATTAGTTTCAATGAGTAGGTATCTGGCAGGTTATGATATTGCAATACGGTCACGTTGACCTGGTGCTGCAATTAGGACGGTCTCCGGAAAACCCGACCGACAGTACTCAAGAAGACTAAGAGAGAGCCCCTCAATCCACGAGATGACGTCATGGCTTTCCATCAGGCGGACGGCGAAAAAGAATAATTAATTTACTAACATATACAACCAAGCATGACAAGGAACGTCACCCTTTTGCCATGCAACTACACTATTTACTACAGACGAATAGTAGGCAATTGACAGGTCGTGTATGCGATTTTCGCCTACATTTTACAGAAGTACATATTTAGGAATCTTCAAGGAATAGGCAGAAGCGTACTCCACCCACATTTCATCAGTTGCCTTTAGTCCCACATAATAGGTGGTGAGCTTATTGTTGTGTTGAAACTGACAGGGGCATATTGTGGCTACCTCTTGTACCACGTATAAGTATTTGAACATTTGGACTGATAAGAATTTTATATAAATAAGTACATCAACATCACAAGTTAGTTTTCAAGTGTAAGAATATTTTACTTATTGAAGTGAAACTTCTTTATCGACATTGAGAGAAGTTTTATAGCAGTAAATAATCGTCACGGTTTTCGGTTACGCGCCATGTTGTTTTGAAGTGAAACTTCTTTATCATAAGTGAAGCTTCTTTATCGACGTATGAAAGAAATTTTATAGCAGTAAAAAATATGTCGTAAAAAGTTTCACTTCTTTCCCTGACTCTGGTACACACACATATTTTTTTTATTCTTATACCTACTTGGTAACGATCTACGTCGAGTTGATGATAGGCTAATTTGATATTTACCTGTGAAGGTAATGCGTTATTTTATTAACCGCCTGTGAGGAACTTTATGGCAATGTCTTGACTGACAAGATTATCGAAACATTTTGTATTAATTCTTATACTTCATGCCGTCATCTCCGAAGGGATAGCAAACGCATACGCTTATATTTTACTGTAAGCATTTTTGTCCCACAGGTGGTAAGCAGTGTTGCCGTATTCAAATTGTGGCGTACCGCAGGTTTTGGCGACTTGCGGTTGAAATTTTCAATGTTCATAAGATCTTCAACTTCGCTTAACGACTATAATGTTACTGGCAACCGAGCCAACGGCTTAACTTGACTTCTGAAGCACGGAAATGCTCGTGAATAGAAATGGTACAAAGTTGTCACTCATTTACGTTAGCCATATCGAAAGTTGCTCAACGCAGTGTTCGTTTATAGAATACTGAGTTAGCGAGGCTTCGACCGTTTTTTGTGCGATAATAAGGTTCTAGGGATTTCAGGAAATGCTATATACCACCTGATATATTTTTATATAAAACTCCCTCCTGATTAAAAGCCATGATGACATTAAGATAGGGCCAGGGCCACTCTCAGAGCCCACAAGACTATTGACCTGAGCTGACCTGTCTATTGAATATTGACCTGAGCCTGTGCAGGCTTATCTTGTCGACAGATGTGGCCTGCTTATTTCCATTTGAGGAGTCTTGCCTTCACGGTTACGTCGAAAAGTTTAGTTATCTTCCTTATTACGTTTCTGATTATATGTCAATTTATGTGAAAGACAACTTGATGCGGAGCGCAACTTGAATGTGTGACCATTGCCTAACCAGGGTAATGCTCTAAGGTCCGTATTCCAGAACGTTTCTTAATACTCAATCAACGCTTGAGACTAGATTTTGCTAGAAATCTACTCTCAAGTGTATCTTGAGTATTGATAAACGTTCTGGAATACGGACCTAAGCCACTGAGCTGATTCAAGTTATATTTCTTCACTATCTTTGTAATCGCCATCGGAGAGTATTAGGCACATTTTTATATACATTTAACATACTTTTTCTCTCCATCCCTCTTTGACAAGCTGTTACCATCTTAGTGATAAAGTATCATTCAGTTTCTTATAAAACTCTTTTCTTTCTCTTTAACCAAGAAAATTGCAAATATCCTCAAAACAAGTCTAAAGGCACAACACTCTGAGACGCAGTCATATTATCCTTTTACTTTTAGTTTCTAAGAACTGAGTTTGCATACTCGCTTGCTCATAGGTCGGTGACACACTGGGTTTCGATAATTTTGTGGTTTTAAATAGATAATTAAAAAAAATAACAATTTAATGTGCAGCAGTCGGTGTAAAATTATTGTGGCTTAATATGGCTGCAGCATACTCGTGTTATATAAATGGCCTTGACTTATCGTTAGGCTAAAATTTTATACTAAAAGAAACCTATTTTTAGAGCTTTTTAGGTAGGCAAGGTCACTGGTTGGAATCCTGTATGCAGCAAGTTGTATTTTTTTTAATCAAAAAAGTTATATAGCTGCTCTAAAAATGTTACCAAATAAAAATTTGAATATAGTAATCCCCTTTGCCATCCAACTTCGACTTATACTCGTAACGGTATAATAGGTCTCGCCAAGTTCATCAGGGCACAAGCCATCGTCTGTCGCTCATGGTTCACCCTGCTCAATGAGTTTAATGTTTCTTTCTGTATTGATACTGAAACGAAAAAATAAAATACGTTATAAGCAAGCATATTCGTCTTTGACTTAATTGATTCTGGGGTCAGTTGAGGCAATACCGTCTAATCGGACCTATTCCCACCCTGACTAGAAAAAATATTTCTCTAGTGGATGTAAAGTTATAAGCTTTTTGATATTTTGAGTTGTACAATTCGCAGAAAAAAGTTTTAGCCTGACTAGAAATGGGATATTAAGCGCTCACAGTTCACCAATTGAATTTTTGTACTACGCAATAGATGATGAGCCTATTGCCATGTTAAAATAGACAGGGGCAGAGTGTGACTCTTTCTCCTGATATTTTTCTCTAGCCTCTCATAAGGCCGTGGTTATAATATACGTATTCATGAAAGTGAACCTTCATGGTCACTAAAATTAGTATTATGGTACCCACAGATTCGCCCGCGTGGTCAAGTTTTCAGTACCCGTTTTCCTCAAATTTATCCCGTTTTAAGCTAGTATGTTCTCCGTATGAGATAGACATATGCCATCAATGTAGACCTATCTGAGATAAACAATTTCATGTCATTATTTTGTATCGTAATATTTTTGCCAATAACCTTATACGAAAACTTCATAGATTATATATAAAAACATTCCTCGAGAACCACACTATCTATTGCTGAAAACAACACAAAAATCGGTGTAATAGTTTGTGAGATTATCGTGAGCAGACAGACATTCAGACGCAGCGGAGGACTTTGTTTTATAATAGATAATAAGGAGATATTTACCATTGTGTTATTAATATTAAACCAAATAATGTTACGAGTCACGATTTTTTTTTCATCTTTAATTGCCAATATTTTAGATCTTCTGTAATCATGTTGCTCGCACCAGTGCTGATATATCGGAAAATAATAATAACACACTGCAAATATAAGAAATCGGCGGACGTTCAAATAAAGTTGGCAAAAACCGAGGATGTCGTTGTAAATTTGCGTGAAGAACTCATTACTTTGCGTGATACTACAGCAGTCAAACACGATTAATCAAAGATAACATAAATAGGTATACGCGTGATGCAATAGAGAATTATTCGGTATTGTTATTTTTACGGTGTAATGCAAATGACATTTAGAATTTAAATTCACCGCATAGTCTATCTAAGCGGATAGATACCGCTGGTGTCGCCCGTTCTATGACACAGACTCTTTTTGTTTGGTTTTATACGACTGAGGTGGCAGACAAGCACCATGGAAAGTGGTAGTTTTATACTAATGCTATAATCAGAGACATCTAATTTCTTTAGATTTAGAAACGCAAGCATTCATAAATATGTATTTTTATAATTATACGGGTAAAATCAGTAAAAGTAATATCGAAACAAGTTCTACGTGTGCCTTCAACTTTACTAAAGTTTTCTCTACCACAATGTAAAGAAGTTACCAACACTATCTGCCTTTTATTTGCAAAGCTAACCTTTACTTTTTAGATAGATTTATTTTAACACAAAACAAGACAAAGGGTGTGGTCCCATTGTCTTGTTTTAAGTGCAGCGTATGGCAACACAGAAATAATACAGATTGGATTTTTTAGACGGGAGTGTATAGTTCCTGGAAGACTATCCATAACTTTGTTAGGTATTCTGCATAGACTTAAAAAAAATACAAAATTATGATAAAATACCAGGAACACAACGATCCTATTACATTTGAGTATCAGTTAAACTGCTTCGAAGGTTTCTTTCTTGACCTAGAAACGAAAAAAATTAATAGGATATGGGCAAGCATATTAGTCTACGACTTACTTAGTTCTGGGATCAGTTGAGTTGAATTTTCAACCTAAATGTACAAATTCTTTCACCTATTCGACTCGTTTTCCTACCAGAAAAGCAATCCGTCGAACTTTCCTCTCTTTCAAAAACCACAAGCATACGACTCACTTGATGGAAAGTAGTCACCGTAGCCTAATAATAATAATAGTGATATTAGACATTACTTTCGTCTTGTTTACATTCACTTTCATCATTTTGCTTTTTAACGCAACAAATGCATAATGTACCATCAACTGCAACTCCTCCGCTGATGGTGATATGCTAGTATTACCTGATTGTCAGTTCATTCATTTTAAAAGCATACTCACTCTCTTGCAGTTATTTCAAACAACTGTCCAAGTATAGGTTAAACACACAGATATATAAGTCTACATCTGTGGTTAAACAGTGACGGCGACACTACAGAACCCTGTACTGTACTGTTAGCACAGACCTTTTTCAATGTGAATAAAGTTTGTACAAACTCCGTTGATCCTGACACAAGCTCTGGAGCCTTAGAGAGATTTCAGTGCTTGTATCAAGTGACTGCTTACTCCATACTTGATCAGTGTTGTCCATAATTCATGTCTCATCACTCTGTCATAGGCCTTTTCCAAGTCTACAAATATGCAATAGACCTTCTGACATTTCGCCAAAAAATTTCGGTTAATCCATCCATCCTATTCCTTTCATAAATCGCTCACTGACCTCTATAAATACAAGTACTCGTAGAGGACAGGATCAGAAGCAGGTGTAAGTAATTTGGTGAAGCTATCTTTGAAATTGAAAAATTTCCCATATAATCTAACAACACCCATTTTACCCCTTTGTAGGTAAAATTAGGCAAACCCGAGACAGGCTACATTTATTTACATACAGAAATATGTAATGTCATGTTTCTACTTTGAAAACTATCAACTTTCATAAAACTTTTTATCCCTTATTTTACTTACTTAGGGGGGGATTTTCAAATTGCTTTCATAGTGGTTGCCTCTTTAGGTCCAAGGTTTTTACACTTTTATAGGTTGTGACTCACTGACCACTGATAAGGGGTTTGGATTAGAGTTGTAAGGTGCAACGGGTGTTTGAAGTATATCACAGTATAGCTAAAGAACTGTGCGTGGAACGCGAATCGGATGATCTGTCCGCTCTGTCTATCCCATCAAAGTTACAGTGTGAAGGTAATAATGATTATTTCACTGGAGCAAAAGTAACTAGCACTAACTATACTAACTAACAATAGCAACCAAAATGAGAACAAATCCAATTCTATTTCTTAAAAAAATAACACTAACCTTTTTTAAAAACCGTTCACATCATATAACATAACTTAGTTATTGTTAAACGAGTTTTTAGTAGAAACGACTTCATATATAACGATTTCTTTCTTACAATTGTGAAGTTGTAACTTACATCTTGCTCGCATGACGTGTCGTGTAAAAGAAGGAGGTGCATGAGTCGCTTTTTATTTAAATTTGAATAAATTTACACTGTAAAAGAAAGGTTTTGAGTCTATAGGGTTATTGAACTCTTGCACTGTCCCTTTTTACGCAAATGATATCAATGTGTGCCTGTGTTTGTGTGTTTAATTAGTTTAGTAATACGTTAAGTTTAGTATACATAAAACCTATGTAGGACATAGACATCACAGGAGACCGAAGAGCTGGCAGCTACCTCGGCCAAAGAATTAGTTTAGCTATTCAAAGGGGGAACGCTGCCAGTATCTTCGGAACCTTGCCTAAAGGGACTCCTTATATTAATATATTTTAAATTATCATATTTTAAGGTTATTTAATAATTTGTTGTAAATACAAGCATCATTTGTTTTTTAAAAGTTAATATATCTATTATAACATATTCGATATCCTGTATTATAATACATTACAATGTTTACCATATATTAATAATTAAATAAGAATGTTAACCACCTTTTCAACATCACTACATATTATAAAATAAAACCTATGTTGGTTTTATGTGTTTTGAATTACAAATAAATATATTTTTTTGGGAATCCATTATATTCTAAAGTTTTCTCTACCACAATGTAAAGAAGTTACCAACACTATCTGCCTTTTATTTCCAAAGCTAACCGTTACTTTTTAGATAGATTTATTTTAACACAAAACAAGACAAAGGGTGTGGTCCCATTGTCTTGTTTTAAGCGCAGCGCAGGAGTTTTTAGACGGGAGTGTATGGGCAGGTGCCTTAGCCGCAATAGTTACAGACGATAGTTCCTGGAAGACTATCCATAACTTATTTAGATATTCTGCATAAACAGATTTTAAAAAAATACAAATTTGTAATAATATACCAGGAAAACAACGATACTATTTCATTTGAGTATCAGTTGAACTGCTTTGAAGGTTTCTTTCTGTCTTGAACTTGAAACGAAAAAAATAGGATATGGGCAAGCATATAAGTCTGCGACTTACTTAGTTCTGGGATCAGTTAACTTGAATTTTCAACCTAAATGTACAAATTCTTTCACCTGTTCGACTCGTTTTCCTACCAGAAAAATCGAGCAATCCGTCAAACTTTCCTCTCTTTCAAAAATCACAAGCATAACGCTCACTTATACATAAAACCTATGTTGGTTTAATGTGTTTTGAAATACAAGTAAATATAATTTTTTGGGAATCCATTATATTCCTTTGAATTAATAAATGCAGCCGAATGGATTAATTTTACAATCAATCTCATTGCATATGCATAGTAGGTAGGTATCTACTGCACTTTAGTGGGCATTTACTACAGAGGTATGTGACCTTGATTTTGTACGTTAACTTTTAATCAGCGGCTTCCGGAGTCCATACCTCATTTTTGGAGCACGTCACGTATAGTAGCTCAGTGGCGTGCGCAATCCCATCCCACACTATGTGATAATGTGTAAGGCAATGTCTCGTATCCTCCCGTCAGATTCAACATAAATACTCCCCGAGCAGTCATACCCAGTGAGTTCCCACACGCTCAGAACGACTCCAACCGCATTGGCAAGCAATACCCCGTACTGCAAGCCGTGCCCTCCACGCCAGCTGAGCATGCTGGTGTGCTAGGTGGCATACCTACCAGTTCCAATTTGTATTTTCCAACCCTTGGTTTCAAAATTTTCATTTTTCTATATTTATATTAATGTATTATTTTATCGACAACAAACTGACCCTGTTACTTTTTTTTTGTGAACAGTTTATTTCTGAAACAGAACTATTTTGTGTCCCTACAAAACAGATTTAAGTGACCGGATCGGGCCTCATCCTACAGTTCTGAATCAGACAAATTTTACAACGCTCCCATAAATATTTGACAACTAAATTTCTAAACAAAAAACTGAATGAACATAAAAAATTCTCACAGTAGGAACAGCTTGTATTGAAAAATTAAATAAAAAACTAACGAACTAACTATCTTCACACTGTATCCCTGACGGGGTAGTCAAAGAGGACAGATCGCCAGGCATCGCGATCCATGCATACTTCTTTCGCTTCCTGTAGACTTTGACTTGTAAGTCTTGGTCTACCTTGACTCCTTCGGCCCTCTACTTTCGCACAATATATATTCTTCGTCAATCGTGAAAAAATAAATAGTCGTATTAAATATTTTTCTTGATTTATTAAGAATGTTTCTAACCGTTTAAACCTTCACTGAACTTTTACAAACCTTTCAATATCAAAATTAGCCAAATCGGTCCAGCCATTCTCGAGTTTTAGAGACACTAACGAATAGCAATTCATTTTTGTATATTTAGGATATAATTGGAATATATAACATAATTGGAATGTCTGTTTGTAATTCCAAATGAACAGCTTTTCAATAAACACAAATAAACGTACTTACATGAAAAAAATCACTGTCTGTCTGTTTATTGGTTCGGGTAATCTCCGAAACGGCTGGACAGATTTTTAACGGAACTACACGCAACAACGAACACGTAACACCGATAAAACGTCATATATATCTAAATCTGTCAACATAATCTTCAAATATTCATATAGGTAAGTTTATCCTACTAGCTGTGCCCCGCAGCCTCGCCTGTGACATTCTTCGACACCTATTTAACTCATACATCAATAAGTTTTTTTAATCCTTTTTGGATTGTTTCTTTTTCAATTTGTTGCCATTTATGATTACTACTCCACTCTTTTGGGTAGTAGCGTTATTAAATAGAATAAAATATTTAAAAAATATATATAATAAAATAAGTTTGAATTTCTTTTTAATTAATACTAATACTATTTTATATAATCTTACTGTAACTTGGCCTTAACTAAAATAATATTAGTAGAGAGCAGCTTCACTCCCTCTGCGTAAAGAGAAGGATATATTTTAGAGACAAAATATCAAGAAAAATGGAATTAACAAGAAAAGATTTAAGAGCGATGATTTTTACGATTTAAAAGTTCTCTTTCTCAGCAAGATTCCTTATCACATCATCAAAATCGTTTTTTCCGTTCGCTCCCATCCGTTTGTCACGGATGGGAGCGCTTCCGTCCTTCGGAAGGCACGTTAAGCCGTTGGCCCCGGTTGCCAGTAAATGGCGGTCGTCAAGTTGAAGGACTTATGGGTGGCTTGAAAAATTTTAACAGCAAGTAGCCACAACCTGCGTATGTCTATTTCAAAACAGCAATGGGCTCACCACCTATTACGTGCGACAGGAATACACATGGTGAAAAGTGGGGTTATATACTATGCCTATGCCACCCCTTTGGGAATAAGTTGTGATAGTTAAATAATGTTATTTTCTGCTGCTATATTGACATTGTAACATGAAGAAAGGAACAGTCTTCGGTATGGGTGTTCGAAAGTGAGACCAATCCAACACAGCTCTTAAAACATCATATCTTCTGTTATCGTAAATCTACTCATTCAAATCTGTAAATATTAAGATACGATCATAATTAATTACCTGCGCTTGCTCTCGGTCGAAATTAAGATTTATTCACGCACAAAATGTTCTCTTTTTATATTCAGATCAAACCGTTTATTAGTTGCCTTTTTCTTTAGCGAAATTTGTGCGAACCCTAATCAAACGCTTGCGTTAAATCTTTTACTTTTAATATTATTTTTAGAACTTTTCGTTTCGGAAGGCAGGAGATTGTTAGTATTGAACTTTTAATATAAATATATTCAATGCTATATACTATAGCACTCTGCTTGGGCACGGTTATAATGAGTTACTTAAGTCATGTGGAGGTTAAGAAGCTAGATTCTTAGAAAAATTAAAGGTAGATAGTTGCCCCGATTTTTAAGAAAGTCATTCAAATAATAGCGCTCGTGGCCCCGTTAACTCAGTGTTCTGTAAACGATCACTGCATTAAGCAATTTTGTGCTATAGCTGGTCACGGATGGGTGACCACTTTGCGGCATTTACATTTGCGAGCATTTCCGTGGTTCGGATGGCACGTTAAGCCATTGGTACCGGTTGCAAGTAACATGGCAGCCGTTAAGTCAAGTTAAAGGCCTTATAAGCGGCTTGAAAACGTCCGAGACTACCAGGGCTTTAATTGGTCGTGCTAATTAGTGTCTAGCACATAAGACCTTTTAGCCTTTTTGTTACCACCTCTCTAAAAAGGCAACAGGTTCAAAATTTCTTCCAAATTTAACATCTAAAATAGACACATTTTATTAAATTTTGTTCCCAATAAAATGGCAGTCGTTGACCCAAGTTGGAGGCCCTATGGCTTAAAAAATTTCAACAGCAGGTCGATGCAGCCTGAGCCTGTCCATTTCAACACGGCAATGGGCTCACCACCTGTTACGTGGGACAGAAATACATATGGTGAAAAGTGGACAAAAAATATGCCTCTGCCACCCCTTCAGGGATAAGGCGTGATAGATAAATAATAATATTAATGTTTTATTTTATCTACCGTCCGATACTACCAGGACTTTAATTGGTCTTGCTAATAAGTATCTAGCACATAAGACCTTTTAGTCTTTTTGCTACCACCTCACTAAAAAGGCAACGCATTCCAAATTTCTCCCAAATTTTACATCTAACATTAATACATTTTATTTATTTATTTACATGTCCGTGCTTCGGAAGGCACGTTAAGCCGTTGGTCCCGGTTGCCAGTAAAATGGCAGTCGTTAAGCCTGGTTGAAGGGCTTATGGGCGTCTTGAAAAATTACAACAGCAGGTCGCCACAGCCTGTACCTGTCCATTTCAACACGGCAATGGCCTCACCACCCGTTACGTGGGACAAAAGTGCAAACGGTGAAATGTGGGCGTATAGTATACCTCTGCCTACCCCTTCGGGGATAAAGGCGTGACAATGTGTATGTATGTTTATTTATTTACCATAACTTAATGAAAAAATGTTGCTTATAAAAATTGTTCCTTTAAAAACGATCTACAAAAATGGTGTGAAATATTTTTTTCGTAAAATGATAAAAAAAAAGTTATAAAGAAACATAAAAATTTATTTCTCGAATTTCTGAACATTTTCGCTTATAACTTTTTATTTATAGTTCTACGACACAGTTACTGGACCAAAGTTGTAGAGAATTTAATTTGCAACAAGAAGTGTTCGCAAATTCTTTTTATCAGATAAATAGTTTAAGAGATGTATCGTGAAAACCATTTCAACCCCTATTTTCAAGATGACGGCCGTGGGACAAGGGTGGCGACCCCATAAACTTAGTTTCAGCTTTAGACTGACCCCCTACACATCAAAAAAATTAAATTGCGTCCTCTAAACAACGCAACCCCAAATATAACTTTTTAATGGACTATCTATATGTTTTATACAACCGAGCAATGTTTTTGTATCATACTACACTAATTAGGTACTAGGACTACTGACGAAGCTGACAAATGCTATGCAATTGACAAGTCGCGTACAGTTTGACATAAACTTGACACGCGGTACCTATACTTGTTACTTTCCTTTAATTTTGTCTCTATTAGGCGTGAGCGTGCAACATTCCTTACTCTTACTTACAACGTACCTACTTAGTCTAATTGACAACTAAAAAGATCGAATATGATGATCAAGATAGATTTAGTAGACTACTTAGTTTTGGACCAACCGCAATGGAATCGATATAATTTAAATAGAAATCTAAACAAAAACGGCTTTTTATTGTAAAATAGTTGACTCGGCCCCCTGTTTAAGCTCGGCGTGCTCAACAGGGTGCGATAGTATTACTGCGGAACAAACACTTCTCACATTGAGTACTGTTGTACTAGCAGGCGGTGTTGAGCTTCTTCGTGATAAGAGAGAGTTCGCTTCCTTATGTGTGCTCTGAGGAATTGTTTGACATGATGCCCACGACTATTATCTATTATATATATATCATCGCACCGCTCGCCATAGGACATACGGTTAGGTCCGATTAAGGCTTTATACAGCCGTACGCTTAAATAGTGGAATGTACTCCCTGGCTGGGTTTTCCCGAACGTCTACTGCGGGGTTCTTCAAAAGGGGTCTTAAAAGGTTTTTAAAGAGTTGGCAGCGCGAGTCCTGCACTTCTGCAAGCGAATGTTGCAAACTTCCATAGGCTACGGTGAACACTTTCCATCGGGTGGGCCGAGTGCTTGTCTGCCACCTCAATGATATAAAAAAAGTTATTCAGTTAGCTCTGAAACTATTACTGTAATCATTTGAAAATTCTTCAATTCTTCATCTTTTGTTTTGAATTGTATCTTTGACAGTTATTTGTAATAGTGTAACAATTAAGTTGTTTTTAATTGATACAATAACCACGCACGCGTATACGATTGCTATGCGAATATCAAAACAATGAGATCAGAATATGGCATCTTACAATATAAACATCGTTAATGCTAGCACACAACAAACCTACACAATTATAAATTAAAAACACACTCTCGCACTCATACTGCATTAAAAATAAATGCAATATTGTATTGTTTTATATAAGAAACAATTTTGAAAAGCAATTAGTATGCTAACTTTACCTAAATTAATATTTTAAAATGGTAATTATTATTTTTTACGTCGCCTTAGACAAAGAGGTGGATTAATTCGTCAGTTTCGAGGTTTTTCGAGGAATTTTTTAGGTTACGGTGGTGTAGCTGATAAACGCGTCTTGTGCGTTGAACTAGAAGACGCTGGTTCGAGTCCAGACCGTAACTAAAAATTTTTTCCACTTTAAAATTTAAAATTGTTTCAACTAAGACTAATAGAACAAAGTTATATGCTGCGTCTGTCAGTCTGTCTGTTGAATCAAAAATTAAAAATCGAAAACAGTGATTCCTGAGGAAGGTTTAGAGGTTTAGGTGTATAATTTATCAAGATTTTAAGTAAATTTGTTGAAATATTATGACGATTACAGTTAGAGATGGCGGTAAATCATAGAGAGAGAGGCATACAATGCCCGGCTGGCTCTGCCATCGGCTTTAACCGCGGGTATTAATTAGTTATAATACAAAATCGGTCCGAACAGTTAGTCAGTACAGTCAATTGTCAATTCCTTCTGTGTCTGGGAAGGCAAGTCCTTCGAGCGATACTAAGGGGTATTAGAATTTTTGTCGCAAAAGCTGTTTTTATGGAGACGATGGGGTATGTCTAAGCTTAGTCATTCCCAGTGCAGAGGTTAGCACTAATCACACGTGGCAAAGTTTGTTACAGGCTAACGCAATTTTAAGCTAAGATACGATGAAAGTATATTAGAAAGTATTAATTTCGTAGACTTGAGTATATAGTTTTAATTCTACGAGTTCCCGAGATAAAGGTCTTGAGAGACAGACATCTGTCTGTCTGACGTATGGACGGACAACAAAGTGATCCTGGTTACGTTTTTTCCAATATAGGTACGGAAACTAAAAATAATGTGCCATGTTTTTATAACGGACTAAACTCTTCCTCTTGCTTCATTTACATTTTCATGCTTTGTTGTTTGACCTGTAAGCTGTGGTCCAAATTTCAAGTACTTAGCTCATCGGGAAGTTAGTTTAAAACTAATTTAAAAATTTCACCCTGCCACACATACAAAAAAGCGAGTTTCTTAATAAGAACATAATGGTAGTTGTCGCTCAATGGTCGAAATTTTACCAATAACCCTGTTATTTTTAAACCCCCGACGCAAAAAGAGTGGTGTTATAAGTTTGAAGTGTCTGTTGTCTGTCTGTGGCATCATAGCTCCCGAACGGATGAAGCTATTTCAATTTAGTTTATTTGTATTAAAGGTGACTAAAGACAAGTTTAATGAATATCAGTTGAGCCGTTTAAAATTTGTGGGGAGTGAAAATGGGGATGAATAACCGAATGTATGCAAACTATACTCAAATGGGGTCTGAAATGAAAGCGCATCACATGCACATTTCAAAATAATATGTTCAATAAAAATTGGTTGAGCTGTGAAAAACCTCTGGTGGTAAAGTGGGAAAAATACTCAATGTCTGCAAATAAATTTGCAGGTAGAGATGAAATTTCAAAAATAAGTTATGTATTTATAACTTAACTAAATCTACATTATAATAAGTATGTACCTATAAAAAGAATAAAATAAAATATACGTTTAATTTATTTTTAAATCCTTAATTCTCCTTTAAAGAGATAAATATTTGAAAAACTAAATCTTAAATTGTTGTTGTTGTTGTCTTAATGTTATGAAGCGCTCGTGGCCCCGCTGTCTCAGTGTTCTGTAAACGATCACTGAGTTACGCAACTTTTACTATGGCTGGTCCTCGGATGGGTGACCACTTTGTGGTATTTACATTTGCGAGCGTTTCCGTGCTTCGGAAGGCACGTTAAGCCGTTGGTCCCGATTGCCGGTAAAATGGCAGTCGTTAAGCCTGGTTGAAGGCCTTATGGGCGGCTTGAAAATTTCAACAGCAGGTAGCCACAACCTGCGTCTGTCTATTTCAACACGGCAATGGGCTCACCACCTATTACGTGGGACAGGAATCCACACGGTGAAAAGTGGGCATATAATATGCATCTGCCACCCCTTCGGGGATAAGGCGTGATGGATATTTATTTATTTAAATCTTAAATTACCTATGTTTGTATCAATAATTCTAAAAAAATACGTCACGTTGGGGGGACCTATGATCATTTAATATGACCTATGATCATTCGATCTATAATAACACGTGCCTAAACATCTATTCCGTTACCACTGTAATTACTATTAATTAATTATTATTATTATTATATACTGAATGTAGAAATCAGGATATTAGCAACTGTAACCAAATTGCAATAAATAAGACCATTATATTTTCCGCTTACATCAATTCTTCAGTATACCGAACAATTGCGGAATTCAATACGGACACATCTCAAGAGCAGCCTCTTCCAAATTATATGTTGTTAGATAATATACTCTTAGCATATGTAACACGTTTTTACGACTGCCGCTCTGAGGTCACGGGTTCGATTCCCGGGCCGGAACAAATATTTGTGTGATCCACAAGTGTTGGCTTTGGAGTTTGGGTGTTTGTAAAGTATAATTATGTATGTATTTAGAAATAAATAAGTATGTAGGTATTTAAGTTGTCTAGACCCCATAGCATAGCTTCTATAACTTAGTTTGGTAACAAACTAAGTTTTCAATATTTGTTTCAAAACCCTCGTTTCAATCTTCCACACCGTCAATTATAATACTTTTGGCTATGTCGTTTTTATTGTTTGTGCAGTTAAATATTTTATAGATACCAACCTGTATATGGGGCAGTTTAGTTACGTGGGAGTCCCCAAAATTGGCATACCCACTAAAACTCTGGAATGTTCCTTCTTCTGACTGGTGTTGATCATTCTTATGTCACACAGGCAGGGATTCAACTTCTGCGACCCAACAAGCGTTGCCCGTTGGTAGACTCGATGAGGGGGATTTATTATGATTCGACGAAACTCAAAGACTGCGCACACTAGGAGCGCGCCTTGGTCAGTCGCTTTACTGGCATAAAGTTGCCGCCGTTGATAAAGCGCGTGATTTCGGGTGGCAGTATAGTTATAGTTAGACCACACCGCTTTCGCAGCGCTTCTCTCTTTGCCGTCATAACTTTCTCGATAAAAGAAGGGACGGCAAACCAATTTTCTTCGCTGTCTATCATAGCAGACAGCGAAGCGACTGGACTTTGGATCATTTTTGGCAAATGTGTCACCCTCTACGACATCTGATCAGGTCAGCCTTGCAGTTATTCTTGATGACGACTGGTTTTTGCCAGTGAGTGTTTTTGCATTGATTTTTTTATTGGGTACAACCCACCTACTTATAACCCATATACATCCGATTAGATGTTTGAACAGTTAATATTTAAACTTTCACTAGGGCTGGTCCTCGGATAGGTGAACCACTTTGTGGCATTTACATCTGCGAGCGTTTCCGTGCTTCGGAAGGCACGTTAAGCCGTTGGTCCCGGTTGCCAGTAAAGTAAACCAAACCAATTTTCTTCGCTGTCTATCATAGCAGACAGCGAAGCGACTGGACTTTGGATCATTTTTGGCAAATGTGTCACCCTCTACGACATCTGATCAGGTCAGTCTTGCAGTTATTCTTGATGACGACTGGTTTTTACCAGTGAGTGTTTTGCATTGATTTTTTTATTGGGTACAACCCACCTACTTATAACCCATGTACATCCGATTAGATGTTTGAACAGTTAATATTTAAACTTTCACTAGGGCTGGTCCTCGGATAGGTGAACCACTTTGTGGCATTTACATCTGCGAGCGTTTCCGTGCTTCGGAAGGCACGTTAAGCCGTTGGTCCCGGTTGCCAGTAAAGTAAACCAAACCAATTTTCTTCGCTGTCTATCATAGCAGACAGCGAAGCGACTGGACTTTGGATCATTTTTGGCAAATGTGTCACCCTCTACGACATCTGATCAGGTCAGTCTTGCAGTTATTCTTGATGACGACTGGTTTTTGCCAGTGAGTGTTTTGCATTGATTTTTTTATTGGGTACAACCCACCTACTTATAACCCATATACATCCGATTAGATGTTTGAACAGTTAATATTTAAACTTTCACTAGGGCTGGTCCTCGGATAGGTGACCACTTTGTGGCATTTACATCTGCGAGCGTTTCCGTGCTTCGAAAGGCACGTTAAGCCGTTGGTCCCGGTTGCTAGTAAAATGGCTTGAAAATTTCAACAGCAGGTAGCCACTACCTGCGTCTGTCTAATTCAACATGGCAATGGGGGACGTGGGACAGGAATCCACACGGTGAAAAGTGGGCATATAATATGCCTCTGCCACACCTTCGGGGATAAGGATATTTATTTATTTTATTTATGTAATATTTAACATATTTCCATCTCATCAATGGGATTGTCATACATGTCTAGTCCCCATGGATGTCAAACCGGGCTCGGACCGACTAACCCCATACGGTCCCTACTTACCCTCTAGAACTGTGCGTTTTAGAGGGGTAGGTAACTCCTACATACGTTCCAGTACGTTCCAGGGTCGAATTATTAGGTCCAGGTCTATTTTTCGCTTAAAATCCAAACGTAACTTAGACCTAAAACTCCAAGCTCCAAGACTCTGAGATGAAAGATTCGAAAGCAACATTAATATAGGAAACAGAATCATTCCTATCGCTTTCTTGACCCGTCCTTTTCTTGTAACTTCCCGATGAGCTTTATGTGGATGACAATACATAAAAATGAGAGAAACAATAAAAGTAGTTTTACATGTGTTATAAAAACATGTACATTAAAAAAATGATTATAAACCTGTTGAATACACATAGTTCAGTTGCGAACCCTTTTTGGGGGATAGGCATAACTGTATGTAAGAAACATAATCTCTCCCAAAGCTCCAACCCAACATTGTAAAGTATTAACCGGTAGCCAGATGTCAAACAGGCTGCATACCGCACTCAAAACAACCTGTTTTAATTTGAAACCCTCACAAAAAAGGACTAAACTCTCTTAAACATTATTGCGATGGTGGACCATTAATAACAGATGGTACAATAATTCAATTAAAAATTAATTTATAACATTTTTATCTTGGTCTGTCTGTATGTTTGATTAAAGATTTAGGAATGCAGTCTTGAAACGAGAGTTTTACGCGACATCTAGCAAATTGAGGCCCAATCTTACTTTAAACAAGTTGAAGTTAGCATCTCAATTATGTCCCTCTTCACGCTCCTCTGGAATTGTCCGAGGATATAAGAGGAGGTAACCACGTGCTCTGCTATAGCATTCCAATTTTCTATGAATCTTTATATTTTTAATCTCTCGGTGAGGTTATTAGCAATAAGAAAGATTTTCAGTGTTTATAATTTGTTTTTTAAAAACAGTAGATGAGCACTGAAATCGTTTTTCATTTGAGCCTCACGCCACGCTCTAAAATGATAGTAAACGGCCATTATAACATTTTTCATGTGATCTTGCTTCAGTGTTCCCAGTTGCTTTCAAACTGGACTTAGAGCTCGGGATTCACTTTTGCTAGGACCAACTATCGGTAGTGCAGTGGTGTATGCGACTGCCGCGACTGTGGTCCCAGGTTTGATTTGGTCGGAAGAAATATTTGTGTGATCCACAAATGTTCCTTTCGAAGTTTGGGTGTTTTCTATGTAAAATATGTATTTATTAAGAAATATAAGTGTGTTCATCAGTCGTCTAGATCCCATAACACAAACTTATATTCGCTACTTTGGGTCAGTCGCCGTTGTGTAAAATAAATGACCCATAATATTTTAATTTTTGTTTTTTGTCATCTTAGTAGCAACTGCCGTTTGATATTCCAACTCCGTAAGAGAGTTTGCATCGTCGACTCGTCCGTTAATCAGCTGGTGCTAGCAGGTGAAGTCGGTTGGGCCCCGGAGATATTGGTAGGGCCCCTTACACGTGTTCTGCGTCTAAAATCTATTACCAATGAAGAAATTTTAATCATAAAAATCGATAGAATACTTTTTATACTTACATCATTAATTAATTCTTTTAAAACTGTCCAATACAGTTGAAATCCGAACGCCATTAAAATTTATAATAAGCTACTAGTGGACATTAAATTAATAAATATATGTGATTATATATTTTATAGCTATCTATGTGAGAACTGTTTAATTTTTTATGACATTCCAGTTAATATTTTTCTAATATTTGGCGCGACATAATTTATTTTCTGATAGAAAGCCATAGCGAGTCACATATAATAAATTGAGGGTTATGCTCACAGTATACCTATGTTCACAGAGGGCTCGGCTCATCAGGTCTTGTTGCACCTTACACCAAAATTCTGCTCTTCTAAGTCAACAATGCAAACGCCCTTACGGAATTGGGAGGTCAAACGGCACTCTTAACATTTAAACAAAATCCAAGCGATAGTTGCTCCTAGCAAAAGTGAAACCCGGGCTCTAAATCCGTTGTTTTAAAGTTTGAAAGCAACTGGGAATACTGAAGAAAGAACACGTTATAATGGCCTTTTGCTGTAATTATAGTGCGTGGCACGACGCTCAAATGAAAAAGTATTTCAGTGCTCGTCTACTGTTTTTAAAAAACAGATAAACACTGAAAATCTTTCTTATTGCTAATAACCTCACCGTGAGATTGAAAATATAATTTCTCTGCCGTATCATTGAAAATTGGAATGCTCTAAGCAAAGCACGTGGTTACCTCTTCTTATATCCTCGGATTTTTCCAGAAGAGCGTGAAGAGAGACATCATTGGGATGTTAACTTGAAGACCACTACTTATAGTCTTGTGTACTATGAGATTGAGATTCAATTTGTAGATCTCCAAACAGTAGATGAACACTGAAAAAAATCTGTTTAAGAAACTATACATTGTTATATTTATTACTACCTAAATCATAAGGTAAAGCCGCGGTTAAAACCTATGTAACAAAAGAGCCATCTCACTAAATCTTCTCACAGAATTTTGGTAATTTTTTACTAATTAAATGTGTATAAATTGTGGGCTCAAAATACCGCAACTGATTCATTTAATTGTACTTCGCGGAAGAAGGCTGTTGATCCTTTTTCTTTTAATTTTGCGTGTGCCCGCTCAAGTCGAAATATGTTTTACTGTTCGTTTGTCTTGGGTTGTTAAGAATTGTCCAAACGGATTACAATTTCTTTTGTTGTAAATCTAATCTTATAGCGAAATAAAATAAAAGTGTCTGTTTGTAATTCCAAATTAATAGCTTATCACTAAATGCATGAATATTTTTTTCTTTTTATGTATTTTAATTACAAAAAAATAAAAAATTGTTTGTCTGTCTGTTTGTTTGTTGCGGGTAATTTTTGTAACGGCTAAAGCGATTTTAACGCGAATTTCTCTGGCAGATAGCTGATGTGAAGTATAAGGATACTCAGGCAAAATGTTATCCCCGTATTCCCACGGGAACGGGCACTACACTGATGAAACCGCAGGGCGTCTTTTAGTGGAATAATTATTGGAATAGTAAAAAAACATGTAGACTTACAGGTTTTTGAAGTTATCCTTCTTTTGACGCGTTAGGGAAAAATTATGAGAGTAAAGTTTTAAGATGCGCACGCATATAAGTATGTTTATCTGTTATCTGATTACCTCAGTACAAGCTCTGCTTAGTTTGGAATCAGATGGCGTTGTGTGAGTTGTCCCAACTATATTAATTATTTATTCATTCCAGATAAATGATGAATTAATCGAATTATCTTTTTCCACTTTATTAAAAAAATATGAGAAATTTAGCAAAATAAGTGCTTTAAAAAAATATCCAAATGATGAATTAGTCTTGAACACATCCTGTCCTCAAACCCCTGTTATACAACCCCTGTCTGTTAGCATATTGCTGTCCATACTGTCTCCCTTGTACCCTATCTCAGAACTCCCTCGTTACGGCGCGAGGAGTAACGTACCAACACGCAGCCCTAAAGGCCACGGCAGGTGTTGCTCAAGTCGTGGGTCGCATTCGGCAGCTGGAACTGGAGGTTGCTCTGCACAAATCCGAGGCTCTGTACTTTCACGGGCCTAGAAAGCGGCCTCCTCCAGGATCCAGCATAACAGTGGGGGGCGTTAGCATCGGCATCGAGCCCTCGATGAAGCATCTGGGGCTCGTACTCGATAGCCGATGGAACTTCGGACATCATTTCCGAAGTTTGGTCCCAAAACTGAGGGGGGCAACAGCTGCGTTATCGCGGTTGTTACCCAACATAAGGGAACCTAACGCTCCCTGCAGGAGACTGTACCTCGGGATCGTGCGGAGCATGGCCCTATACGGGGCCCCCATATGGGCGGAGACCTTGACGGCCCGCAATGCGGCTATGTTACATAGCCCGCTAAAGGCGATGGCCGTCACGGTGATAAGAGGGTACGGCACGATCTCCGTCGAGGCAGCATGTCTCCTTGCCGAGACCTCTCCATGGGACCTGGAAGCGAGAGCCCTTGCGTCATTATTTAAATGGCGCAAGGAGGCGCGGGAGCAGGGCCATAGGCCTACGCCCCGAGAAATCGAGGCTCAGTGGTTCCAGCTCCGACAGGAACTCATGAAGACATGGAAGGTGCGACTTGAGCATCCAAGGTGGAGAAACGCCACAGTCGGGGTGGTCAGATCGGTCATGGATGAGTGGTTGGAGAGGAGCCATGGCAACCTCTCCTACCGGTTGTCACAGATACTTACCGGGCACGGGTGCTTCGGTAAGTATCTGTGGCGTATACACCGGGAGACCACAGCCGAGTACCAGTACTGCGTAGAACGCAGCGAGGACACAGCGCTCCACACATTGGTGGAGTGTGCAGCGTGGGCGCAGCAGTGCCAAGACCTCGTGACGAGTCTGGGCGTAGACATTCACTCGTTGGAAACCATGGTGCAAGCCATGGTCTCCAGCGGGAGCAAGTGGGACGCCGCTGCGTCTTTCTGCGAGCAGGTCATGCTCGCGAAAGAGGTGGCGGAGAGGGAACGGGAGAGGACTCTCTCGCTTGAATTCCGCAGTCTCGACAACGTCGCAGACATGTCTTCGCCCAAGACTACCGGCCTCCATGACCGGGGGCCTGAGGACGGCGGGTGGGCTGCTCGCCGTCCTTACAGAGGCAGGCCCAAGTCGTCGGCATGACGTGAAAATGTCACGCACGCCTCATGCCCCAAGAAGCGGGTTAGTACCCAAACCAACCGAACTCTAGGTGAGGCCGCAGTGGTAGCCAAAGTCTGCCGGGAGCTCTGGGACATCTTTCCGAGGAGTTACCCGGAGCGTCAGGCAATAGACAGTTAGGCGGGGACTGTGTGATTTTAGCCGGTTCAAGTCCGGCATGACATCCGAGGGGATTACAACACGTTAAAAAAAATACCCTATCTTAGAACTAGTTCTAGGAAGTTTTATTATTTTATTTTAGTATTGCCTTTTGGTATGAGGGCTTCATACCAAAAGGAAATACTAAAATAGAATACATTCGGTCTAAGGCAGTCCTTATATTATGTATTCAGAAAGTATAATAAATTAAGATTTTAATAGAAGTAAGTATAATGCAGAGCAATCATAGTGGAGAGAAATAATGCAAGAGCTAAACCGGTGTCTTGTTTGTTTATCAGTCACGCCATGGTGGTAGAGCCATACTAAACGCCCGCATTTCACCGTATGCATTGTATCGTCTCACGTAACAGGTCACACCACAGGTGGTGTTCCATTACTGTGTTGAAATGGACAGACGCAGTTTGTGGCGATTCGAGCCGTTAAAATATTTCAAGCCGTAGAATAGAACCAGAATCGCTGTTTTTAGCTGCCTAAAATGTTAGTAGTCCATCAAAAATGCAACTGACTAGCGGCCACTGGCGCGGTAGGTACGTGTTAGTAGAATTCTATAAATAAATAAGATTGAAGTCTATTGGAGTACGATTGTAATAGTAGACTACGAAAAACTATCAAAATTTTATCAGTGGCTTTCTATTGAGCGACGATTTCGATTCAATTTCGACACGATTGAAATAGTAGACTCTGCCCCCTGATATATTGGCAACCGGTACCAACAGCTCAATGCGCCTTCAGCAGCAAGGAAACGCTTGTGAATGAAAATGCCATGAAGCGGTCACCCATCTGAGGATCATCCACCATCCATAACAAAAGATACTATGCAATAAGACACTGTGCCATCGGGGTTATGAGCGCTTGTGATCTAATTCGGTTTAAAACCTAGTAAGTACAGAACTTTAAAATCTACCTTTTGGGTATCTATAAACATACATACATACATATTATCACGCCTGTTTCCCATCGGGGTAGACAGAGACTGTGGTTTTCCACTTGCTACGATCCTGACATACCACTTTCGCTTCTTCTACTTTCATAAGTGTTTTCATACTCGCTCGCCGGTTAAGGGTACTCTTGACCAGGCCTTTTTCCAAAAGGTCTTCGATTTGATTGAGAATTTCATTTCTATAAACATGGCAAAAAATAATACTCATCCTTAAACACTCACGGTTAAGGTACAAAATACAATATATTAATCGATGCATTATCAAAAATGTACAATAACAAAGCCTTTGCTAAGTATACCTTCCTACCTATATGTGATTTTATCAAATCATAATATAGCCTGTGGATGGTATCACTGTCAACTCTATCAACTGACTGACTTCGAGTATTCACAATGAGATCAATCACTTTTATAACCATCCGCCACATCGAAAGCCTGTCTGAACTTTGCGATAAAAATAGATTTCCTCCGTAGCAACTCCTAACACGGTACTTTTCCACCTAACGTGACAGTTTTAAGGAAAATAAGGCCTACTTTCTGTGAAGATATAAATGATATAATATCTATGTCTCCCATTCCCGAAAAACCGTTTAATCTCTTCAAGAGGTTGGTACAAAACCAAAAGAAACAATTCAAACAAACCATAGATGAAAGAAAAAAGTACAACTTTTGCTTTGCCTAAAGCAAACCGGTCCACAGCCAACTTCGCTTCGCTCCGTGTGATTAAACGAAGGTCAGGCGATTCGCCAGATGCTTGTTCGACTCCGCGTAAACCTCACGTCACACGCTGTGCCGTTGTTATAAACTTTTACGGAAGAAGGCTTGAAGAAATTATAGTTTTCTTGTATACATTCTGTGTGTTTCTTAAATAAATTTAAGATTCAAATTTGTTATTTTTTGTTTTTGTTCAGTGTTGCAGTGGTTTTGATATTTGAGCTCAAGTAGAAAGTTTACGTTGCATTGACAAGAATCTAAATGATTCCTGTGTGTTCAAAGATTGTGTTGTCTGTTTAGTTTGAACTAAAGGAAAAAAGTTTTCGGTGAGTATTCATAATTTTACACATAGTTTATTCTTATTACATAAATTGTGTTCTTAAAAACTTATGAATAATTTTTACGTAACTGTAATATTTGTATACCTACTTAATTAATTAAACAAAGTAAATAATTGCATAATTTCTTGTATTTAATTAATTATATTCTAGTTACTAAGTATGCGTAAGAACGTAATAGTAATAATACTTATGTAATTTACAAGAGCAGTGAGCAAAAAAATAAAACATTCTCTACAACTTCGTCTGAAAAAAATAATGATTCGGAATCGATGTGAAGCGTTTTTTTAGAATTTGCCTACTCTGTAATAGACCTAGGCCTTTCATTTTGCTAGCTTAGTGACCAGTCTAGAACCGGATCTAGTCACGCTGATTGATTGGTCTCTAATAATTATACTTTAAGTACGGTCAGCAAAACAAATCACTGATATAGATTTGATTTCATAAATATATAACTGTTCAGTGGGTTTAATTCTATTTGGTGACTAGGTATGAAGGTGAAAAAGTATAACCGATATCAACGTTATTCTAGTTATAAAGGTTAGGTATTCTAGTTGGATCGTTCCCTGTTCCATTCCAATCTATGCAAAGCTTCAACGTCGTTACTTTATAGAAGCTATAGCCATTAGAGGTTAGGTGTAAGTTTAGACCAAAAATTACCTACAAAGACCACGTGAGCGGATTGATTAAAAACGGAAAAGTCAAAATTACTCGGATACCGGATACGGATTACATGTTTTTGGATACATAAATGTATGAAACGATTAATAATTCTGCAGAGCTAAACAAGTATGCATGGAGTGCAAAGCGTGGTGATCTGCCCTTTTTGACTTCCCTGTCAAAAAACTATTGCTAGTAATTCTACTTCCTAAATCAGATTTGAAAAGAATTCTGTAGAAAAGTATCCTGTCGGGTCAGCAGGTGCCTTGGCTCTCAATTTTTCGTTATCTTATCGAGCGACATCTTGACCTGATATGGGATTAACGAAAATGTCAGCTGCCAAGTTCTTTGACAGTATTGAAAAACTTATCAAAACATATCTTACTGGCTTGATACTGAATTTTTGCATGGCCCGGCAGGTTTTGTTGGATCCAAAAATCTTGGGTCGTCTTCAACCAAATCGGCATATACATTATTATACAGTTCATCGCTCAACTGAGGTCTTTGCTAATTTCATTTTGAGAGGCTGATAGACCTTACTATACACGCTGGATGAACGTGTTGGCAGAGGGTTCTGTTTTCAATTTTTTCTTCTCTTCGCCATGACCTCGTCTGATAAGCTTGGGCCCCGAAGTTCTGGTTATATATCTATACCTATAAGCACCTTACCTAACCACTGTTGTGCCGACCTTTAACACGTAACCTAACAACCTCTCAACAAAACCCAGGGCGCCCGTCCAGACCGCCCGTCTAAAAAGATAGGAACCGTGTGTAGTTTTAAAATTTCCACACGTTAATAAAATCTCTTTACAGAAACCTAAATCCGGTTTACTGATTTAGGCGTGAAAGCGTAATAAAAAGTAAACAATGTCACTTTCGCATTTATAGCGCTAACGCACTAAAACTTTTCTCTCATGTTTCATAACATGACCCAGACTATCAGTTATAATAACATTACTTGTAAGATGCCTCGCCAAGATCTATGGGACCTTAACATGCTAGCGGTACACCTGCTGACAAACGGACGAGGCCACAACACAGGCGCAAAGCAATAGCCAAATGATACCTGCACCTAGCTGCCAAATAAAAGTGAACCAAAAACCATTATGACACGACGGCGTCAAGCATATTACTCACTGCGATGTCAAGCCAGGATTTTTTTTGTGGCTTTTCCACGACCCGGTAGAAGAGAGATATGCAGACATGATCATTAATAGGATAGAATACTGTTTCCCATGTTGCCGGCGCGGTGATCACAGCACAACGTAATTGATTCATATACTATTCATTGATGGTACTTGGTAAAATTTGCTACACATAATTAATAATACCACCTGTACTGTTCCACAACGTTTACTTTATAAACATAAAAAAAAAGAAAAGTTTAGTACTACTGAACCAAATAATATATATTTTATTGCTATTTTTTTTAATACAACTGAGGTGGCAGACAAACATACGGCCTACCTGGTGGAAAGTGGTCACCGTAGCCTATAGACGTTTCAAACACCAGAGGTGCAGCGCTCGCGCTGCCGACACTTTAAAAACCTTCTAAAACCCCTTTTGAAGAACCCCATACTGTAGTCGTTCGGGAAAACCCAGGCAGGAAGTTTATTCCACAATCTAAGCGTACGCGGAATAAAGCCTCTATCGGACTTAACCGTATGCGAGCGCTCCGGATGCAAAGTGTGAGGGTGATCACTGTGTCTTTGGCGAGCGCTGCGATAATAGAAGGTAGCCGTGGACTATCATATCAAACAATTCCTCAGAGCACAGACCGTTGTACAGGCGATAGAACACACATAGGGAGGCGAAGTCTTTACTATCACGGAGGAGCTCCACACGGCTTCTCTGATATCGTTGACAATCCTCATAGCACGCCCTACTACCGAGTCAAAGGTCTAAACTGGTATTCAGGTATATAGCAGTACGTTATGTGTGGCCGCACTAGCGACTTATAGAGGAGCAGTGTTTGCACCGCAGTAAAACACTGCCGCACCCTGTTAAGCACGCGGAGTTTTTTAAGGGGCCAGCTTCGCCTTGTTCTAGAAATCTCAACACCAAGGATCCCAATACTGTTGAAGATGGAGAGAGGTGTGCCCTGGAGTTGCCGCGCCAAATGGGGCTTTTTTAGCGGTGAATGCACAAACTTCACTTGCAAGAGTAGCCTCGATTTCAGATACAAGTTGTTCACAACTTTCTTCCACTGCAGACCGGTATTGGTATTGTTCTAAGTTTATTAGTTTCAGTTGTCATCTTAATAACCTTTGAGAATACTGTGTGGTGAAACCGGTCATGCTTATAAAGTAAATGTTGTGGAACAGTACAAGTGGTGTTATTTATTAGATTTGTGTAGCAAATTTCACCAAGTACCATCTATCAATAGTAAAATAATCTATTACGTTGCGTTGTGCGTCGGCAACGTGGGAAACATTATCTACAAAATTCCTTAAAAATATGTCTATAGAATCTTTGAAATTTTTCAGAATGATTAGGCTACATACAAGGCAAACCGTTAACATTGGATTAGGAGCCTAACCTTTTCGAAAAATAGGCCAGGTTCCAATGTGCTCGATAATTATCTGAGGCACGGAACCTGTTATTTTTTTAGCTTCAGACGCAACTGGATCCGCATATTCACAAATGTCACTCAATTATATATGCCAGAAGAAGTTATGCCTCTTAAATTTATGCAACCCAATACGGACCCGTTCAGCAATTGTGTAGTTCTAACTTCGAAATAATGAATAATATTTTACACCCGCCGTTACAAGGATACGTTGGGGATTTTTGATTAAGTGTCAAATGTGGCTTCATCAAAAAATCTACATACAGCATTTTCTTATACGCTGAATGTAATAGACAGAATAAGTTGCCCAAAAGGTGCTCGTGTAGATAATTCAAGGTTTGGGAAGAAAATGATTACAATAGTTTGGTCACCTACTCGTATGCATGTCAAACAGGTTACTACATAAAATGAATGAATTACTTTACTTTTTAATAAACACATAACCATCGAGTCCAAACTTAGTTATACAGTTAGCTATGAGATCTAGACAACTGATAAATATGCTTATATATTTCTTAATAACATACATATATAAACATATATAAGAAAAATGCAAACCCCGCAACACACATAATATGTGGATTACACAAATACTTGTTCAGACCCGGCAGTTTCATACACTTCCACTTACGCCACCGAGGCAGTCTTGTGTCATGTGAAAAACAAACAAAAAAGTACAATTATTCTTAGCATAATTGTTATTTTTTGTTTGTTTGTTACATGATGTTAAATTTAAATTTTTATCTATAAAATATCCAGTTGATGAAGCAATCAAAGAAACGATAAAAAATCAACTTGCAAAATTATAACGGTCTGCAGTTTTTTGAGATAAAAACATAAATATAAATAAACATAATATGCAAAGGTTGCTGTCTATAAAACTAGTTTTTCCCCTGCCATGGCTCACCTTGATACACATATGTCACTGTCGACCACCTTTCAGAATTAATCTGCTCAATCAATTGATTTAATTTTCGCATTCCGAGCTACTTGTGCAATGGTGTGTCAACTTTCAGTCGTAAGGGTCATAGGTTCATACGCACAACGAAACCAGTTTTGAAATTATTGGTTGACGTATTTGAGAGCGTGACGTTTGGCGTTCTAGCGTTCAATTTGCTTCGTAAGAACAGTTTATTTTTTACAAAAAAAAAACTTCTACCGAAATGATTTCGCGTAGCGTATTGACAAATGGGCAAATAATTTTAGAAGAACCAAATTATAAAAGAAAGGTATGTTGCCAATACAAAAAAGAGAACAATTTGTAGATAATTTTAGTAGAACATATAAATAAACCAGTTTATTTTTATAAGCAGTCGTTTTTTAAAAAAGGGTATTTTTTTAATGTAGGTTAAAGATACTTTAGAGAACTCTGGTGATACCAGCTATTGCCTGGCAATGTGTCCTCTATGTTTCTAAAGGATTAATATACTGAAATCGATACTTCACACAAAGTTCTACGAAAATAGTTTACGCCTCGACAAAATTAGGTGAAAACAAAAGTACTGATAAGATAGAAGTACGACTCAAAGATTATGAAATAAGTATATGTTGGCTGTATAATAGATTTAAAGAGGCCAGGTCTTAGGATTAAGGTGATAGCATTATTGTATTAAACATTATTTTTTAACTCCCGACATTTTGTGCAAAAAATATTTTATTATTCTGCAAGACTTACGATCTAGGTGGACAGCAACTTTCTGCCATTGGCCTCAAACACAATTGTAACATACTAAAGTTTTCATGGGGCAATAGGGCCCGTTAATGCTATAGTTAAGAAATGCATTTGCATCAAATGGATTGATGTATAGTTGTATAGTATGCGAATTAATTAATTTCAAATCAGTTGGATCTGTCAAAAAGAGATCGTTCATAAACGAGCAGCAAATCTTCCAACGTCCAATGTCTCATGAATAGCAAAAAATTTATCCATCCGTTAGGGAGAATATCATTCGAGTGCAGAGCAGTTGCATTCAAAGTCAGCTTCGCAGTCCATTTTAAACTTCGTTTCGTCCATATTTTGTACTTTTTTTTGTACGGCTATATTTCTTATACTACGTGACCTGGAACTATATACGTGACGAAGATGCAACCGATTGAACAGCTATGGCGTACCCCTCTTTTTACGTCCAGTTTTTAGTATCCGTCATTTTGGGTACTTTTTTTTAAAGAATACTATAAATGTTTCTGTTATTCCATCAATTAAGATAAATTACTTGTATAACTATTACCTTAGTCACACGCCTACCGCCACTGAAAAAAAATGTAATACACACATGAATTCACATACTTAAATTATACTAATGGTTTCAGTCATGATATTGGTTATACAAAAGATAAATAAAATTATGGTATGCAGCGCTAAGTAATAAAGAATCTTTTTGTGTAAAAATGAACCTCGAAAACGAAATAATTGTAAACTGAACAGAATAAAAGCAAAAAAGACGACCTTTTACATCAATCAACGATAAATAGAAAGCAAATAATAAGTGTTATAAAATTATCGTAATTGTATTGACAATGACCTGTACATAAATATAATTATACACACACCTTTTTGTTACGGTATTGGTTAAATTATATTCCAATCAAACCAAAATTAATGATTATGTTGGAATTTGTTTTTGAGGTTATAATAATTAGTACAGTCAGCAAGAAAAAATGATGATCATATTCTTTTGTAAAATGCTTAGATGGTGTTTTTACTAGTAGACTAGCGCGCCCCAAGGTTTCATCTGCGTAGTACCGTAGTAAGTTACTCCTTATAACATCAGCTATTTGACAGTGATGTTCCGTTAAATTTGAACTTTTGTAATACGATAAGATTTATTTGATTCGATGACTAGCTGATACCCGCTGCTTCGCGCGTGTGGTTAAGTTTTCCCATTTCCGTTTCTCCCAGTGTTATAATGTGATATTATGTTATCCTAAGATATAGACAATGCCACCACGGACTATTTACCCGTTAAATTTCCGACCAGTGTCGGTGCTGCCAACTTTGAGCAAAGTAATTGAAAAAATAATTTTGAATCAAATGCTATCCCATTTTGATATTCATAAAATATTTCATACAAAACAGTTTGGTTTTACGAAAGGGCGCTCAACTTCCGATGCTGGTGTTGAGTTATTAAAATGTATTCATGAAGCCTGGGAAGACAAGCAAGATGCATTAGGTATATTCTGCTATCTATCCAAGGCTTTTGATTGCGTTCAACATGAAACATTGTGCAAAAAATTACATCACTATGGAATAAGAGGCAAATCTCTCGACCTCTATTTTCATATTTGAACAATAGAATACAAAGGGTACACAAGGATACACGTTCTGTAGGATCCATGGTTACAATGGGTGTGCCACAAGATACTTGGGCCATTCTTGTTCCTCATTTATATTAATGATTTACCATTTTATGTAGGGGACAGGAATAGGATTGTTTTGTTTGCAGATGATACCTCATTGATTTTTAAAATTAGAAGACAATTAGATAATTATGACGATGTAAACAATGCAACCACGAGAGTAGTTCATTGGTTCAGCTCAAATAATCTTTGCCTAAATGAAAACAAAACTAAATGTATTAAATTTACTCTACCAAATGTAAAACAAGTTACGGCCAATGTTCAACTTAATGGACAAGTGTTAGAGTTTGTGGAATCAACTGTGTTCCTTGGTATAACTATTGATGCCAATTTGCAGTGGGGCCCGCACATAGAAAAGACGGCCTCTAGGTTAAGTTCGGCTGCATACGCTGTAAAAAAGATCAGGACTCTAACAGATGTAGATACGGCTAGAATGGTTTACTTCAGCTATTTTCATAGTATTATGTCTTACGGTATTCTCCTTTGGGAGAGTGCTGCAGATGTAAATAACATTTTTGTTCTTCAAATGCGGGCTGTACGCGCTATATATAATTTGGGCCCCAGAGTCTCCCTCCGAGAAAAATTCAAAGAAGTAAATATTCTAACCGTAGCATCACAATACATTTTTGCCAATCTTATGTATGTCCAGAAAAATCTATCACAGTTTACTTAACTTTGTGATATACATAATATAAACACTAGACATAAAAACAATCTTTTAGTTCACCACAGTCGGCTGCATAAGATTGGCGATTCTCTTCAGGGTAACGGTATACGCTTTTACAACAAGCTTCCCTGTGACCTGAGAAATTTAACATAAAATAAATTTAAAAAGTTTATTAAAAGAAAGCTTTGTGAAAAAGGTTATTACTCTATTCAAGACTATTTACAGGACAGGGATGCCTGGAAATGATCTGCTGGTAAATAAAATATTTTAGTCATAATATATTAAATTGTTATTAGGCCTTCAAAAAAAAAGCCTTCCTAAGTTTCTTGCCGGTTCTTCTCAGGTGGGCCGCGTTCCGAACCGGTGGTCACTTTGAATATACAATTTTTATCTTTAGTTTTAGTGTATGACATTTTGTAAGCGCCGTTGAAATGGTCTATGCAAAATAAAGAGATTTTTATTTTTTATTTATTTTTATTTTATATCTGTAGACCTATTTAAGATACACAATTCTATCATACATTATTTTGTTTTATCTCAAAGGGCTTAGTCAGAGTTCATCATCATCATCCGAGCGTCTGTCCCAGTTGCGTCTCGCGACGCCCGGGGTCCGCTTTCCTACATTTTCTCCTCCACTTCGCTTGGTCGTCGGCATCCCCTGTAGTGAGACCATTGGCAGGCATGTCATCCCTTACGACGTCAAGCCAGCACTTCTTGGGTCTTCCCCTCTTACCGGGACCCGGCGGGGCTGAGATGGCCAGACATTTGTTTCCTACGTAGCCCGGCGGTTGCCGCAAGACGTGATCACACCAACGAAGGCGACACTCTTGCAACTTGTCTGCAATGTCACGGACATGAAGGCTGCCGCGAATGCGAGAGTTCCTCACGCGGTCCATCCGCGTGACTCCACACATCCACCGCAGCATCTTCATTTTCGTGACACGCAGCTCCTGCTTGTGTCGCTCCAATATCGGCCACGTCTCACTGCCATGTTAAAGGACAGGTCTAATAATGGTTTTGTAGACCTGTCCCTTCAACCGGATCGTCATTTTACGGTCACAAATGACACCGGTCATCTCCCGCCATTTGGCCCAAGCGGCAGCAATGCGTGACTTGACATCGCAATCGATGTCACTGAACGTGTGAAAAACAGATCCCAGGTATTTAACCTGGTCCGTGCGCTCGACCAAATCACCGCCTATGCGGACGGATGTGGGATCTGTCGAGTTTAGTGCCAAGCACTCGGTCTGCGCCACATTTAGTTTCAGACCGCCGTTCTCAAGCGTCTCCTTCCACGCCTTTACACGTCGCACCAATCTGCCCCTGCCCGCGTCTGCCAGCGCAATATCGTCAGCATACATGAGCAACCATGGAGGCTGCTCATGCGAGTTCCTGATTCTGTCCGACAATTCGTCTAATATTACACTGAACAGAAGCGGACTAAGGACCGAACCCTGGTGTACCCCGACGGTGATGGGGAAGGGTTTCGTGTCGCCAACAGCAGTCCGAACCATTGAATCGGAGTCATAGTACATGTCCCGGATAGTGTCAATATAGACCTCTGGAACCCCTTTGCACCGCAGTACCCACCAGATCATCGCACGAGGAACACAGTCAAAGGCCTTTTGCATGTCTAGAAACAAACAGTGCAGAGGCGTGTTCTTCGACCTGTATTTCTCTGCGACAACCCTCAGGGCAAAATCAGGGTCCGTGGTCCCATGACCAGGGCGAAACCCATATTGACACTCCGAGAGAGTACACTCCTGCCGCATCCGAGAGTCTATAATCCTCTCGAAGATCTTCATGGTGTGGGATATCATCTTTATACCGCGGTAGCTCCCGCTCTCCTGCACTGACCCCTTACCTTTGAAGACTGGAGTAATAATACTCAGTCTCCATTGGTTTGGGATCTGCCCGCTGAGGAGTATGCGGTTAAAAAGGTTTACTAAGATACCCACACTGCGAGGACCCATCGCCTTCCAGGCTTCGATGGGGACTCCACCTGGTCCGACAGCTTTCCGATTCTTCATGCGGCGAAGCCAAGTCAGGACTTCTCCAGGCGTTATCGGTGGCACTAGTCCCTGATTCAGAGGGAAGTCCGGAGGATGCACCTCTTTGTGCTATTTATTAAGCAGCTCGTGGAAGTACGAGCGCCATCTCTCCTTTACCGCGAGGTCTTCGCTTAACAGGTTGCCGTCAGGGTCTTTTACACTGCGACACTTGGATTTATCCTGTTTCGCTTTGAGCCTGGAGCGCGCCAGCTTATAGATGAGCTTCTGCCCCTCAGACGATTCCAGCTTATCATACAGAGGTTGTAAGTGGTCTCGTCTGGCTCTGGCTACAGCTCTCTTTGTGGCGCGCTTGGCAGCCCTGTACGCGTCGCGATCTTCGGGAGATCCGGTCGCTTGCCACTTTTTAAAGAGGGCTTTCTTCTCCCTAGTCTCCCTCTGGACTGCGTCGTTCCACCACCAAGTTTCCTTGTCACATTTGCGTCCACCCTTAGACTCACCGAGCACCACCTTCGCCGCTTCAAGGATGGCCGCCTGAACTTTGTCCCAGTAATCTTGAACTGGTTCGCCTTCAGTGTCGGTACACTTGTCACCGACAGCTGAGACGAACTCCTGGGACTTAGTTTCATCAAGCAGCCACCATCTGATGCGGCGCTGGCACCGCTCGATGCGTTTGCCTTTGGGCTTCACGCAGAGGTCCATGACAAGGAGACGGTGTTGTGCAGTAAGACTCTCTCCGGGTATGACCTTGCAGTTGGCCACCTTGCCGATGCTGTGTCGCCTAGTGAGTAGCAAATCGATCTGAGTTGTAAGCCTCCCGCTCCTGTAGGTGATGAGATGTTCGCATTTCTTTTTGAAATACGTGTTCACAATGGTCAGATCGGCAACCGCACACGTTCTGAGGATAGTTTCTCCTTCAGCGTTGCGGGTGCCGTATCCAAAACCACCATGAACACGCTCAAACTCACACACATGACCGTTTAGGTCGCCGCCAAAAACGATTCCCTGTTACAACGGAATGCTCCGAAGCACTCCCATCGAGTTGGCCCCAAAACGACATCTTATCGGCGTCGCTACAACCGGCCTGTGGCGCGTAGGCACTTATCAGGTGGGTAATAATCCCATCGATAAGCACCCTCACGATCATAAGCCGGTCGCTACAGCGTTTCACCTCCAAGATGCCGCTCTGCAGCCCCTCGGAGAGCACCTAGGCCACCCCGTTCTCCCCACCAGGCGCCCCAGTGGAATACAGCTTGTAGCCGTTCTGCAAGGGCCGGGCTCTGTTGCCCTTCCACCGAGTCTCCTGCAGGAACGCCACGTCCACCCTTCGCCTGGAGAGTACTTCGGCCAACTCTACCGCACGCCTAGTCAGCGTGCCAATGTTCCACGATGCGAAGCGGATACGGGTTGGGGCTAACTTCTTTAGCCGTGCTGGTCCGACACACGGCAGCCCTAGCCCACTTGCCACAGGAGTCGGGCGGGGCTCCTGCGCGCCGTTTTGCGGCGGCGCCCTATCCCTAGCTGCAATCCTTTTGTGTCTGTCCATTTTTATTTCGGCGGGTGGCTTTTATGGGAGCGACGGCCTCAGACCTCCCAACCCCAGAGCAGGTGCACGCACTAGCACGGGAGGTTGACTTGGGCCCCAAAGATCTTGGTGGGGCCCCTTACACCCTGGGCTTAGTCAGAGTTATCCTTGAAAATGTCCAAACAGCTTGTTTTTTTCCGGCACCTATAAACAAATTCGTAATATTTTAGCTAACGTATACAAAAACGTAACAAATTATATACTAAAACATTCCTTGAGAACCACTCTATCTATTAGTGAAAATAGCATAAAAATCAGTGCGGTATTTTTTCGAGTTTATGGCGAACAGACAGACAGACAGGCGAACAAACAGAGTTTAAAGTTCAAATCCCATCTAAATAATCAGAAAGATTAAATATATTCGGATACCTAGAAGTGCGTATATGTAACGATTAATTCATCTGCAGGAAGCAAAAGAAGTATGCATGGATCACGAAGCCAAGCGATCAGTTCTCTCTGACAATCCCATCTGGATTACAGCGTGAAGATATTTAACTAACTAATTGCTTTTTGAACAATCTGCTCCCGTGTTCTTTGTATGTAAGTCTCTGTCTACTCTAGCTATTTACGCTCAAAATGTATTCGTTAATCATTCCTCATCGTTATTTAGGTACATTTTGTGAGTTATATTCCTTATGAAGTAGGTACTGAAGAAAGCCTTTTGTTTTATTACTTTAGAATACTTGATGCCTAAGGCTCCGCCTGCGTAATGAAGCATTCCCGTTCCTGTTTCCCACAGGAACATGTTTGGACAGATATTGTTAAAACATAACTAACTCTGTACCGAATTTCATAATAATCGGTTCTGTATTTTTACAGAGTTACTTTCGCATCAATAATACCTTTTACTAAGGATTGAAGCCGTATAAATGAAAATATTAAATTCCTTATAACGCGCAGTCGCCTTAAAATTTATTAATATAAAAAATATTCAAGAAATCAGAGTATCACATACACTTATAGACAATAGCATATTTTTAAATTGTAGGGTCAACTACGAGGATATTTACCGTATTAAAAGCATTGTGTGAACACAGTGGTTCAAAATTATCTGAACAATGGATACTGACTATTATAATTGCCGCACCTCATTACTTTGATGGTACACAATTAAATGTAATATGCGACTAAAGTTGGGTAATTATTCGTCATTAGTATTGTAGGCTTATAATTAGACACTATGATATTTATCTTGTTTTGTCACGCCCATTTGTCTTTTTACCCGACCGACCCAGAAGAAGCGCTTGTGGCCCCGCCAACTCGGTGTTCCGTAAACGATCACTGCGTTAAGCAACCTTCGCTATAGGTGGTCCTTGGATGCGTGACCACTTTGTGGCATTTACGTTTGCTAGTTTCTGTGCTTTGGAAGGCACGTTAAGCCGTTGGTCCCGGTTGCCAGTAAAACGGCAGTCGTTAAGCCTGGTTGAAGGCATTTGAGCGGCTTGAATGATTTCAACAGTAGGTCTCAATAGGCTGCGCCTGTAAATTCTACAATAATGCATATACATTTGCCCGATTCGTCGACATTTATGATTACTGCTCCGCTTTGCAGGGTAGTTATTTAATCTATGGAAAAGACTAGTAGACACTCGTAATTATTTATGTATTTTAATAAAATTAATCAGAAATCGATAAACAAATTATTAATCTGTACTTGATGATAAGGAAATGATAAGTGTTTCATAAAATAGTCGATGAAAGTTCTAGAAATGTTAACATTTAAATAGATAAAATGTAGGTACATGTGTACATACCTACATGCGTTTAAAATATTCCTCCACATCATAGCTGACTTAAATCGTTCCCTGAGCACTGCCACCGAACTCCTACCGACTAAAACCACAAGGTGACCTTCCATTTTCCTATGGCTGTGAGTCCTGGATGAGGCTTCAAAAGGACACTAGGAGCCCTAGGGCTCGTAATAGACTTTGTCCGCCACCATGGCCTCGCAGGGAGTTCGGGTATTAACAATACCACGGTTTCGCCTCGAGGGGTTCGGGTGTTATCCCACGTCTTCGGGGGTGGGGGTTGGGTGTTACACTTCTTCCTTGGGGGGTTAAAGTCTCACACCACGCCATCATCTAGGCAGACTGGCAGCATTGTCACGATGAATGACTTTGTGCAAGAAAATAACCAGCCCTCTGCTAGTGAAGCGTTGATATAAATATTGAGTATATTTTTTAGGATTGTTGTTTATTTTTTATCAGTCACGCGTTTATCCCTAAAAGGGTGGCAGAGGCATACTATACGCCCACATTACACCGTAAGCATTTTGTCCCACGTAACGGATGGTGAACCAATTGCTGTGCTGGCTAGATAGTTTTATTCAAATCTTTATTTTTATCTATTAATTCTATCCACTAGCTCAGACCCGCGGCTTTGCCCCATGGCATACTTCAAACACCATGGCATCTATTTCCTCTCATCGTTTATTCATCAATAATGTAAGAAAATTTGCCTGATTTGTTGTCATTTATGATTACTGCTCCACTCTCCACGGTAGTAGCGTGATGATAAAATGAACTATTCAACACAAAAAGATTTATTGTATTCGACCCGTAGTTCCTGAGATTAGAGTATTCAACCAACCAATCAAACAAACTCTTCAGCTATATATATAAGTATTGATATTAATTATAATTTATTAAATAAATAGATTTATATCCCGATGTTCTATGTCTTGAGTGTCATTACCATATTATGTTGACATTGGAAATTAAAGAAATATTTGTGTCATTAAGCTTATATAATCTAAGGTCATTAAGTAACTGTCAAGTGGAATATCGTCGTCATGCACCATTTAATACCATAGCATCTTTCGAGTTGTAGCGACTAATAATTTTTGTTGCTGAAAACACGAAGCAAATCTAAAAGCAAAATGCGAATAGAAAAACTAAAAGGAACGTGATTAACATTATGTTTATTTTTGCTATTTCGTGTTTTCTCTGACAGGATATGAATCAATAGTGATAAAATACTAGCGGCCCGCCCCAGCTTCGCACGGGTGGCATTTGTTATACCTTGGGTTACATAATTCGAGATTTCTTACAGAACCCTTAACTTTTTGAAAATCTAATATAGCCTATGTTACACGAAGAATGTAGCTTTCTTACGGTGAAAAATACTTAGAAATCTTACTTCTTTATAATATTAGTATAGATTATTCAAAAGAAGCGCTCGTGGCCCCGCGGTCTCAGTGTTCTGTAAACGATCACTGAGTTATGCAATTTTCACTATGGCTGGTCCTCGGACGAGTGACCACTTTGTGGCATTTACATTTTCGAGCGTTTCCGTGCTTCGGAAGGCACGTTAAGCCGTTGGTCCCGGTTGCCAATAAAATGGCAGTCGTTAAGCCTGGTTGAAGGCCTTATGGGCGACTTGAAAAATTGCAACAGCAGGTAGCCACAACCTGCGTTTGTCTATTTCAATACGGCAGTGGGCTCACCACCCATTACGTGGGATAGGAATCAACATGGTGTAAAGTGGGCATATAATATGCCTCTGCCACCCCTTCGGGGATAAGGCGTGATGGATATATTTGATTATTCAATTTATTTTTTGTTATGTCCGATTTTCGATATTATTTTTTCTAAACCATCTATTGCTAGATGTCGTATTATGATGGGTCAAATTTGATCAAATAGTGTTGAGTCGTTTGGGACGAATTCGAGGACAAAGCGAAAACCGAATCGGGGAAGAACGAGAAGAATAAAGTTTGTGAGATTGTAAAATTGTAGGAAGTTGAATCTACAGAACTTTTCACTGTTGTTTTTTCTATAGGCTATAGGCTTTTTATACCGTAAATATGTTCCTGTGGGAATCGAATCGAATCGCCCCGCGGGTGGAAACGCGGTTATTAGATAGTACCTAACATTTTACTAAACGATAATTAAAATCTGATGAGTTTAGAATCTCTTCAATGACAAAATAACAGTTTTAGTTATGCGAAATAAATTTGAATGACCCACAAATTTGGCGCCGTTCATTAACCGTAATTATGTTGTAATAATAAATTACATGAATATGCATGAGTTTCCTTGACCAATGTTATTATCTATATCCTGAATTATTGTTGAAGATACTTTGCGACTTCCATTATCTATACTAACATATAAAGCTAAAGAGTTTGTTTGTTTGGTTAAACGCGCTAATCTCAGGAACTACTGATCCGACTTGAAAAGTTCCAATAACTTCAAAGCCCTAACCGAATTTGGAGCCATTAGTTTCATTTTATTGGACTCCTAGAAGCAGCTATCGTTTCACTAACTGTCTAGACGCCGTTAGTAGTAGAGTATGAGACAGCCGCGGTGACGTGTCGGGTTCGAACTCCAGGTCCATGCAAATATTTGTGTGATCTGCAAATGTTTGTTTTATAGTTTGGAAATGCTATCTCATTTTAATGTTCATAAAATATTTCATACGAAACAGTTTGGTTTTACGAAAGGGCGCTCAACTTCCGATGCTGGTGTTGAGTTATCAAAATGTATTCATGAAGCCTGGGAAGACAAGCAAGATGCATTAGGTATATTCTGCGATCTTTCCAAGGCTTTTGATTGCGTTCAACATGAAACGCTGTGCAAAAAATTACATCACCATGGAATAAGAGGCAAAGCTCTCGACCTTCTGTCTTCATATTTAAACAATAGAATATAAAGGGTCGCTATTAATGGTACACGTTCTGTAGGATCCATGGTTACAATGGGTGTGCCACAAGGCTCGATACTTGGGCCATTCTTGTTCCTCATTTATATTAATGATTTACCATTTTATGTAGGGGACAGGAATAGGATTGTTTTGTTTGCAGACGATACCTCATTGATTTTTAAAATTAGAAGACAATTAGATAACTATGACGATGTAAACAATGCAATCACGAGAGTAGTTCATTGGTTCAGCTCAAATAATCTTTGCCTAAATGAAAACAAAACTAAATGTATTAAATTTACTCTACCAAATGTAAAACAAGTTAAGGCCAATGTTCAACTGAATGGACAAGCGTTAGAGTTTGTGGAATCAACTGTGTTCCTTGGTATAACTATTGATGACAATTTGCAGTAGAGCCCACACATAGAAAAGACGGCATCTAGGTTAAGTTCGGCTGCATACGCTGTAAAAAAGATCAGGACTAACAGATGTGTATACGGCTAGAATGGTTTACTTCAGCTATTTTCATAGTATTATGTCTTACGGTATTCTCCTTTGGGGGAGTGTTGCAGATGTAAATAACATTTTTGTTCTTCAAAAGCGGGCTGTACGCGCAATTTATAATTTGGGCCCCAGAGTCTCCCTCCGAGAAAAATTCAAAGAAATAAATATTCTTCACAATAAATTTTTGCCAATCTTATGTATGTTCAGAAAAATCTATCACAGTTTACTAAACTCTGTGATATACATAATATAAATACTAGACATAAAAACAATCTTTCAGTTCACCACAGTCGGCTGCATAAGATTGGCGATTCTTTCCAGGGTAACTGTATACGCTTTTACAACAAGCCCTGTGACCTGAGAAATTAACCATTAAATATATTTAAAAAGTATATTAAAAGAAAGCTTTGTGAAAAAGGTTATTACTCTATTAAAGACTATTTACAGGACAGGGATGCCTGGAAATGATATACTGGCAAATAAAATATTATAGTCATAAAATACATAATTAAAATATTAAATTGTAAATAGGCCATCAAAAAAAAAGCCTTCCTAAGTTTCTTGCCGGTTCTTCTCAGGTGGGCCGCGTTCCGAACCGGTGGTCACTTTAAATATATTATTTTTTCTTTAGTTTTAGTGTATGACATTTTGTAAGCGCCCGTTGAAATGGTCTATGCAAAATAAAGATATTTTGATTTTTTTATTATTATTTATTTATGTTATCATATTTTATATCCAAGACAAAAAACTATCAGACACTGACTTTAAAAACTGTATGCACGTTATTTTTTGTAAATGTTTTCCGAATCATCAACTTCGGCGCACAATTCAGGAGTATACTCATTCCTATTACTGGATCTTATTTGAAATACATCCGTATATAAAAATGATAATAATATTTCTTAATTGTTTCAATGACTAAGTAATTTTAGTCACGATCTTTGTATTGAGGTCAAGATGACTTGGATCATCCTGCCTCTTCCGTGACGTCATTGTGATTTTAATATCGAAGTTACTAAGAATTATTTCAATTAAGCACGTTTTTCTTATTACTGTACGATTAGTAGTGATAATAAGAATCAGTAGCCCTTCTGTTTCTTTGTTTCGACAAAGGATTTGAACGCTAAGGTGATTAAGACTACATGAAGTGGTTGTAGTAATACAGAGCTGAATGGTACAATAAATAATTATAACAATCTGGTTAGAAGCGCTCGTGGTCCCGCGGACTCAGTGTTCTGTGAACGATCACTGCGTTAAGCGACTTTCGCTATGTCTGGTCACAGAAGGGTGACCACTTTGTGGCATTTACATTTGCGAGCGTTTCCGTGCTTCTGAAGTCAATTTAAGCCGTTGGTCCCGGTTGTCAGTAACATGGCAGTCGTTAGGTCAAGTTGAAGGCCTTATGGGCGGCTTGAAAATTTTCAACAGCGTGTAGCCACATCCTGTGTCTGTCTATTCAACACGGCAATGGGCTCACCACCTATTACGTGGGACAGGAATACACATGGTGAAAAGTGGGCATATAATATGCCTCTGCTACCCCCCTTCGGGGATAAGGCTGATAGATAAATAAAATAATAACAATCTAGTTGATTGCAACTAGATTGTTATTATTTAACTAGGTTTCAAACTTTAGGTCTCTTCTTAACCTTATTATATTCCTAGTTGCTTGTAAACCCTAGGTTTGGAGCATAGGATTCATATTTACAGTCTGACCTGCCATCTGACCTACTGTCGTCTGACCTGCCATCCTTATAAAGGCGCCTCCGTCGCTGCCGTTAATCAGCGGGTGCACCGCTTGTAGGTGAGGTCTATCTTTGTGGGGCCCTTACACCTCATTTTGCATAATATGCAGCATAAAAAGAATTCTATGTGCAAAAAGAAACTAATGAATAAGCAAGATACTCGTAAATGATGAAATTATCAAACAAAAAACAAAACTTTTTTTTTGATTTATTTCTGAGCCTCTTACAATACCAAAATCAAATACTTAATTTATAAATATTTTACGACCAAATCGACAATTCATATATTATAAGCCTGCCAATAGCCCATTCAAGAACCCTACAAAAGGTGTTGCAAAATCACATTTACCGCAAGTGACAGGTTTCTATTCTCACACAAAGCCTACGTCTTTACCGAAACTGCAAAAAGGCCTACCTATTGTTAAGGCAATCAATGTTTAAATGGGTCACAATAATCTATTCGTAAACATCATCGGTTGATATATTCATTTCGTCACCCAACGATCATGTTTCGTAATTCTTTAGGAAGGAGCAGAGGTCAGCCTATGTCCATGGTCACAGTGTTAACTAAATGACAAAATTTTGTTTTGAGTCAATGTGACTGACATTGGCTCTTCAATGATAACGTTTACAATCGAGAATTTGAGAATAATCATATGCTTGTACATGAGTAAAATTTTGTGAAAAATAATTTAGTGAGAAAATTTAGTTCAAGAATTCAAAATCTAAAATAATTACTATCTCACTCGGCATACCTAGTAAGAGACTGCGATAGCATTGGTAATAAGCAGTAAAGATATCGCTCCAACAATCAAGTGCGAAGCAATATAACGTTTACAACATGAGTACGAAAATCTCTGTAAACAGATTTTTCCCCTCGGGTGAATATGGTTAAGGCATATAGGTAAAGATAGATAGATAGATAATCCCAAATAAATAAATTTGCCACCTTAAGTAAACTATAGTTTTTTGAAAGTTATTATTTAGTTAAGTAACATTTTAATATATCAGGCGTCCTTAGTTTTTAAATACTTTAAAAAAAAACTGTTTTAGTCAATAAAAAGAAGTATTCATATTTATAGTATATTTTTGGGCCGTACAACCTTAAACTAATGAGTTATCGTGCATCGAAGTTGTAAGGAAGAATTGCTGATTAGTTTCTTCTTAAATAATGACTTACTAACTACTTAACTCATGTCCCGAGTCCTTAACGCGAAGGGTTAAAAGAGCTTGTCGAGGCTATCATATTGAGTGAGCGCCACCATTTGAGTTTTCGATAGTATATATAACGTTTAGTCCCTTGATATTGAATTGAAAACTTTGACTGAGCTTGAGTTGTAAACAAAATCTAGGTACTTATCGCCTCGACTATGACGTGCTGTGCGCATAATCACCCAAGTGGCTCCTTCTATAGGAAATTGTTGAAACGACTATTCACTTCAACGATTTCAATGATGATAGGAATATCTCGTGCATGTATCCAGTAAGTACTAGTCACGCTTTATAGTCAAGGACTTGTCAAACTATTATCACTGTAGTTAAAAATATGTGCAAAAGTGTTGAAATAATAGTCCAAGATGAAAAACCAGTTTGCAGTCAACAATTGTTAAAACCACAGTTTTATGTATCTTTTAACTACACATAATAGAAGATAATCCGGTTTTTTTACAAACGACTAGTCTCTTACGAGCTCATCATTTTCATAAGGATATGCTGATCATTGTTATTGTTGACCAGCGGACCAAGGTTTCGAACGCATAGTGGCCTTTTATGTGGAAATACTATACATACACATCTTCATCATAGGTACATCTCAGTAAAATGTGCCAATGGACGATAATAGTTACACTTCAATGCAATAATAAGCAGATCTGATGAGAAGAAAAGCTTGGGGTTTGGATTCTCTACTGACATATTGTGGGACAAATGTGGAACATCTAGACCAAAGTAAGTTAACATAAGTTTGCTGTATGGGATCTAGACAACTGATAGACATACTTATATATTTATAAATACATACATATTATACACAGAAAACACCCAAACTCCGAAACAAAACTTTGTGGATCACAAAAATATATGTTCCGACCCAGGAATCGAACCCAGGACCTGACTGACATATATAACTTGCGAACTGTTTCCATGTATTAGATCACGGTCTTTTCATCCTAAGTATTTTCCCAGTTGCTTCCAAACCCTACCTGAATTTACAGCCTGGGGTACACTTTTATTTAGCTACTGTGTGGTTTTTAACCTTCGGTATTGTTAGTAGCGACTGCCGTCTGACATCCCAATCCAGTAAGGGGGCCTGGTCGTTGCCTCGTTCGTTAGTCAACAGGTGCACCACTAGCAGGAGAGGTCGCTTCAGTCTCAGAGATCTTGGGGGTAATCCCTATACGCGTATTGGATCACGTTGATAAAACCTTTTATTTGATATAAGTCGGGAGGACGTCTTTAAGCAACCGTAATACTATTTGACAGTTATTAGTAGTTTGTTTGTTTGGCGAAAGCGCTAATCTCAGGAACTACAGGTCGGATATGAACAAATCTTTTTGTGTTAGATAGCCCATTTATCGAGGAAGGCTATAGGCTATATACCATCGCGCAACTTACTTGGAGAACGGAGCAGTAGTCATAAATGTCGACAAATCGGGAATTTTTTTATGCATTATTGTAGACTTTATAGGTGACGGGATTAAATAGGTGCGACGGGAGGAGAGAGAAATTTATGTCGCGGTCGAAGCCGAGGGCTCACCTAGTAGTATTATAATGTACGTGAGTTTAATTACCGTAATACTGGGAAAAAAATAGAGCCTAGATTTATTCTCTTACTTTCACATTAAATATGAAAGGAGTACCTTTCATTCCTAGAAGTAAGAAGATAAATCTAGGCACTGTGACCTCTGAGAGGCACGTAACTAAATTAATTGTTGTTATGATACGGTCCACAGAACCGGAATGGCGCCGTTACAGGAACTTGAGGTCACATATTGTGACTATTTAACATTATGACATCATTTTGTTGCGAACAGTACACAATCCTTGAAATTTTTGTACCACCGGCCAGCATATAGGCGCCAGATATTTACTATCTTATCAATTTCTACGAAAGATTATTGTGAAATGTTTTGCATGTACGATTTCAGTGATAGAATATCTTTGTTTTCCTCATGGAAAGAAGCCCACTACGTCTTCAGAATTCACACAGAAATCGACTGCCAGTTAGCTCGTGGGTATTAATACACTAGCAACCTGCCAGGAGTTGATAGCAACAAACAATCGTGTGTAAACGTCCATATAGGCTACGGTGACCACTTTCCATCAGGTGGGCCGTATGCTTATCTGCCACCTCAGTGATATAAAAAACATCGTTTTTCCTACGACTTTTGAAAATTCATTACGAAGTGAGTTTATTAACATTAAAACTTTTGACCGTCAAAAGTATACTGTTGGATTCATCTCAAAGAACTCCTGAGTATTCTATTCGTTACATACTACAGGTGACTATGGACAATGGACGTCCTTATCAATGCAGTGTACATAAGTCAAGGTCAAAGAGCTAACGCCGCTCATCCACTATAATTTCCATGAATTGCCCTTTTTAAAACCAGCAGTACGTACATTAAAATATTTTTTTTTGTATAAAAAATATAAAAAAATCTAAACTAAAAAAAAATCCATGATTGTTTTGTTGCTTGTATTTTACAAATGATGATGTAGAAGGACAGACCGTCATGCGCTTTAAATATAAGTGCCAGTAGGCTTGTATTCTGTCGTTATATAAGACATTAATTCAAGATAATGCTGTCATTATTACGATTGTGTTTGCTTCAATAAACATTAAATCTATTTTTATATTCATTCACTAATTCCTTCATCAAACTCAATACCCAACAAAGAAAGCTTTCTTCGAAATATGACACTATAAATAGCGATTTTATTGAAACCCCAATGATAAATCGATAAAACCTTCAACTAAACCTTGAATTTACCATTGTTTGAAATCCTTGAGATATTATTATTTGTTGAACAGAAGGTGGATAGTAAGTAATTTCATTTGTCGTCGATCAAGATTTATAAAATTTGTACGATCACATGATCAGTAGAAATTATATCGAATGTGGATAAAAATGAGCGCTCTAAGCCTTGCTTGCTTAGGGTTCTGGACGACCGACTGTCCTGATAAGCTGGGTGACCATATTATGATCGTTTCAGTGCTTAAACCGTACAACCGCGCGGCGCGCTACAACCCGCCCTTAAGGCCCTTTTTTATTTTAGATTAATCCCACTCGCATTCCTTGTCTCTTGTAAACCAGGATCTACACTAATGACCAAGATCAGAAAATTTATACCGAGCTGGAACTCGGCAAAATCTTAGGAAAGGTTAGAATGTCTAGGAATTCGCATCAAAATTAATCTCAAGATAAATGGAGCGAGTAAGAAAAAAAACTCCTCTTTCCTCCATTGAATTAGGTGTGTTCCGAAGCAGGGAAACGCCGTAAATGGAAATTTCACAAACGGTCACCCATCATAGGACCAACCACATCGTACGATGCTTAATGCCGTGACCACAACACGTGACACACCAACCTCATATTTATAGAAACGAGCTCATCTAAAATTATTCATTGACTGTTTGATTTATTCACCGGATTCCGTAAGGTTACAAGATTCCAGGGGCATTCCAGAGCTGATCCTGGCGGTTGCTGTGCTAGAATGCTGCTAGAATAATGTGAACGGGCACAAAGATTAAAGATCAACTTCATTACTAAATAGAATTGAAATTGAAAGTGACCGCAAGTATTGTTGAAGCACCGCCTCTGGCCTGCGCAGACGCTGCTACCACTTTCATTGTAAATGAACTTAGGTAGGGTACCGGTATTGGTTATGTGTAACAATATAGAGTATAAGTGAGAGAGTTTTATGAAATACTAAATTATAAATAAAGAGTAGAAGAAACTCTAAAACCCAAAGGTCTAAAGTACTCGCATAAACGGAATATATATCTTATAATATATATCTTAGATGTAATAATATATCTCCAGGAAACGAAAGAAGTATACACGGAAGTCTGGCAATCTATCCTCTCCGACTAACGGAAACAGCGTAGAGATAATTAGTTTTGATAATGCTCGTGTTAAAGTTTTACCTTACTCCTAAGTTCCTATGGGGAACCCCACAGGAACTGGCTCCATAGAAAAATGCCTAACCCAGACCATGTCTTAATCCAAAGTTTTCTTTTTAACGCAGGGAATACGCGCCATTTGGGGGCCATCCTACCCACTAAACCCCGTGTGTTCCGCCTTCTTCACAATCGGGTCGCCTGAGGGCTATTGACCGCGGCGATACAAACAACAAATTACTCCAGCACAACAAAATAATCCAGAACTGATTAGGCTGAAAATTAGTTTCAGGTAGCTAAGATCCTGGAATGAAAGATATAATACTTTTATCCCGAGAACAGGTTTCTGAATAAACTAATCCACGCAGTCTGGGCTGTTTGCGCCCTCTAGTGCTATTTATTTGGTATAGCACTATCTCAACTGATAAGAAATAAGTTTTGCAAGTGTTACATTAGAGAGATGACCTAGATTGCTCAATTCATATAATATAAGTAGAGGGTGATTAATAATAAATGGATAAATATTACGTATACTTATCAGTCACGCCTTTATGCACGAAGGGGTGCCAGGCATACTATACACTCACATTTCACCGTATGCATTTTTGTTCCACGTAACAGGTGGTGAGGACATCGCCGTGTATGTATAACCTACGCCTGTAGAAATGTACAGGCGTAGGTTATGGCGACCGGCTGTTGAAATTTTTCTAGACGCCCATAAGGCCTTTAACTTGGATTACTGACTGCCATGTTACTGGCAACCCGGACCAACCAACTGCTTAACGTGCCTTCCTTCCGAAGCACAGAAACGCTCGTAAATGAAAATGCAACAAAGTGGTCACCCATCCGATTACAAGCCCAACCGACTTGTGATTGCTTACAGAACACTGAGTTAGCAGGGCTAAGAGCGCTTCATCATTCATTATTTTAATTAAACTAACCTATTTGAAAATATTTCATACTGCAGACATTGCTAATTCTGTTGTTGACACCACTAAACTAAATTTCTCTATTTTTTTTTGTTTTCATTAAGAGATTGCCGTTGTAATGTGAAAAATGTACATAGACAGTCGAATGTAAATACATGTCTACTAACTTGGTGATTGAACTGCCTATGTATATTTTTCACGTTACAACGTTTTACACGTTTTCACGTATCAAACGGTTACTAAAATTAATAAAAAATTTTGTGTGACGTTAAATTTGTATCTTATAGGTGTGAAAAATGTACATAGACAGTTCAATCACTATGTTAGTCGGCATCTAAATACATGTTTTGTTGAATTTTATCACATAAAAGGAATTTTAGTGATGTCAAATACAAATTTAGTGCTGTTTATGATATCACCAAGTTTAGTTCGACATAATAACAGAATAGCATTTGGCAATCTCTCAATAAAAATAAGAAAATTTTAGAGAAATTTAGTTTAGTGGTTTCAACAACAGAATTAGCACCAATGCAGTCCCTCCTACCTATTTTACCATAGAAACCAGGACTAATAGATCAATATCCTGGATGGTAAATAGGTAGTTTCAGACAATGTATCTATCCTGTAAATACAGTCGTGTCTTCTTCGTCTTGCTTGGATTTAGAGTCTGCAGTCAGCTTTTATTGGTAGGACTAGTGAGACATTTTTGTATTTATTATAACACCTATCCAAGAACATACACCAATCAAACCCGAATCCATAACTCAAAAACCGAAAACAATATAATTTTTTGACGAGTTGGACTAATCAGTAGTACTGAGCGTTTTGATCAGGTGGGTCGTATAGTTGTATACTTGTCTGCCACCTCAGTTGCGATACTTCCGTGTGATCAAGTTATTATAATCACATCTATAGCTGTAGACACTTGCGTGTAACGGTAAAGTACTCAGTTACCGCACGAAACGAATGTTTTAAACATTTTATGAGGCTTAATTTCCGGAACTGAATTCCGAAATTAAAGTAATCGCAATTTACAATATTGTAATTTGTACAGTTACGTAACTAGGTCGGAACTAAGACATACAATGATAGAAAAAATACCTCGCCCGCTTGATTTTTCTGTATCAGCAACAGTTTTATTCGTCTTCATTATTAGCATCAAAGTACTCTGGTACATCCTTCCGAGGAATCAGCCGGGTGCCTGACGATAACCAATAAGGTAAGAACCCTATGATTTTAGTTGCAGATCCGTGGAGATTTATACACTAAAAATATCATCATCACAGTCGCTTTTAATGCCACTTGAATTTGAAGCCTGGATCTTTCATTGGCTACTAGGAGTTTCGATAGTTTAGTATTTTTTTATTTAATTAATATTTATGGGGGCAACAGCCCCCTCCCAGCAACTTAAAGGCTTACCCCAGAGGCCCAAAGGCCTCAGTCGAGGCTGTGAATATAAAAACATATACCTACAGAAAGTAAAAATAAAATACAAAATATCTCAAAAACAGCACTGTTTACATAACAAAAATTATCACTTGACAGAAATAATTGTGCAATTGCTTGCGAAAAATGAACAATTATGTTTGAACACCAATTAACGGTTGTAACAGTGATAAATAAATTTAATTCTGTTCTTATTGGCGATAATTGCACTGTGCTCGTGCAATAATCGTGCAACCTGTTGCACCAAAAACATTTCACCGTGTTTATAGAACAACACCTTTGATTTTATTTGAATATGCAGATAATTAAGAAATATCTATAAAGCTAGTGCGGCAGGGAATGTTCACTGAAGAATGGCAAAACTTTAGTATATTTCGACCACCCGTCGCATATAATTTCTGCAATGATGCATAAAAATTTGCCCGATTTGTCGACATTTGACTTCGATTCGACTGACAACATTTGATTTGACTACTGCTTTGCTCCCCAGTGTAGTAGCTTAATGATATATAGCTAATAGCCTTCCTTGATAAATGGGCTATCTAACACAACAACTTAAAGACAAAAGCATTATGATGGAACGTTACATAAACCTCCTGTCCGGGAGAGGCCTCCAGGGTGCTATTTCTGATTATACACGAGTTGAGATAGCTAAAGGTTGTATGACTAAAACTTGTATTGACCATATTTTTATACGTTATTGCACCGGAGACTTCTACTCGGCAGCGCTCGGTACTGTACTGGCGGACCACCGCATGACTGTTGCTACGCTGCACGGCGTGCAACAGATACAGCATGCTCCAAAAAAAATATATTTAATAGATAATAAAATATTATACAATTAATTACGTAAAATTAACTGGGATCAAACAGACAAAATGAAGTGATCTAATCAGATATATAAGTTCATACAGGATAAATTTGATGAAATTCATAAACATGCTACTCATACAAAGTATGTAACTTCATCATCCAAAAGAAATCAGTCTAAATGGATTAATCAAAAACTTAAAGACCCGTGTACAAAAATTGATGAATACTATATGAAATGTCTAAAAGACCCAACAAATAGATTACTTCGACTTAAGTATAACGTAGAGAGAAAAAAATGCCACAAATTTATAGAAAAAACTCGTAATAAATGTATGGCCGATGATATCCAGAGAAATAAAAATAAACCCCGAAAGTCATGGTCGATAATCAATCAGCTCATGGGCAAGATAAACAAGTCAATTGAGGATATAATACATAAATCTTTTGGTAAGGCTATGATTAGTGAAAAATCAAATTGCTGATAAATTTGCTTTGGAGTTTGAGAAGGACATGGCGGATATTGTGCCTAAATGCCTGTGAGAGGTTTGTTAACCTCTTCTAAATAAAACAAATTATCTTAGACCTGTTCACAAATCTATTTTCTTCAGAAAGGCGACAAAAGGGGATATATATAGTATAATTCAGGCACTGAATCCTCAGAAAGCACCCGGAATTGATAACATACGTGTAGTAGATATCAAAAATATAGTAGGAGCTATAACTAATCTCATAAACACCAGTGTGTCACAGGGCAGTTATCCTGCTGGACTTAAAAGCGGATTAGTGAGACCCGTATATAAAAAAAGCGAAAAGGCTAAATATTCTTACTACCGACCAATAACTTTACTTCCAATAATAGACAAAATATTCGAAAAATATATTGCGAGAGAAATATATAATTACTATGACAAGAACAACATTCTAATGAATACACAATTTGGTTTTCGGCCTAGTAAAAGCACAACTTTATTACTTACAGAATTCACAGATGTAATCAATTCTCATCTGGATGAAAGAAAGCACGTTTACTACTCATTATTGATTATAGTAAGGCGTTTGATACATTAAGGCATGATCAATTAATCGATAAACTGAAAGCTAATGGAATTCGAGGATCACTACTGATCTGGTGCCAAAACTATCTGAAGGATAGAAATAAAAAATATACCAATTTGCGGATGACACTTGCCTGATTGCAGCTGACAAAAATGTAGATGGGGCAATGCAAAAGCTGCAAACTGATTTTACAACACTAAGCATGTGGTCTCATGACGCTGGTCTAGTGTTAAATGCTCAAAAGACACAACTGCTTCATGTAAGATCTGCCCACAACACGAAAGGTCCGGAAAAGGTATCTATTTTGGCACACAATCACACATGTTTACACCTATACAAAGGAAACCAGTGTGAGGGAAGCTGCCAAAATATCAAATAAATCAGACATGCTTCTTATCTTGGACTAGTGGTAGATGACAGACTTAATTGGGCGCCGCATGTGGAAAAAGTATGTGATAGGCTACGAGCTTTATTGGCGAAACTATATCTGTTGAAATATAAAGTACCCTATAAAATGCTACGAAATTTATACATCGCGTTGGCAGAATCGGTTATTAGTTATGGTATCACTAGTTACGGTCGAACTTACAAGACTTATTTGGATAGGATATATAACATTCAAATAAAGTTGACTAAAACAATTGTACCTAGACAAGTCAGAGAAGCATACCAAGATAACCACCGAGGTCTATTTAGCTATTGCGAGGCTTTGCCGGTACAGGAGCTTCTAAAATGCGCTTTGCTTAGTGAACATTATATACTTCCGCAACAATTTCTGGTTCCCATGGAAGGAAAAATCATAACGAGGCAGATAAGTAGGAAAAACGTTACCACAACGTACCGGAGTACTAATTGTTATGGCATTTTTTTTTTATTGGGACTAATCCCACCCTCATTCCCATTACTGTGACTCCTGTAAACCAGGATCTACAGCAATGACCAAAACACCAGAAAAGTTATACCGAGCTCGATCTCGGTGATGTAACAGGAGAAGTTAGCATGTCTTGGAACCCGCAACGAAATTAATCAGAAGATAATGTGAGGAAGTAAGAAAAGAACGTAATGGCTCTTCCCTCCTTTGCAAAGCGGGAGACCTGGAAAGCAACTAGGTGTAAATCCTATAGAAATAGGGAAGCACCACGGTTATAGTATTTTTTTTTTATAAATAAATATTGTGGGACGCTTTTCACTCAGCGCCATCTAGCCCAAAGTATTAGCTTGTATTATGGGATCTACATAACTGATAAACATACTTATAAATTTCTAAATACATACATATTATACATAGGAAACACCTAAACTCCGAAACATACATTTGTGGATCACACAAATATTTGTTCCGACCCGGGAATCAAACCCGGGACCTCTTGCGTAGCAGTCGGATACACTCCCACCGCGCCACAGAGGCAGTAAATATTACGGGTCCTATGTGAGCTATGTTTGATTCCAGTAATATGTATGGCAGAAACGTTTAAAAGCACGAAAATTTACCCTCGATGCCACGAGATCCGCACAGTAAACTACTCCCGATGTTACTTGTAGACAATTAAGCATATTATATCGCTCATTTTGCCAAATGCTACACTCCCAAAGTATATGATGGGCAGTCTGATCATATTTGGCGTCAGCAGTTGTACACTGACAGAACGGTGACTCAACCAGCTTAAACGAATGTAATTTGCTCCTAAAGTTATCATGTCCCGTAAGAAATTAACACAGTGATCAACCTCCAGCCAGGACATTCCCAGGCGTTCACGAACGTCTGGGAAAAACTGGAAGAGGTGGCGCCCTTTGATGGAAGTGTTCCAACGCAGCTACCATTCGTCTAAAAGTTCTTGACGTACATTATCACGATACAGTCTGGCAATTCTATGGCGATCTCTTTCTAACAAAAACCTATCATCCATGTCATCCTTAGCCGAATAGTATAAAGCCGCGCGTCTCTGAATTTCGAGATCAACTAATTGATATGGCAGACGAACTTGTCAATACCTTACGCCTAGACTGTACAACCAGTTACCTGTTGAGTTTAGGGAAACTCTCAACGAAAAAAATAGTAAACAAAAATTGAATAAATATTATTTACAAATTATAAAAAATTAAATAAAATTTTCAAATTGTATATAATTATAAAATTATAAAAAGAAAAGATACAAAATTACTACTAAATACGTTTATAAAATTTTTCATAATAGTTATAACACATTAACTCATTTAGGTACTCATAGATCAACATTGCGTAGTATTATAGTACGATTATTAAATGAATTACCTATTTAATAAATTGTATTAAAAAAAATAATAAAGAATTCAGATCACGCTGTAGTTGGTTCGTGCGTTATTGCTATATAGCTATGCGCATTCAAAGAGGCGAATGTGCCCTTTATTATAGCTTAATACTGCACTTTCGCTGTTTTCAATACCAAGTTTCAGATGTTCTGTTTATTTTTATCTAATTACCCACATAAGATGTTGTAACTTAATTAAACAATGTATAATGATTTTTCGTAGATAATAAGTAGTTTTAATATTTTTTTTTTAGAGTGGAAAAATGTATTTCTTTAGATTCGTAAATAATTTACTTTTATAAAATGGAATAACAGTGTCGAATGAATGTGGTTGTCAGGATAAAACTGTAAAGGTTTTTGGATAACTGTTGTACTGGCTAGCTATAACAATTTGTATATTAAAATTAAATAAATAAAAATAATATAAAAAAAAACACAATTTTTTTTTTCAATCCGATCAGTAGTTTCTTAGATTAGCGCGTTCAACCAAACAAACAAACTCTTCAGATTTATAATATTAGTATAAATAATCTCCAAAGAACCGAAAGTCTATAATTAAACATGTAACGCTCGTTTTGAAATAAATGTCATAATTCTGTTCATTTGATACTACGGACTATCATTTTATACCGTGTGCTCAAACTATGCCGAGGGGGATAGCACTATTTTTGACTTACCTACCAAGCTGTTTAAGGTTTAACTAAAGCAACCGACTTGGTTTAACGTATACACGGCAAGCAACCGACACCAATAACTAACCTGACTTCATTCTAAGAAGTCTTAGTGTTTCACGTAATAACTACCTACCTAAAACGAAAAACATCGAAAACTAATCAAAGTTTTTGTAATGCCGAATCGTGTCAACTGATAACCTGATTTCCGATAGATAGCTCTATTTACACACGCTATCGATTTGTGAAAGTGAATATAAGGACCACTTGACCGACATCTAGATTTTAAATAGGTGATATGTTATTATCATTAAAATTTAATTTAAAAAAAATATAAAAACCAAAACCAAGAACAGTAAGTTTCAACAAGTTTGAATCCCGGATCGGAACAAATATTTGTGAGCTCCACAAAAAATGTGTTTCGGGGTTTTGGTGTTTTCTACAATATGGCGTCATATTGAAGTTATACTTCCATTGGCGCGTTAGGGAAAAATTAAGAGAGTAATTTTTTACAATGCGCGCGCAGACCGTCCTGACAAACCGACAACCTGAAGTTAGTAGATAAGTGTTTCCAGGACAACTTAAAACTGCATTCAAAGTAGTTTTCAAACACCCTGAATTTAGCTATAGTCAACATTATAGTTTTTTTTTACAAACGTAGGATAAGGTGAAAGATAAAAATTTTAAAAATTATTTTCTCTTCTTACGCCAACGGAAGTACAACTTCTAACGCGTGTACATAAGTACAAACACACACTTATTTTTATTTATTCATAACAAAGCACTGTTTTATTGCTATTATTAACATGGCATTCGTTTAACAAAATGGAAGGCTTTATAATAAATTTTAGCTTTAAAAATTTCTATAGGTTTTTATTAAGGTTTCCACAACCTGGCCATGTTTTTTTCAACATGGCAATTCCATAGGATTATACAACTATTACATAGGACAAAAATGCCTACGGTAAAATATAGGCGTATAGTATGTCTCTGATTCCCGTTTGGGAATAATAGGCATTACTGATATTCATATACTGAAATAGCCACAGAGCTTATTATCGTCGTTTTGCTAACTGAAATCTTAATCAAGATTTGCCAAATCTGGACTCAAACCAACTCCTGTACATTAATGGGCATTCAATGAGACTATACAAATGGAAAGAAAATAACTGCATCGCATTCTACCATCCCATTACTAAAGAATATCTCTGTAACATATCTGAAATTCTTAGTTAGGTTCAACCCAATCAGTTCTTAATGGGAGTCATTTAATGGCCGAACAAATGCAATTAATCAAGTCAACTATGTTCACGTAATCTTTGTAATGTATAGTATTTTAATCTATAGGTACAAAGTGGAAGATTTATTTGATACTTTTGGTGCGAACTCGGGAGAAGCGGCGGCGGCGCTGCCTGTCGCGACGATTTTAAACCACATTCCAAAAAAACACGGTTTATTTGGTTGAATGCTCTGGTCTTAGTAATTAAAGTAATATTTTTTCTTGTGTTGGATAGCCCATTTATAGAGAAAGGCTATCCTACTAATATTAAAAATTTACTCTTTCAGGTAATAACTACTAAATGGATATAAATTAAACTTCACAATCAAATGACTGTTCATCAACATCAAAATAAAACATAGGCTACTTTTTATCCCGGGAACAAGTTCCTGTGGGAAACGGGAACGGAAAAACTTCATCAGGCTACTACTCAGGATAGTGGAGCAGTAACCATAAATGTCAAAGTATCGGGCAAATTTTCAAACATTATTATTAAAGTAATTAACGACGGGATTAAAGGGTGCGATGTGGGTCCTAAGTATATACGAGCGAAGCAGCAGGAGTCAATTAGCGATTAAAAAAACTCCTCTTTGGTTTTTAATCCTGTTTCATGATATTCGAATGATAATAAAGTTCAAGTGTAAGCAGCTCCATCAAGATCTCTGGGGCCTAAACGACGTCGTCTTTTGGCGGTACACCAGACGAGGTAAGGACGCAAGTGCCTTTCCTGGGTTGGGAGGTCAGAAGGCAATGGCTAGCAACATTGCCTAACTAAGCTTGTATTATGGGATTTATAACTGATAATCATATTTATAATCTCTAAATATAATACATTTTTAATACATAGAAAATAACCAAACTCCGAAACAAACATTATGTGGATCACACAATATTATGTTCTGCCCAGAGTATTCGAACCCGAGACTTCAGCGCGTCAGTCGCATACTCTACCACTTACGCCACCGAGTCCGTCAAATATTTCCTATAAACACCTTCTATTCATTTCTCGTTCAACACTGAAGAAGTCGAAAATACTTTCACAAATATATCTTACCCTATCCATCTGTACATTCATTAAACGCCTTCATAAGAATACAATTTACAATTGTGATGAGACAATGATTTACCTGCGACTTGGTTTGTTTAACGTGAGCTAATACTGATATCACGTACCTCAGTTATGCAACAATGATGTAATTGTCATTGAAATAGTCACTATAGAGGTAGGTTTCAGAAGTTGAAGATAATATAATACGCGCTTATTGGTAAGCTACCTATTTTGAATAATATAGATAGGAATTTCATTGCTTTGCAGACAACTACTGCAAAAATTATCAATCAATCAAACCAACCTATCTAAGTCCGCTGCTAGACAAAGACACAATACATATAATGAGCAGTACGGAAACTTCATACAAACGTGCAAAACTCATACAGACGCACGCATGTACAGGCCCCAAGAGCGGACATCGCGCTGCTGCATTCGTTGGCCAGTCTAGTTTGTCGCAGTGTTTGACAGTGTACAGTTGCACATTAGTTCTTTGAGAATTGTTTTATTAGTATCTATACTAATATTATAAAGCTGAAGGGTTTGTATGTGTGTTTGGTTGAACGCGCTAATGTCAGGAACTACTGGTCGGGCTATCAAACACAAAAATTATTTTTGTGTTAGATAGCCCATTTATCGTAGAAGGCTATAGGCTATATATCAGAGCAGAGCAGTAGTCATAAATGTCGACAAATCGGGCAAATTTTTATGCATCATTGTAGAATTTATAACGGGATTAAATAGGTGCGACGACGAGAGGTCGAAATATTCCACGGGCGAAGCTGTGTGGGTCATCTAGTCCATATATATTGAGAGGGACAATCCTAAAATTAATCTAAAAATATAACTATCGTTGAGCCAGTACTATCTTTCTTGACTTAAGCTTAATGAATTATATTAAAATACAGATCTTTCGATTTATGTTAACTACACAAACAATCCTAACGCTTAGTGGTGACTAGGTGTATGATTTTAGATTTAGACCTAGTTTTCTTACTGCATTAGCTCATATACCTAATGCCTGCCCTTTACAATAATATTAGGCGAGCGTTTGGATTTACTGCATCTGTATATAACTACATTTTATTTAGTTTATAGCGTGTGTATAGCGAATATTGAACATCATCCGTTTGAAGAACCTTCAATTTGACAATATGGTTTTTCAATTACAGTATATAGATAATAATATGACGATGGTTCAATATGCTGGTTGTAGATTGTTATCGAGACTAATAAACAATAAAATGAGAACACTCAATACATTTTAGGGTTAAGTTGAGGTTGTTTTCATTTTAGTTTCCCAGACTCAAAGTAGATTTAAGTCAAAATATTTATAAAGATAAGTGGGTTCAAATTGGTAATTTTCTAAGATGTAAATATTCAAAACAAGTTTGCTTATATATAGGTATACCTTTTCCCCCGACGGGGTTTCAGACAGAGGAGATTGGCTCACATTTATCTAAAATAAAATAAATAAATATCCATCACGCCTTATCCCCGAAGGGGTGGCAGAGGCATATGGTATGCCCACTTTTCACCGTGTGGATTCCTGTCCCACGAAATTGGTGGTGAGCCCATTGCCGTGTTGAAATAGACAGTCGCAGGTTGTGGCTACCTGCTGTTGAAATGTTTAAGCCGCCCATAAGGCCTTCAACCAGGCTTAACGACTGCCATTTTACTGGCAACCGGGATCAACGGCTTAACGTGCCTTCTGAAGCACGGAAACGCTCTCAAATGTAAATGCCATAAAGTGGTAACCCATCCGAGGACCAGCCATAGTGAAAGTTGCTTAACTCAGTAATCGTTTACAGAATACTGAGACCGCGGGGCCACGAGCGCTTCCACATTTATATAATTATATTTAGTTCCACGTAATAGCTAATACCAGACGTAGGTGGTGATTACCTACTATTCAAATTTTCAAACCGCCTGTAAACTTGGGAACAAGGGCTTAATATGCTATCTGTAGCACTGCCTCAACGACGGTCACCCATCACAGAACCGACCACAACAAAATAAGTCTTTTTTCTTTTCTATTTGTAAGGATTTCTTTTTTCTTTTCTGAACAGGATAACCCTTTCCTCTTCTAAAACGGGTTCTCTTTTATCTTCCGAAATAAATAAATTACATATATTTGTATATTTGACATTATTCGAAAAAGACATAACAGATTTTATTGGTAAAGAAAAATAGCGATTACAATTTTTTTAACGATTTTTAAATTTATGAGCTCTATTTATACTACTGAACAATAACTGTATAGTGGCAGCAATCTTGCTCTTATGAGTAGTCATTGCAACATGGTTCGTTTAACAAGAATGCACAAGGAATCTTTGATTAAATTATATAACAACCTTTTGTAAACATCCTCTAGATATAGAGCAACATGATTAATAGAGAAGGAAGATATGCTTTTGCAACGGTTGCAAACGAAACAGATAAACGTAATCGTGTCATTTTTTATGAGAACGTTATCGATATTATCTCTTATTTAATCAGCATAGTTCAATGACACTTGCTATGATGCCAATTTTTAAAATAAAAAAAAACTATGTAGCAGCTAAGTATGAGCTCTTGCCAAGTTAGCTTTTTTAATAAATCTTGTAGGACATTTTTTTACACAGCGCCATCTAGCACAAACAAAACTAATTTAAGCTTTTGGTATGGGATCTAGAAACCTGATAAACATTTATATTTCTAACTACATACATATTATACATAGATAACACAAATTACGATACAAACATTTGCGTAACATACAAATATTTATTGTGACCCGGGAATCGAACCTACCATTACACCACTCCCTTACGCTATGGACGCAGTCAAAAGCATATATATTAAATAAATATCAAAATAACATTTGTAAATAATATACTTATTAAATATACTTTACAATACATAATACAACATCCTAAATAGCGTACGAATCACAAACATTCGTTCCGACTAGAAATTCAAATCCTAAGGCCTCAGCAATACACAACATGTTAAAAAAGAACATATGGACTTTGTCTACCATAATTAATCGCTAGAAAAGGTCAAATGTCAACAACGGTTATACCTCTAAACCGTCATCAAAATTAATAAAATTTTAATAACAAAAATAAAAACATACAAACCCGTGGGCGTATCAATCCTTCCGTACGAATTGATTGATGTATTGAAACATTCAATGATTGATGTGCGCAGAAATGATCTCATTTGGCCTCAGCCATTGTGTATCAATGATGAATATTATTGATTTGGTCCTAAAAAATTAAGTCTTATACACACTAGTTTATTTCTCATATTAGTTTGATTAATTACTGTAAAGATTACTGCACAATGTTCTGAACAGCACTTCATTCCAATTCAACCTACTCCTTTTCGATTACGCGTACCGGGCAGAGGTCTCACTGGAGACAATTCTTACCAGAACTGAGCGATCCAAAAGATCGGAAGTTCTTCTCTGTCGATTGTCGAACAATAGAATATTAGAATGCTCTCCCAGTGCGCGTGTTTTCCTCCTCATGATGTCGCCATGACCATATGGGTCTGCAGCGCGAGTGCTGCACCTCTGGTGTTGCAAACATCTATAGGCTACGGTGAACGCTTTCCATCAGGTGAGCTGTATGCTTGTCTGCCACCTCAACGGAATAAATAAAAAATATATTGATTCGAAATGTAGTATATGGGTCATTATAATAAATTAGTAATCTATAGATTTCGCCATCCAGAGAATTTGACTTTTAGAGAATATGCCATGTTGACAATTCATAGTCCTATTGCGACCCTGCTGCTATATTGAGGAGTAGGACGCTGGGCCTAGCTCTGCTCTTTGTGTGTTACATACTGTTGTAGAAATTGTAGCCCATTTGACATCTAAAACGCCAAACCATTTCAGTAAAGGTCATGATCCTAATTTAAAGTAACGAGATCTCGTTAAATATAATGTATTCGGAGCTTAACAATAAACAGATACATGTGATAACAACAAAAAGATGTGTACCTATTCCGTATCTGTTATTGGAATCTCGCGTGAGGTATGGATCGTGTTATGCCAAATGTTACGCCACGTATTAGAGGTGTGAGTATTAGTCTTTTTTTTCGATAGGATGATAATTGATATGATATGAGTATTTTTTCTGATCTGTTACTCATATATGTTATTATCTATATTCTTTGATGCTTCATCAGTATTAATAGGTCGCTATAGGTTCTGTTTTCGGGATGTTCGTACAAAGGGTTCTAACAGATTATGGTCACATAACCGGTAGCGCGAATCGAAAATAATAAAATTACCACCTTTCGATCATGTAGGTCGTATTATGATAGTTTACGACTATAATCGTATTAAAACACGAAAAAAACAATACGGGTTGCACTCCGGGAGCGCCGACAGAAGTGAAAACTAAATTTATTAATAATTTATTTATCTAGACGCGTTCGCGGTCTGCTATATGTACATGCGAATATGCACACACTATAGCTGCATCTCGTAACGGAGTCACGAGTCCAGAGATTTTATCTCATCTAAAAATATGCGTACCGCGCTAAAAAAAGTTTTCACTTAAAAAACGTGTTTAATGTATATTTATAATGTATAATAATGATTAATGTTAATAACAGTTATATAATTAATCATATTACATGTTAAATTCATACAAATAATAATTGTTAAATATGCATTAAAATTCAAAGACCTACTTATTACGCGAGTTATATTATACTAGTTGTGTCTCGTGACTTCGCTCCAGTGGAAATTGATGTTTATGATTTCTTCAATACAAACTCCGTACATACCTCTGCAAACTTTGGTACCATTGACTATAGTTATATAGCTAAAGTACCATCAGTCAATTTTGGAATGAACGGGAGTTGTCTGGGTTTTCCCGAACGTCTACAGTATGGGGATCTTCAAAACGGGTCTTAGAAGGTTTATGAATGGTCGGCAGCGCGAGTGCTGCACCTCTAGGGTTGCAAACGTACATAGGCTACAGTGACCACTTTCTATCAGGTGGGCCGTATGCTTGTCTGCCACCACAGCACTTTGGTATAAAAAAAGTCAAAAGATCTGCCGTCTTGCTTTACAAGGAAGTAGTATATAGTTATTTCGTAATCTAATATGGATTATAATAAATCTTTAACACTTGACACCGCCCATCCGATTCCAGTCCTCGAGATGAGTTTCATCTCAGGGGCAATCAACATTTTTGTAAATACTTCCGTATAATAAAAGCACCTATAGCGTCGATGACGTCAGGGATGCTTCAGTGTTGCCATCACTCGCTTCCTAATGTTACCATGTAATAGTCATGCGTTTATTTTTTTAATCGCGTAATGTTCTATCTTTGTGTTACTTATGCGGAAACTGTGGAGTTAGGTAAAAAAAACTGTTTATTAACAATTATTGTGGTAAAACGACGTATGATTTTTCGTTGCGTTTTTTTTTTATTTATACGTTGTGAGTGTGAGAATCAATCTTAAAAAATAGAGTGGTATCGTACAGTTTAACATAAATTATTTAATTCACACATCTATCTACAAATCTATCTACTGGCTACAACACCACTGTCTTCTTTATTATTTTACAGGCGTTTTTACCATCCCGTTCTTATACCATTATAGATCATAACATCTTTTATACCATTGAAGAAGATATTCTGATGTGTTCGTATTGATAAACATTATAAAATAAAATACTAAATTAAGTAACTATATTCTTATTTTTTTGTTTTTAACTATCTTTTAATTGCCAATCCTAGTAACGATGATAATATTGATTGATAATAAATTGATTACGTTAAGTACTCATAAAGTCCGTATTTATGGACAAATTAGCTAACATCCTCAGCTTAGCCCGTGACTTTTCCCTTTGTACTTCGAACCCACCGATTTAATCCCGTTGTTTAATAATTTTAATACAATACTGTATGAAAATTTTACCGATTTGTAACATTTATGATTACTGTTTCGCTCTCCTGGGTACTAGCTTGATGTTATATAGCCAATAGCCTTCGTCGATAAATGGGCTATCCAAAACGATATATTAGCAAGTTCAATCAGCCAAACAAACAAATTCTTCAGCTTTATTTATTAGTATAGATAGACAGATGAATAGAAGCTCATTGGACTTGACCATTTTTAGATTGTTCAAATTAAGTCGTGATTCATAACGCACTTATGCTTATATTTTCAAAGATTATTTTATTTACTCAGTATACAATTACTTTAAAGAAATATTGCTTGTCTCCTGGATATCCAAGTCCTCCAACCATAGTACTATAAAATGTGATCATGAAGTGCGCAACATATATGATTCCACGTGTAACATCATTTTATTTTCTAATTGTTTTAAATTAATCCACATTTAAATTTTATTTACATTAATGACCATTTGTTTTGCATTCTGGTAAACTATTTAAATAATTGTACTCGCAAATTGTGGTTTCTGTCACGTCTTGAATTCAATGTTATGTACACCTGTATTCAGAAACTTCATTATATACTACAGGTAAGTACTTTATATGTAAAGGATGCTTGTCCTGATTGACTAATGATCTTGCATCTTAACATAAAGTTCCAGTTGCATTCAATATCTTGACCTATTAGCGCAGAATCCTCTTTAATTTAATGAACCACCGGCGACGGTTTATCAGTTAGTAATTGATATTGACTCTGAAAATTGTAGTGGGTCTTTTCACACAGTGAGCACTGCTACATTATCACCCATTATATGTGGTAGCCAGACGTAAGCCATTTCATCATCATACATGTACTGTGGATCGGAAAAATTCTTATTTATTTAGTAATAATGAACAATGCCTACTAATGTAATTCTAATTATTCTTCAACTAATGGTCTTCCTTTTTTGTTTCAAAATCTTCTTAAATTTAGAGTATATGGCTTGACCTCTATAATTTGGAATTTTATTTTGAATATGGCTACAACGACATGGATGGATGTTTTATAACAATCAGTTAAAGATCATTTGAGTGGGTCGATCTTTTTTTGAAAAGAAAACATTTCCATTGCATCTGTAGTGAAGCATATTGAGAGGTATATAGTAACGGGAAATCCCGTTTAAATTCGCATGCCTTTTAAGTACCGCTAACTGCAAAAATATGTTAACTTCTTTTACTTACGTTTTCAAGGAACCTATTAAGTATAAGACGATAAGTAAACGTCATTTAAGCTTTGTTAACAGATATACTCGTAAAGTACTTTTATAGTTAAATTCCTGATAAATTTTGTGCTGATAAATTGTAAATTTTTTTTCTCAGTTGCCGTCAAATAATTTTTGTTTTAAATTTTATTCTCATAGTTTCAATGTTTTAATCGATTGTTATGAGAACGAAAACTACTCGTATTAGCATCCGAAAGAAAAAAATAATTTTATAATTTGAATGTTTACGCAGGTGTCATCACAAATAAAACCTTTCGGAATTAAAATTATACTAGTGGTACGCTTTTATGTGTATAAGAGGTATGTGCATGGATATTATAAAATTAATAAGGATGTTTGAAGTAGATTATATTTCCTTCGTTATAATTATAATGTTTTACTAGGAAATGCATCCTGCCATGTGTATTAAGAGGCCTTTTACATTTTTTTTCTTGTCAGAAAAACAGTATTCTTGCCAAACTTTACGTTAATAGAAAATTTAAATTAAGTTAGTATAAAAATACAGTAAATCAGTACAAATGAATTATTTTATAAAATTAATAATAATTATTTCGATGAGCTGAAACACTGAAAATCTCTAATAATCTATTATGTACTTATGTATTATACTTGTGCTCACACTTAGGTAATGAAATGCATTTTGAGATGAGACGAAACGTGGAAAATTGCGGCCATACCAAATTCTCGTCTGGGATTGTCGATAACTGGATAGTGGTTTTATATTTAAGTATTGCCAATTACATCCTGAGAGCAAAACACTATAACTTAAATACACAAAATATTTTTCATTATGCTGATGATCCAATAAAGTGTGAAGGTCACAGTTTTAGTAGTTAATCGGAGCTACGCACGATCTTACAATTAAGTAAGTAGGAAATATATTACAATAATTACTATTAATAAAAATAATGTTTTGTTTTTACGATACGGCAGTGTTCATCGTGATATGCTTTATTTCTGTGCAATTGTTAAGCATTAATTTAATTATACGGTTCATTAACTACATTAAAAGCATTAACAGCAAACCTTGTGGCGTTCAATATATTTACGGTGTGTTCGGGTGTTTTAAGAGTTTGTGTGTTTGTTTGAGTGGTATCCCGCGTCTTAAGGCGTGAGGCTTTCGTGAAATCTCACGTCGCGCCAACGTCTTGAGCCTGCTTCAGTAATGACGGCGAGCATCCCGCTAGTTGTCCTCAGGCCCCCAAGTAGGGCGTGCCTACATTTTAAGGGTAGATTATCCTAGAAGTTTTATTTTTCTATGGTGTAAAGGAAATTTTATTAGTACAGATATTAAATGGACCAAAACCACAAATGAAAAAACTAACTAACTAACTAACTATCTTCACGCTGTATCCCTGACGGGGTAGTCAGAGAGGACAGATCGCCAGGCTTCGCGATCCATGCATACTTCTTTCGCTTCTTAGAGATTCATGAATCGCTTCATACACGCACGTCTGGGTATCCGAGTACTTTTGACCTTTCCGTTTTTGAGCAATCTGCTCACGTGGTCTTCATATGTAAGTCTCGGCCTACCCTGACTCTTTCTACCCTCTACTTTTGAACAATATATATTCTTCGTCAATCGTTCCTCACTCATTCGTTGGACGTGTCCAAACCAACGGAGCACGCCCTTTTCCAGCTTAACGCTGACACTTTCATTCAAACCTGCCAAATTGCGTATCACTTCGTTACGTATTCGGCCAGCCAAGGTAACGCCGCACAACTTTCGAAGTGACCGCATCTCCACAGCATGAAAAAAGAAAACACAAATGAAAACAGTCGAATAAAACAATGCACGCTTTCCTCGCCATTTTCCGATCCACTTTCTTGTAAAAAGAAAAATCGGCACAAAAATCATTACTGCACTCGAGTAGTTAAGAGGAGAAAGTGACAACTGTTTTCCATTTCTATGGCAATGGCGTCGAAAGTGCACTTTATTGTTTTGAATAAACAGCGTGAAGGAAGCGTGGTGATAGTAAACTACTTAAACAAACGAGACCTAAACTTAGCGTTGACCGTTAAGTGGTAGCTGTATGTAAAGTTTAAAAATTAAATTCAATATATTTTTTTTTTCGTGTTTCTATCTTAAATGGAAATTTTGCTAAACATAGAATAAATTACATGAACATGTGTATAAATAATATTATATGAACTTTGCGACAATAAATCCTCCTTGTTTCTAGGTCCATAAATCCATAAACCTTGAAAAAGGACCTACCAGACTCATTTTGATTTCGATATAACTGCCGTTTGCTATACAAGATTGAATATTTTTTATATGGCATCTCTGTTAATTCACTAATTTGTGAAGTGTTGGTGAAGTAAATATAATTTGTGTATACCATATGCAGCATTATGTGTGTGGATAGCTTACTATACCCGGTAAGAAACAGGTCCGGAAGACTTCACTATCTATACTAATTATATAAAGCTGAAGAGTTGAACGCGCTAATCTCAGGAACTACTAGTCGGATGTCTTTTTGTGTTGTATAGCCCATTTAACAAGGAAGGCTGTATACTATATATCAACACGCCACTTCCCAAGAGAGTGGAGCAGTAATCATAAATGTCAACAAATCGGGCAATTTTTTATGCATTAATGTAAAATTTATAAGCGACAGGATTAGATAGGTTTGACGGGAGTTCAAAATATGTCACGGGCGAAGCTGTGGGGGTCACCAAGTGTGCTGTAAATAGATAAATAATCACTGTCATACATTATTATTACAAGGAGAAATAGACGTTGTGGTTTTATGACGTTCATATGATCCTCAACCGTATTCTGGTAGATCACATTTAAAACTGACTATACATCATCCGAGCCCTTATTGCCCCAATCAACCGCTTCAGAGTGTTAGGTCCGCTATACTTATGATATGTATATGTGTAAGTTTATCAAAGTTCACACTGTGCGTGATTTGATATGTGCTGATTTCGTTTGATAACCCAAGGGTGGTAACTAACATTTTTGACTGGCTATACTTATCACCATCATCTGAACTCCTCCTCCGCCTAATTATCCTGCATCAGAGGAAAGGGTTATATATACTTGTGGTGTGTAGGAAAGTTTTCCGAAGTTCAAACTATGCGTGACTTGATATGCGCTTGACCAGTATTTTTATCCTTGTAAATTCAGAACACCAAACAGTAATGTCGTCTATTTGCTTATATTTGATAAATGAATAGGTGCAGCAAGGTTGCTCTCATTGACACATTCCATACTTACTATACAATCTAAACCTACGTTTTGAATCCTAAGACCATTAAGTCAAATATTAAGTAAATAAATACCGTTGGGACAACTCACACAACGCCATCTGTTTCCAAACTAAGCAGAGATTGTACTAAGGTAAACAGATAACGAGTAGGTAAGGCGGCAACTGTGACCAGACACATTAAAGATCTCAAGAACATCGTGATTTTTTTGGGAGTTTAGGACACCTGACTCACTTATATATTTCTAAATACATACATATTATAGATAAATAACACTCAGACACAAAATAAACCATCGTGCTCATCACACACAGTGTTATCCTGGGTATATATCGAACCCACGACCTTTTGCTTAGCAGTCGGATATACTCCCACTGCGCCACAGAGGCAGTCAAATGCTCACAGAACGCGACCAAATTAGCCGGAGTCATTAATGTAGCTTTTAAACGTTTTTTATAAAGTTGTTCTTTTAAAAGTTTTAATCGGTAGGAGGCCGGCATAGTCATCACCATCATCCGAGCGTCTGTCCCAGTTGCGTCTCGCGACGCCCGGGGTCCGCCCCTACATTTTTTCCTCCACTTCGCACGGTCGTCGGCATAGTATTCATAAGGATATCCACACGAACTAAAAAGGGGACTTCTGCGAACGTGAACCTGTAGTCGCTTTTTACGATACCTACTTATTGAACTGGGTTGATAACATTATTAATTTGTACTCTATACCGCCACCATGCAAGCCAATTATTTTAATACATAGTTGGGAGATACTACCCCATGTAAATTCATCACTATTCTCCAAATATAACTCAGTAATATCGAGCATCATTCAGTAAGATGTTTTCTAAGTACCATTTTGCGGTAATCGAGTTTAACGCTCTGATTACAGAGATTTTTGAATAATATTTATGTATTTTTAATAGGTATTTGAATAGCTATTCCAACTGTTTCCGTGCTCAACTGATACTAACCCAGTCATCTAAAGCTAATGTAAAGCTACGCATTCTTCAAAATAAATAACGTGTTATAAAAATATTTTTCTTAATTTTGTTTGATTATTCAACATTTACGATGCTCCACGGAATTGTAATTAATTCCGTGGAGCATCACACACACATTTTTTATAAATATACTATAAGACTTTGGTAAACAACCAATTAGTTATAAAAAAAATATGATGCGAGTAATTTTATTAATTTGCATGGTGATTTTCGGAATTCTTGCCTGCGAAATAAATTGCATAAATTGAAGCACTCGTAGCCCCGCTGACTCAGTGTTCTGTAAACGATCACCGCGTTAAGCAACTTTCTGTATGGCTGGTCACGATTGGATGACCACTTTGTGACATTTACTTTTGCGAGCGTTTCCGTACTTCGGAAGGCACGTAAAGCTGTCGATCCCGGTTGCTAGTAACATGGCAGTTGTTAAGCCAAGATGAAAGCCTTTTAAGTGCCTTGACATACCCGGCAAAATCAAGACTGAAAATCTTCATAATCACAAAGGGGCTTTGGAACAAAACAAAGTCGCAAAGCAAAAGTAAACATAGTGACGATCGACTGATCTCTCAAAAGATTTACGTCTCTTGGTGTCCATGAAAGTCTTTAGTGGATAGTCTGTGTGACAAGTGCGAAGTTTTCGTGATAAAAAAGAGATATTAAAAACAAGAAGAAAGTCCTTGCCTGAACAAACACATGGCGCCATCTATCGTCTGAGTGCCGTACTAGTATGGTATTCCGTTGGCTGCAGATCAAGTTTTCAGAAAGATTTAAAGGTCTGCGTCTGTCTATTTTAAGACGGCAATTGGCTCACCACCTATTATGTAGGACAGCAATAGACACGGTGAAGAGTGCATGGGCGTATATTATGCCCTAAAGAGATAAGGCGTGATTGATAAACAAGATAGAAATATTATAACGACTTCACACAATACACGACCCGTCGATCCCCAGATAGCGAATTGGTAATAAATAGATTATTGAATATCTATACTTTCAAATCTTAGTGATGTAAAATTCACAGAACAAGGAATGTTGCTCGCGCCCTAGTAGAGAAGACGTTAATAATAATACCGCATGCCAAATGTATGCAATATATTGTTGGGACAACTCACACAACGTCATCTGATTCCACACTAAGCAGAGCTTGTACTATGGTAACCATAACTGATTATATATTTCTAAATACATTGATATGATAGATAAATAACACCCAGACACAGAATAAACCATCGTGCTCATCACACAAACTTTTATCCTGGGTGGGAATCGAACCCACGACCTCTTGCGTAGCAGTCGGATACACTCCCACCGCGCCTCAGAGGCAACAGAGGCCAACGTTCAACTGTAGGCAATAATCGCACATGCAGTTACGCAGTTGCCTACCATTTGTCTGTCGTCATTAGTACAATCGTATAAGCAAGAGTAACGCCTCCTGTCACGCTAGATTTTTTCTAATTTTTATAGTAAGGCGTCTCTAGTAGAACGCGATTAACATTGATTTCTTGCTTTGTGGTGAAATTTATGATTAGTTTACACTAAAACTAAGTTCCATTTTGACTTACTATCTCTCTTTTAGTTTCAGGTAAGAATTCTTCACCTTGACGTCTTCTGATGACTGTAAGCCAAACATCTTTTAAACCTGTACACCTTTCCCGAGTAAGATTTGTTTACTATAAACTAGATTTCAGGGTAGTATAATATGGAGTAGACTAAAGTACATACATTTAGAATATTATATCCCCACATGTTACTGTATGCATTTTTGTCCGGCGTGGTGGTGAGCACATTGCCGTGTTGGAATGGACGAACGCAGGTTCTGTCCACCTGCTGTTGAAATTTTTAGAGCCGCCCGCGAACATTAATGCTTCAACTTGGCTTAACGACTGCCATGAAAGTTGCTTACTACTGTGCTCGTTTACTGAGTAACCTGAACTACGAGTACTGTATTTTTTTGGTGTACAAAAAAGCGTATTCTTTTCTAAAACAGAGTTTTAAATTGAAAGATAGCTTGAAACCCTTGAAACCTAAGGAATGCAGCCCATGTTCTTCCTTGAGAATGTCTCACCTCCTTCTTTGCAAGCCCATGGTATGCTTCTACTTACAGACATACCTAACAGCGTGAGCGTAATCATAGACAAAAGCTAATTATTCATAAATAGAAACAGGTCTCAATACAAGATCTAAATGACAATTAATCGATTTCTCTGCTCAATAATATTTCAAGGCCTTTATCATCACGATTAACCGTCAAGAGTAGAGGTTGACCAGTAGTTCTGCTAAGTGGGACCAGTTAAAACAATAGGTTTCAGAACAATTGATGACTTAAATCGATTTGCCAAGAAGAATTTAGTCATGTATCGATAGTAAAGTGTTTTGTAATCGATGGGCCTGAGCAAACTTGTTGGATTAATCAGGATTATAATGATTGAGATCGTTGAAGATTTTTAGATTAAGCAAGTGGTCAAGACTAGCAACTATTGGCGTCCCCTTTTCTCTTAGTGGTCAGTGTAATTGATTGCAATTTTTGATAGTGCAAACAAACGTAGATTTTCACTGCGAAATGATTTTCGAAGACTTACACACGGGGTATAAGCAAATATAATGAAATTTAAATTAGCAGTTTATGTATCAAAATGACCTTATTATGACAGTTGGGCTCTGACTTTCGTCTGTGAGTTGATTATTGTTCCCTTCAAACGCTAGTGGCTGCGTGTGTGAGATGCGACCATTTGTGGCATTTTGATGCGTTGTAGGAAATCATTAAGCTCAGTTAGAAGCCACAACTGCCTCTATACGGCTCCTCTACACGGCAGTAGGCTCACACATCTTTATTTTTAATTTTATTCTGTTTGTAAACAATGTATATCTATATATATATGCTTGAGGGATGCTATCAGTAGTCATGTGGAGTATGAGAGTAGCCCTTAATTCGCTAGATGCCACCATGGCTTTCCACCAGGCGGGCGCAGGCAGTGTAATTTAGGCTCACTAAACATAAAAATTAAAAAAAACGTGTGGCACTCGGGGACTGCCGCGGTAAAGCTATTGCATAGCATTTTTTGTCAACTTATGCAGTTATAATAAAGTATTTATACTGTACTAGCTGACCCGAATAACTTCGTTAGCGCCACTTAAGAGATTTGTTACAAAAAATGTGATAAATGAAAAACCTCTCGACCGATTTTGTGCACACTTCACATAAACCATCTACTAAATAGTCCGAACAAAGCCTAAACAGCCTGGATAGGTGAGCCCGTTCTCAAGTTATAAAATTACAACGAAAAGTGACATTGAATTTTATATATATAGATTATTAATAAATAAAATAATAGCTAACGCCCGCAGCTTCGCCCGCGTCGATTTCGGTAACCGTGATCCTTTTTTCACCTAGGTTATTTAGCATAAGATTTTTTGCGACCTCATCAACAATAATCGTTATAAGTATTTCAGTCAATTTACATAAAACCATCATGAATTATACCTTACTCATTGATCTAAACTCCCTTCCCGCTCGCACCCCCGCCTTGGTGAGGCCCACTTCGCAACGGGCCGAAACGTCCAATTTTAATCATTCAAAGATCAAATATTATCTACATAAACTGTAATTAGTGATGAAATAATTTATTTTGATAAGGATGTAGTTAAAGAAAATTCAAGATTTTAAAAAAAAAAACCGTCATCTAAATAGTCCGAACAAAGCCTAAACAGCCTGGATAGGTGAGCCCGTTCTCGAGTTATAAAATTACAACGAAAAGTGACATTGAATTTTATATTTGTAGATTATTAATATATAAAATTATATTATTTCTACAAATTGTCTCGATCCGTGCGAGCTTCGTACAGTCGTATTATATACATATACGTTAAGCAAACGCTCGGCCGTGCTCGGTGAAGTTCGGGTGAGCTCGGGTGTTAGGTTTTTTTCATTACGGAATTTTTTGATTCGGTCGCCGCGCTCAAGTTAATGCTCAAGTTATGCAATAGCTTAAAAGAAGCTTTAAACATAAACTTCTAGTGAAGTATGAGCGTTTCAAAGAGAAAAAGTTGATTTATGTATATGTAAGTGTGAGTATAACTTAAGTATTTACAAGCTATACAAGTTTTTACTACAAGTAAACATACAATACAAGTCAAAATCCGCATCAACTACCGGGAGTGGTGGTCGAATCCTTATACGGAGGCATGTGGGCGAACTAGTACAACAATACTTGTAATTATTCATACTTATTGTACGTAGCAATGTTATTGTGTGTACGTAATTTAGTATCGGACGACTTTCTAGTTAAATAGGATTAAAGAACTACGAGTTATTTCAGATGGAATATCGTGAGAAAAGAAAATCATTTTATTTTGTGAATATTAATTAAACCAATTTTCGTTGTTGGGTTAATGTGACTGTTTACAACCCTGAGTACTTTAAATCTTGTAGGGTTGGCAAATGTTAATACGAGATTAGTTATAAGTACTTAGGCCTTTACAGTTTACAGTGTAGTGGTGTCTATTACACATACTGCTATTACATATACTATACACATTCAAATATGATGAGATATCGACATTCAGTCCTTTCATATATGAACTTTAATCACGAATATTACTCATTGGGGTGGGCAGACACTGCAAATATTTCTCCTTGTCACTTGTAAAATTCCAGGTTCTTATGACATCACAACCTAGAAGTCCATAATTAATTTTGAGTGAGTGCTCGAGAGCTCTTATTTGTCTGATTTTTCTTTTAGAATTGTTCTCTATCTTTCTGCAAGAAGATATTTCTTTTCTTAGCTGTTCTTCTTTTTATTCTTCTTGTATGTTCTGCAGTAGGGCGGTTTTTTGTAAGACTGAGCACTGGAAAGGGGCCAGACTGTCCTTAAAATCACCACCGTTTCCATCCCGCCTCTACCGAGTCGCAAAATAGGCCAGAGGTTAGTTACAGGGATGTTAGATTAAGTCGTAGTATAGACATCCATTAATAAATATCAATCTGACTCTGGTAGACATTTAAAAGATGATATTTTACATAGCTGTTAATAGTAGACACTTAAATTCATTCATGTCAATATCGGACAGCCATTATAGAGGTGAAGGAACGCTCGATCTTTTATAGATTACAACACAATGCTAACAGTGTCTCGCGTATAAAAGTGATTAAAAAAAGTCACCGAAACCCGTTAAAACCAGCTTGACAGCGATATGAAGTAACATTCAAATAAAAATACTATAAAAAAAACCGTTAGACAACCGAGTCGGACGATTCGAACGTATTCCAAATACGAACGTGTATTTACTCCTTTTTACGAAAAGTTGTCAGCCCTATAAAAGGTTTTGTTTACTCACACATAAACATGATGAAAGAATTTTGAGAGTTCTTAATTTAAATGTTTGTTTCTTATGTTAGGGGTGACAATTTAATAGCGATAAGATGTTGGTTTTGTAAGGACGTGGTTCCTACGCATGTTACACTTTTCAACTTGTTCTCAAAGTAGATCTTATGCAGCTCTATATTTTTGTACGTATTTTCTATAATATAGTGTTGTTTTTATGCGTGGCTATGATGTCACTACAGGGGATGCTGACTCGTTGCTCCCTTATAGTTAGCATTGAAATCGGTTAGTTTCACAATTGCTAAAAGTTCACAATTGCTGGGCGGCTCCATAGCTTTCCTTTATAATCAAACCATTTTGATCATAATCCCATATAATAGTCGATCACGAACTAGGTAGACAAATATTTCAACAAATACGTTGATTGTTCGACTGTAATAGTCGACCTCTAACAAAAGCTAGACCGTTGCCGTAATAAGGTAGAACATTTGCACTTGCCGTCTGTATGTCCACATACACAACTCCTAGTATACAGCTGTTATATTGGTATTCCAAATTCATTTCATACTACCTTCTTCTTTATTAGTAATGTTAGATAGTGAAAACATCGTTGTGCAATTATTATATATTTACTTTACTTTTTCCTATAAATACTAAACGTGTTGTAACTATTTAATGTTTCTTAAAATAAATAAATAAAGTATAATTTAATATCTTCTATTCAATTCGCCTGTGTGTTCAGGCACACTGCTTCGTCGGCGTCTTGCATTTAGGGCAAAGAGTTTTCTAGACAATTTTCATGTTTAGGCAATAAGGCCTTCATTGGCTGTCATCTTACGTTTAAGGTTACTCTAACAAAAGAGTGTTTATGCTTGTAGACCTTTTTTCTCTGACAGCATTTCAGTAACTAAGCATTTATTTTTTATTGCCTCATAGAGCCACCGGACACTGATGGTTTCTTTTAGTATCCGCAACCGGCAACTTTGAGACTGTGTCGATACTGTATCGCGCTCGGTCGCTGCATCTGGCTTCCACGAAGCTACTAAGTCGCCGGATACTAAAAGAAGCTAGTGTGTGGAGACTCGAAAAAAAAATCGTTTGACTTTTGATTTTCGGTATTTAACCACGTATGGGCTTGCTTTGTTGCCTCGTCCGTTAGTCGGCAGCTGTACTGGTAGCAGGTGAGGTTGCATGGTTCTCGAAAAATTCTGAGGGAGGGCTCTTTAAGCCCTTAACACTTAATTTGTGAATACAAGAATTGTAAAAAATCTATGCAGCAAAAGCCGCGTGCATTAACTAGTAGACAACAAAGAGGTCACCACGGCCGCAAGCTTATTAGACCCTAAGGTCAATACGGACTGTTATTGAGATTAACTTTTGTTCCGTGGCTATTCATTTATTAATTGACTTGAATCGTGCAGTATGGAGGTCAAAGAAATGGTTCAATTAGTTCTAATAATAACCGACCTTAAAAATACTTATTCAATATGCGATCCCAAAATTCACATAGGTTAAAAGGGTTTTGAGATGTAATTATAACTAACACACACAAAACATTAAAAGAAAATAAATTTAATTAGATTTAGAAGTGTCTGTGGGACGTGTGTTTGTGCCATCACTGACAATCTCCGCTGCGCAGGCCTCCGGCTAATATCGCCACAACCACAGTACACATATGAGCTAAAGCAGTAAGGAAACTAGACCTAAAACTAAAATTACGTTTTTATTATTTACTTAACGGGTTATCTTTGCAATTAATATAAAATCAAAAGCTTTTTCATATTTAATAAATTACGGTTTATCTGGTACTTTAACGCCTATACTAATAGGTAGGTACTTATTATAAAGAGGAAAAATGTATGTTTGTTAATGCAGAGGCTCAATAAATACTAGATCGATTTAAACAATTCTATCATTATTATTAAACTACATACTTTGTTAGTAAATATATATTCTATTTTTAGATTTTCAAAAAGTTTATGCCTTACGAAATCTTGAACAGGAAAACTTCATCAGTCGGGCGAAGCTGCGGTCATCAGCTAGTTAGTTATATTTTTAGATAAGGGGTAAGATCGTCAGTCCCACTTAACTATACTCAATATACGTGTAGTATAATAACATGAACACTGCGACACAGGGACTGGCCAACTCACGCAGGACTACAATGTCCGCTTCTGAAACCTGTAGATGCATAAGTCGTTCTTTGTAAGCCGTCCCAAACATTTTTATGAAGTTACCCTACTGCTCATGTATATGTACTGTGCTACTACGTTGTTGACTTCTTGTGCCACCCTCTAGCAATTCCGACGACCTTTATGGCTGACCGTTATATGAGGAATGTCACTACCATCTATGTCAATGTTATGGTACAGAAAATATAGCTTTTATCTCCCCCCTCAGGGATAGAAAGCGATGTCAGAAATCACAACCATATAAGCGATATGTTATGGGTTACGCTGTCCGCCCACAAATCACGATATAAAGATGTCACGAGGTCAGCAGAGAGCTATTGTTAGAATTGACTGAGTAAAAATATTGAATTGCCATTTTTGTAAAGAAGGAAGTTAATTTTGTTTATACTATAAATGTTCAGATTATATATACATATAATTATAGGGAAGCCGGTTGGTTAAGCATCTACTATTTGTAAATTAATTGGAACTAGTTTTGGCATCAAATTAATAAGGATTGAAGCAAATATAAAGCTGCAAAAAAATAGGAGTCCATAAACAAATTATAGTAATTACTTTTTCATATAAATCTTGCAATCACATCCATTGCTTAACCTTGGATTAGAATAAAACTAGTATGTGTGTTATGTACTCGCGTTAGAAGTATTACTGCTTTATTTTAATAGGATTCATCACATATTATATATATATACATAACTCTTTGTTTGTAACAGAAATGATAAATTAGTAAGAAAAAAGCATCAAAAGAATAAAAACTACTTTTAATGTTGTCATGGATACACATACGAGTATCAGCTAACTTCATGATGTGGGTTTTCGTGACGGTCTGCGCGCGCATCGTAAAAATTTACTCTCATTATTCTTTCCTAACGAAATTAATCGCATCCCCCAAAAAAAGAATTACCAAAATTAATCCCATGAATTTACCGCAGAAATTGAATTTGTTGTTTTTGAAATTTTGGAGATTTTGTGCCGTATATGAGCGCGGTCACATCCACAGAATTGTATTTCTCACTTCTGCCTACCCTGTCAGGATACAAGCTTGTTTGTTTCTATGTTGTACGTAAAAAATATTATATTAAGTAAATCCACATATTCCAACATGACATGATATATATTAGGCATAATTAACTTTCTACAGAAATAGTTAAGTAGGGTAAGTCTCTTTTTAATAAGCAAATTATCAGACATATATGGTCATCCTCACACTTTGCGTACGGAGCGTTCGCATATGGTAACCTCCGACAAAGGGCTTTCTGTCGCTTGCGTTTGTATTGTGGAATAAACTCCCTGCCTGGGTTTTCCCGAACGACTACAGTATGAAGTTCTTCAAGGGTACTTATAAGAATTAGAAGGATTTAGCAGTCCATTGGCTAGGGCGACCACTTCTAATCAAGGTAGCTGTATGCTTAACTATCACTTCAGTGATATCAACCAAGTCTTGAAAAACCTCTTCATAGTATGATGGTAAGTACTAAATGAAGGCGTAGGAAGCACAGTAATATTTTATAACTGCCATCAACAGCTTAACATATATTATGGAAATTTAAATACCATCTTAATATACCTCATTTACGACAGATTACATGATTTCCGTGTGATAATTAATTAAAATCTCTGACGTGTCTCTCATCAATAGTTGGATTGACGCTTTTATTTTATTAACCCTGTAGTAGTCTGTCTGGTCAGCGTGGTACAAGTAAGACACTCCCAAAACGACGTGAGGCTTGCGTCCAGTCGTGGACTGATTGAATTGTTGTGGCATTGGAAAGGTAGCAGGTCAATTTTTTTTTATATATTAGCGTATTCAACGATTCGACTATTGGTCAGCACCTGCATTGCTATCAGATCAGGTGACGTCACGATACCTCTTAGACCTGGTATAAGTACGATATATTCAGGTTATGTAATGTATAAATTCACTGGTTTGGGTAGCTGGCTGGTCAGAGCAATACTCCTGTAAGTCAGAGGTCAAGTGCCGCCTTTACCGCCCAAACTAAGTAATTATTGTTCACTTTTAAGTTTTTATTTGAAATAGTGTAAAGTGTAGTCTAAAATCACCGAGCAAGGAATATTGCTCTTTTCCTCTTTTGAAGATACGAAAGAAATAATAATACCGTGTGCCACCCTTACGTCAAACGGTATGCGAAAATCACATAAGCGACCTGTTTGTTGCCTAGCATTCGTCTGTAGTAATTAGTGTATTCGTATGGAAAAAAGCCCCCTGACACGCTTATTTATATGAAATACTAGTTGACGCCCGCGGCTCCGCACGCGTGGTTAAGTTTTACCGTTCCCGTTTCCGACAGGAACTTGTTCCTGGGATAAAAAGTAGCCTATGTATTATTCTGATGTGTAACCTATATTATGTTAAGTTTCATCAAAGTCCATTCAGTAGATTTTGTGTGAAAGAGTAACAAACATCCATTTTTACAAACTTTCACGTTTATAATATTGGTAGGATATAGAGTAAGGCGTCTCTACTAGAGAGTGCGCGAGTGACATTGATGACTTGCTCTGTGTGTAAAACTTATACATATATATCATGTTAGTACACCATAGCTCAAAAACTCGTAAGCTTACAAGCCACAGTACATTATTAGAGCGAGTATTAATGTGTATAATCAAAACCAGGTGTATGAAATATGACCCCAATATGGCGTGATTTAAGCGAGTGATACACGAACTTAAAGTTGCTAGATATGGCAACGGTTTATTTATATTAACGGTAAACTGTATAGAGGATGACAAATGATATACAGTCGAAGTAGATCTTGAATTAATTTCTAGGTAGACTCTTAGATTGATCATCTCTTCATTTTTTTAGGGTTCTGTCCAAGACTGTTTATCTCGGGAAATTAATAAAACATTTTTGATGACATATACCTTTCAACATTCAACCAGGAATCCTGCATCGCGATATGAAAGTACTCGCGTTGAAGAATGATAACGGTGTTTAACCTTTTTTGAAAGTAGCTACTTATGGACGCTCCGCGGTTTGACACGCCTAATTCCCGTTCCGATGAGAAAACGGGAATAAAATGTAGCCTAAGTTATAATTGGTCCAGCCATTTCAAAACCTAAAACAAGCAAACAAACAGAAAGAAAAAAAAATGTAGTAACTTACAACATACTTTTTATGTATGTATTAACTTTTTTGTGTATGTAAGAAATACTTATTTTTTCTTTACCAATATAGATATTGTAATTTTTGTATATGTGCGCCAAAGAAATAGAAAAATCATAGAAAAAACATTACCAAAACATATTTTTTCGATACGGCTTCTTCCAAAACAGGCAAATACATGAATCTCTATATAATTAGCCATAATTCAATTCAATTCCGATATCTAACTTATATGGATAATATATACAAACAATTGCCTATTTAGAATTTAGAAACCGTAACTTCTTTATCTTAGCGGCTATGCTATTTACAGTTTACATTTAAGAATCCGTATACATAAGATGACACCTAATCGAAATCTTCGGACCCCAAGACCACTTGTATGTGAGGCTTCACCTAGGAGTGGTGCACGTGCAGACTAAAGGTCGAGGTCATCAAAATCCGCCTGGCCACCGTGGTTTCTCAAAATCCAGCGACGGAATGGGATACGCTGATTCGATCGATCTTATAAAATTGAATGGCTGTGGTATTTACTGTTAATTGGATCCTCTTTCTTTTTAAACCACTCATAACAAACTTGAGTCAGTTGGAAAAACGTAAACAATAATATCCAAAGGTAAATACAAGAAAAAGAATTGGGATAGCTAAATCAAACAATCGTAACATGTCGAAAATCCATTGTACTATACGTATCATATACGTATCGTATAACGGAAGTGGGAGGAGAGGAGGATCCCAATATTCCCATTACCAGGAACACCCTCTATTCGTCAATGGTAACGCAAACGGCCAAGGACCTTTACTAATAGTAATGAGTGCATGACGAACCGAACTCCTTAAGAATAGGTTTTTAGTCTACACTTGTTTCGCCTTCTCTTCCCCTCCCTTCCTTTATTATTATTCTAAGAAGAATTGTTTCCGAAACAGTTATTCTCATATCGGATCGAGTCTAGTAGCAGAAGTTTATTATGTACAAAATGATAATTTAATTACGTGAGAAATATAGATATGCATAATAATAAGGGCATGGCAGAAATTTATGCAAATATTTTGACCCACACAGATTTCACTACACGCCCCTGCCGATTTCATCTATGTATTTATACAATAATACCTAACCTGACAGAAGTAATTCTGACCTCATCCTGGAACCCAATCGCAGCGCCACATACTGGGTCCAATTATAAATCTACCATCCAGGCATCTTCTCAAGTATCTTTTCATATCTTTCGATCCTCAAATCTAGTATATCCTACTGATTAAAGTCTTTGAAGACACAGAAAACATTAAAAAAAACACTTTCACCCTCACCCCCACCCCCACCCTCACCCTCAAACTCACTCCACTTATAGTATACTTCTACAAACGGTACTTACATATAAACTTCAATTTTTAAAAAAAAATGTCTGTTTATTTGATCCGGCTAATCTCTAAGACGACTGAACCAATTTAGATAGGTTTTTACTGGCATGTAGCTGGTGTTATAAGCAGTAACTAAAGTTATATTTTATGCTCGTGTTTCCTCAGGGACGGGAACTATTTAGAATATATAAAAAAAAGATGTGGTGTCATGGGACACAAGGTAGGAAAGAAGTTCGAACTTTCGAAAAAACTAATTTAGAAAAAATAAATCGTGCTCAATTTTATGTAAAAACAAAAAAAAAACCACTCTCTTCCTCACCCTCACCCTCACCCTCACCCTCACCCTCACCCTCACCCTCACCCTCACCCTCACCCTCACCCTGGAGACCTCACCTGGAGGGAGAAAGGGAAAGGTATTATACACTACTCGCTTGTGTATACGACTTTCGCGCCTGCGCACGTCTCATTTAACGGTTTTATTCCACCCAATTTTTCTTACGGTTTTACTATCACATTTTTTTCAGTTCGGTCGCGCATCAAAATCCCTGTCTCCTCCAAGCCTGCCGTAAGGAACTTCGTTCCAATAACAAACATAAGTTTGGAATGTGGCCCCTGGATAGGTTAGGTTAGTTGCGTTCCGTGTGATTTTGCTTAAACATATAGGGCTGATATGTTTAAGCAAAATCACACGCAATAAAAAAATGGCGTCCGTTATGTGTGTCAAAGATTTTTATCAAAACCGTTTCGGTTCTAAACTTCTATTTCTCATACGTTTGTTTATATATGACGCATTAGAGGTCAGAGTTGCCACTTTCGCTGAATTTTAATAAGCCAGTTTTTTTTATTAATTTCGCTTGAACTGTAATAATTAGCATAATGTTTATATGTGAATAAAATTTAAGGCATCTAAGAACGATAAAACTCATCACCACTTGTTACGTGGAACAAAAATTCATACGATGAAATAACTATCTTCACGCTATATCCCTGACGGAGTAGTCAGAGAGGACTGATCGCCAGTCTTCGCTATCCATGCATACTTCATTTGCTTCTTGCAGATTCTTCAATCGCTTCATACATGCACGTGTGGGTAACCGGGTGCTATTGACTTTTCCGTTTTTGAGCAATCTGCTCATGTCTAACTCTCGGCCTACCCTGACTCCTACTACCCTCTACTTTCGCACAATAAATTAACTAACTAACTAACTAACTATCTTCACGCTGTATCCCTGACGGGGTAGTCAGAGAGGACAGATCGCCAGGCTTCGCGATCCATGCATACTTCTTTCGCTTCTTCGAGATTCATCAATCGCTTCATACACGCACGTCTGGGTATCCGAGTACTTTTGACCTTTCCGTTTTTGAGCAATCTGCTCACGTGGTCTTCATATGTAAGTCTCGGCCTTCCCTGACTCCTTCTACCCTCTACTTTTGAACAATATATATTCTTCGTCAATCGTTCCTCACTCATTCGTTGGACGTGTCCAAACCAACGGAGCACGCCCTTTTCCAGCTTAACGCTGACACTTTCATTCAAACCTGCCATATTGCGTATCACTTCGTTACGTATTCGGTCGGCCAAGGTAACGCCGCACAATTTTCGAAGTGATCGCATCTCCACAGCATTCAATTTACTTTCATGCATCTGCTGACATACCCAGGTTTCACTACCGTAAAGCAAAGTTGGCACTAGCACTGCGTTATGAATCGCCATTCGTGCTTCTTTTACGATGCTTTGTCGCTTTACTAACTGGGACAAAGCACCGTTAACTTTGTTTCCGGCAGCTACTCGCCGTTCTACATCCGAATCACATCTTCCATCCGCGCTAAACATACTTCCTAAATACACAATTTCATTCACTTGCTCTAGACGTTCCTGGTTTACCCTAATCTCGCATTTAGTTCTTACGTCACCTCTTTCAAATACTAGAACCTTAGTTTTACTTGCATTCATGCGGAGACCCTTACTTTCACACCCCTCTTTCATATTAGTGACTAATGCCTGTAGGTCGGCTTCTGATGAGGCCATGAGCACCGCATCATCAGCGTACAGCAGACAGTTTACTGTAAAGTCACCCAAATTCACACCCATATTAAAATCTTTCAACTTCTGCAGGCAACTGTCCAGATACACTATGAACAGCCAGGCGGACATGACACATCCCTGTTTGACGCCTGTACAGACATCAAAAAGAGGTGACACATCTCCCCCTACTCGCACGCAAGCCTTACAGTCCCTATAAAGCGACTGTATTGCCCGCAGTAGCGAGCCGTCCACACCATATCCTGGCAGCAAGTCCCACAGCGTTTCTCTCACAACGTTATCAAATGCTTTCTCTAGATCCACAAAAGCGCAGAAAACCTTCTGGCTAAGAGCCAGAAACTTTTCCGCGATCATGCGGAGAGAAAACACTTGATCCATGCAACCTCTTCCACGTCGGAATCCGCATTGAGCCTCCCATAAATACCTTTCAGACTTTTCTTGCATTCGTGCCGTTATAACCTTTGCATACACCTTACTAGCTAAGCTGACCAAGCTGATCGCCCTGTAGCTGGAGCAGTTTAGGCGCGAGCCTTTCCCTTTGTAAAGAGGTACTACAACTGCTACTCGCCAGTCATCTGGGACCTCACCCGTCCGCCAGCACAAGTTGCATAACAGACAAAGTGTGTCCCAGACACGCGACCCACCGTACTTGATCATCTCAGCAGTAACTCTGTCTTTTACCGCAGCCTTACCACATTTCATACTTCTTATCGCTTGTTCTATTTCTTTCATACTAATGACTTCAATGACATCGGGATCCGGAGCATCGAAGTGAGCTCCACTTCCCGATGTGGCATCTCTGTCTTTTCTTGCATACATCTTTCCATAATATTCACTCCATCTCTGCAGGACGTCACATTGGTCTGTTAGGACGTCATTGTTAACACTAAGCACTTTATTCATACTGCAGATTGCCGAACAACTCCGGGTCTTGCCTACCTCTTTCCAGAAGAGCTTGGCATTATCCCGGAAATTGGACGACAACCTTTCATCCGCTTTCATTCTGCACCTTTCACGAGCTTCTTCTATCAGTGCCTTCGTGTTAACTTTCTGCAGCTTGTATCTCTCTTTCATATTAAAATCATTCCGCGAGGCTAAGTAGTCTAGCCATGCTTTCTTCTTCATTCGAACTGCTTCTTTCACTTCCTCATTCCACCATGCATCACGCTTATTACTACTGCCTCTTTTCGTTTCTCCACACACTTCCACAGCGGCATTTATCATACTGTCCCTAAGGTTCTGCCATACACTTTCCACATTCTCACTGCTTACATTGACGTCGCCAAGCTTTTCGGCTACCCTTTCATTATATTTATCCCTAATGGATGCATCCTGCAGCTTCCAGCTTTTGATGCTATAAGTCGGCCCAGGTTCAGGACACTCGGTACGATGACGCCAACCCGCGAACAGACCCCTAATCCTAGTTATGACTAGGTAGTGGTCTGATCCCAGCTCAGCGCCTCGATAAACCCTCGTGTCCATCACCTGTTTACGGAGCCGACTATCCATTAGGAATAGATCTATCATGCTTCTCTTTGACTTACATCTCCTCGTATACATATGAATTTGTTTGTGGTTGAACATTGTGTTCGCCACAAACAAATCCGTCTCCTTACAAAATGCCAGTATTAGCTTGCCAGCGTCGTTCACCCTTTTATCCCCATACTTCCCGAGTACCGACTCAAAACCATTGCGAGCGGTACCCACCCATCCCTTCAAGTCTCCACATACTATAAGTCTTTCATTTCCTTCTATCACATTTAGAGCTTCTCTCATACTCTCCCAGAAGTCCTCTAGCTCACTCGCGTTCGACGAAGATACTGGCGCGTAAGCAGCTACCAGGAAAATCTTCGTCAAACCAAGTTTTACACGGATCCAGAGGATTCTAGGACCTACCAGTTTGTACTCATACATACCGGAGGCCAATCGCGAGGACAGCAAAATTCCAACCCCCCGATTGCCATGCTCGCTCTCTGGTACTCCAGACCAAAGCGCGAGCATCCCACCCGGGAGCTCCAAGACTTCGCTGCCCTTGCGCTTGGTCTCTGTCAAGCACACTGCATCTAACTTTCTCTCATTCATAACATCCATCAACTCATTCATCTTATCTTGCATTCCTCCCCTTACATTCCACGCAGCTACCCTGCACTCCATCCTCCACTTCCCGCCGTGTCGGGCCGCGCGTGTAGGGTGGCGGTCCCCTACGCCGCTCTGGCTCACACTTTTCGCACCAGCGGGGACGAACTGGTGCGCGTCGCCTCGGGGGCACGCCCTAGCATAGTTCGCCCTGGTGGCACTCGTGTTGGAGTAGAATTGCAGCCGTAGCTGGCAGGGATGGCGACGTGCACGCTTCTACTCTTCATCCCCACAATAAATTTATCACGAAATGAAGCATTGAATAGTATGAAACTAGGCAAAGCTGCGGGAATTGATAGAATTTCTGTCGAGATGCTGAAAGCGGGACAGGGCGTGGTAGTTTGCCAGCTGTTCCGCCTTTTTAACCTTTGCTGGAGGGGTGGCAGCGTACCAGAAGATTGGTGTAAAGATGTCGTCGCTGTATAAAGGAAAAGGGTCGCAGCAAGAGTGCAAAAACTACCGCGGCATAAGCTTGCTCAGCATCGTCGGCAAATTGTATGCGAAAGTTTTGATAAAAAGAGTGATGAATGAAACTGAAGGGAAAATGTGGGATGTGCAAGCAGGATTTATGAAAGGATGCACGGATCAGGTCTTTTCCTTACGATGCGTAATTGAAAAACATTTGGCGAAGAGTCAAAAAGTTTATTGCGCATTCGTAGACTTGGAAAAGGCCTATGATAGAGTGGTGAGGAATGAACTGTGTTCAACATTGTCCATGTATGGAGTAAGCAGCAACTTGATACGAGCACTGAAATCTCTATATGAGGGATCCAGTGCTTGTGTCAGAATCAACGGAGCTTGCAAAGACTTTTTTCACATCGAAAAAGGTGTGAGACAGGGTTGTGTAGCGTCACCGTGGCTGTTTAACCTATACATTGACAGTTGCTTGAAAGAACTGCAAGAAAGTGCGTATGGTCTAAAAATGACTGATCTGACTATCAAATGTCTTCTTTACGCTGATGATCAGGTAATACTTGCATCATCAGCGGACGAGTTGCTGGTTAATATTATGCATGATGCGCTGAAAGGCAAAGGAATGAAAGTGAATGTAAATAAGACGAAAGTAATGGTTTTTGAAAGAGAGAAAAACATGACAGATTGCTTGATTTTTGTGGAAGGAAAAAGAGTGGAACAAGTGAAAGAATATATATACCTAGGCTCAAAATTTGCGAGAGATGGAAAGTGTGATGATGACATTGAAAGAAGGGTTTTGGCTGGCAATCAAGTGAATGGAGCAATGTACACCTTTATGGGCAATAAGAAAGTGTCTAAAAAGGCAAGTCTGGCTGTGCATAGAGGAGTGCTTGTCCCTACACTAACATATGGCAGTGAAAGTTGGGTATGGCAGAAGAAGCATAGGAGTAAAATTAATGCAGTAGAAATGAGGAGTCTGAGAAGTATAGCTGGAGTGAAATTGATAGATAAAGAAAGGAACAGCGTGATAAAGGAACATTGCGGTATGACAGAAGACGTAGTGACTAAGATAGAAAAAGGGATGCTTAGATGGTTTGGACACGTGGAGAGGATGGATGAAAATAGACTGACGAAGAAAATTTATGCTGTGAGAGTAAATGGGCAAACTGGTAAGGGTCAACCTCGACGTACATATACCGATCAAATTGAAGATCTTTTGACAAAAGGCTAGGTCAAGAGTACCCTTAATCGGCGAGCGTGTATGAAAACAATTATGAAAGTTGACGAAGCGAAAGTTGTATGCCAGAATCGTAGCAAGTGGAAAGCCATAGTCTCTGCCTACCCCGATGGGAGACAGGCGTGATGATATGTATGTATGTATGTAAACTAATTTAGAAAATTAGAAGGTGATGGTAAAATGTATTGTAAATATTATATAGTCAAAAACTGTTGCGTAAAATGAGGCACCGTGAATGCTGCCATGACGCCAATTATTTAACGGCTGCTTAGCTGACTATGCCTTGAAATTGTTTGAGTAGCCTTTGTGTATACCAGTTTAATTTGGAAGATACTTAAATTTAAGAGCACTTTACCTGGGTGTTGTACATGAGGGACGTTTCAGTAATTGGCCGTGAGACTGAAAAATTTTAAAAACAAAACCAGAATTAAACTTTACAGGAACACACACTGTAGGATCTTAGTTAAGCCTTTACCCTACAATACCAACCGTACTTTTCTATTCATAACACTGACGTCATAATTGTAAATGTAGCAGATTCCCTTCCCAAACAATCTTGCGATTAATAAGATAATCCTGGTATAGTGACCATGAATTCCAAATTAATTTCTTATATTGTCACACGCTTCTATAAACACAAAACTGGTAAATATAACAAGTTTGGTTTAAACTGTTTTTTATGAGACAGAAAGCTATGGAGCGTCCCACCCTTCGTTAATCAATCATGGAAATCATAAATTTTTAATTAAGTGGAAACAGACGGTTCCATTCGAGACGGGGATTGAACTCGTGGCCTTTGCAAAACCAGGGCAATGTTCTAGCCACCTGAACTACAGCAAAACAATTGCTTTAAAAAAATATCCAATCATGGATAATTAAAGAATGCAGCTCCATCTAGCCCAAATTAAGTAAAAATTAATTGTGTTGTGAATTACATACAATTGATAAAAATACTATATTTATAAAACTGATTAATAAAAGCTAAAGAAAAAAATGTGTTTTGTACCAGAGTACAGAAGTAAGAAGTGAAACTTCTTTACGACATTTTTTAACAGCTACAAATTTTCTTTCATACGTTGATAAAGAAGTTTGACTTCAAATAACATGGCGCGTAACCGAAAAACGTGACGATTTTTTTACAGCTATAAAATTTCTCTGCACGTCGATAAAGAAGTTTCACTTCAGAAACAAACAGGCCACTATTAGGTCTCACAATTATAGACTGAGGTACTTAATTTCAAGTCAGGCTAGATCTTCTAAATTAAAAAATCTATGTCTCTTCCAGCGCTTAGATCGAAAAAATAATTACCTACTGTCATATGTAGGACAACACGTTCACTTTTAATAACGTTAGGTGCGTGGCCCTGACGTGAGAGAAAGTCATTAAGCACATATATATGATTACCTAGCTTAGGAATTTGGGGTTGGTGGGGCATTACCGACTATTGCCATAATTATCTTAAGGCCTCCGTAGACTAACTTCTTTTAGTATCCACAACCTGCGACTTAGTTGCTTAACCGGCGACAATTTACAACTTAACAAGTCTTTTCATCTGATGAGAAAGATGTTTTTTTCTCTTACTGAAAAAATAACAATGATTTATATGTATGTATTTTGAAATATATAAAATTATATTAAGTATATTTATCAAATGTCTTGATCCGACAAGACAAATTATTAAGCCCCACAAAAAAATTATGTGTCGTTTGATTTATTAAAGTTAGTAATGTTTTTGAGACACTTTTGCACAGGAAACTACCCAATTGAAGTGGTTTAGATATATGATACCCTATTTAATTCAATTTTTTAAACACTCGCAATACCGTCTATGGTAACAATTATTATAATTACGGCCCTTCCATTTACTTTTGCAATAATTTAAATATGTAATATAATTGTAACGACAGGAACGTGTTATGAAAACAAGAGAATTAAGTAATTAAAAATAATTAATTTCTGTAGCAAGTGGTTTGAATACTACGATGGTGTAAGAATTTATAACTATGTTTTAAATGCTATTTTAATGACGGAATTGAGTAAAACATATAGTTTTTAAGACGCATCCCTAACCCCTACTACTAGTGTCCTGTAAACGATCACTGCATTAAGTATCTACTGAGACATCCTTTCGAGAAGTTACCTGGGACTCTCAGCTCTAGACAGAAATGTAGGAACCGTGTAGTTTTGGACGGTTCTACTCCAGTAATAAAAACCATGTGGGGATTTTTAAAAGTTTAAAATAAATTTGACTCCACAGCCAGTCTTTTCAGTAGAAAAATGTCGCTACTAAAAATGCGTCAGCTGTAGCGGCCCAAAACTCTTGGATTGTGCATGTGTAGAGTACAGGCACTCTAGGCATACCAGCAAGATTTGTATGCCCAGAGATGGACTGGATTTGTGCCGCCCCAGCATTCAGTATCTCATACATAACATAATCCTTAAGTCAGGTAAAAGCCTTATGACCAGCTAAAAAAATGTTAACAGCAGATATCTGCACTACGTTCGGGTCAACACAGCAATAAGCACTCAAAACACTTTTTCTTTCTTTCACCTTTGGTATTGCAAACGTCCGGATACGATGACCACCGGTTGCCAACTTCGATAAGAATTAAAAAAAAATCTTTAGTCAAATTAAAGGTTAATTGCAGATTATTACAATGTTAAGTCACTGCTAAGCCACTTCAATTGAATTTAATCTTTAGTATTACTTAACTTGACATGTGGATGAATGATTGAAATGAGAGGAAAGATTACGACTGTGCTGCCGGCTAAGTCATCGGGGTTATATAGATAGATCATTGTCTTGTCAACCGGTCGAGGATTCTATTCTTCGTCATTGTTCAATACAAAATTTGTACGCTGGGGTAATTATTGTGCCTTCAATAGTAATAGCCTTTTGTTGGCCAGTAGCCTAGAGAAATCTAACTACATTATAAAGATAGATGACTTTATTTGTCACAAACATACGCTGATATTAAGAATCCTAGATGGCGATGCAAAAGCTCTCGCTACCAATCCTGTACATGCGCTATGGGAAATTATGCTGAAGACCGATACGAGTACAACAATACCACAGCTGCGGGTCGCCAGGCAAACAATTCCTTAGTTATTAATTCGCTTGTTGTTCGATACATTTTTGTAGAGTTGTTACTGCTTACAATCTTGGAGAGTGGGATCCGCTTTAGACTTATGGGTTATAAAACGGCTCATCTGTTTATTCCTTAAACCCGGGATTGTAAGACAAAGGCAATGCGTGTGCCAGCAGAGCGTTCGAAGTGTTTATTGATCGACAGAGAAATTACCTATTGAATCGTAGAACAAGGTTGTTAGTTGTGATGTACAATAATGATTTGTAAGCGCTTAATAACCCTGCATATGTACTGAATATAATCATTAATTAAAACCTTAGCTACTTAAATACGGGTGATACAAAAACTATATCATATTATGAAGCATGAAGAATCTGTTATGCTCATTGATTTACTTGTGTGAAATAGGTACTGATCCCGAGTCAATGAACCTCCTCCTTGAATAAATAATCTTTCATTCAAGTCAATTCAACTTTTTGTGCTTGAAAAACAAACTTTCACTTTCTTTATATTAGTAGAATATCGCTAATTTTTACAACTTCACAAATAGATTCAACACTCATAGTCCCATAACCAGGTCAACACTTTCGGTAGGCCCGTCTTATGTGACCCTACGTAAGTTTGAGAGAAAGTCCGCGTAGGTTGACGAAAACAGGCCATTAATTAGAATACAATGTATTTGTACCATACCACTAGAACAATAGTAAATGTCACTTATGTTGTGACATAATTAATGAGACCAGCTTACCAAAAGTGGATAGTAGGTTAACTAAATTGTTGAGTGTGAAGAATCTGATGTGTTCCCTATACATGCATACTCTGCACAATCTGAATTAGGCTTTATATAATATGTTAGAAAGACGCTTGTTACTCTATTGATTTTGTCAAGTGAATATTTAATACTTTTACTATTTGTTATTCTTGATTGGTATTGATAAACTTTTACTAGTTGATGCGGCTCGGACAACGTAGTAACGTTTAACGTTTTCCCATGTCGGAAAATCACAGGAACATGTTCTCGGCCTAAAAAAAATATTTGTAAATCCATGGGGTCAGCTATATATATATATATATGTATAAAATTAGCAGTCAAATGGTTTTGGTATTAGAACAAGATTAAGTTACAAACAGTTAATAATCTTCACAAATTTTCACATCGTTATTTGTAAGATGTCACATATATAAAACCAAAAACAACCACCATCTGGTGCGATGGAATCCCAAAGATTCGGGAAAGGGACCCCATCCCGTATCTTCGGACCAAAGCCAATCTAGTCTGATCTGTAAGTGGTGCACTTGATGACAAACTGATGAAGTCGGAAAAGAAACGAGAAGGAAAATCGAAGAAAATACACTACCGACCTGTCTGGCCCCAACCCTACCCATTGCAAATACGTAAAATAAAACCGTTTGTCTAGTGTGGTACATTCTACTAATATTATATACGCGAAAGTTTGTAAGTATGGATGTTTGTTATTCTTTCACGCAAAGTCTACTAAATGAATTTAATAAAACTTTGCAATAATATAGCTTACACATCAGAATAACACATAGGCTACTTTTTATCCCGAGAACAAGTTCCTTTGAGAAACGGGAACGGAAAAACTACACCACGCGTGCGGAGCCGCGGGCGTCAACTAGTTAAGAATAATTTCCTAAACAGTAATGTCGAGAGTAATGATTTTCATTGATATTAAGTAGAACATTAATCAAAGGTTGAAATCATTTAGAAAATATATTATTACACACTACAAAGCCATTCATTCAAAGATAAAAATTATTATAATAATGGTCTCCGCTGGCCCTTCTATTTTCCTTTGCAATATTTTAAATGTGTTACGAAAGATAATGTAAGATAATTGTAACGACGGAAACGTGTTATGAAAAGTAGAGAATTAAGTTATTAAAAATAATTTATTTCTGTAACAAGTGGTTTGAATACAACGGTTGAGTAACAAGTTACATTATAATTATGTTTAAAAAATATTTTAATGACAGAAGCAGTAAAACAATGTAATGTATAAGCGCTCGATTCCATGCTTCTGTAAACGTTTTACACTAAGTTCAGTCCTAAAATGAGTGAATTTTTTGGCATTTCTTTTTACAACAGTTTCAGTGCTTCGGAAGGTACGCTAAATCATTAGCCCTGGCTCATTGACTGCCAGTAACATTAAACCGTTAAATTGTCTGAATCTAAACACATCTGGTGAAATTTGGACTGTTTTTATTTCAGGTCTTTCTTCTGTGAAAAGACGTACCTACTATATATTACATCTACATTATTCTACATGTTTCAACATTCGATTAGTTTATTGGGTACATAGTAATTCTATTAAAATTGTACATATATATTTTTCAACAAGCATTTTAAACCGTTTACCCTATCATATGAGATAATGACATTTAAAAAAAAATATTGTTGAAATATTGCGAGACAATTTTACCGAGCGAACTATCTCAAATTAAGTTACTATAAGCTTGTCATATGAGATCTAGAGAACTCATAAATATACTTATATACTTCTAAATACACGACAACACTGAATACTGAAACAAGAATTTGCGAATGACACAAATAATTTGCTTTGAACCGAGATACTTCCACTACGCCACCGAGGCAATCAAGTCATACGCGTAATGCCCTGATATCAGACCTTGCGGCATGCCTTGTGTAAACTCAACTTATATGATAATTAAGTATATAATTGCTCGTGTATATTCATATTATTATGATGTATATTAAGTTGATTCATATACGAGTATGCATAGTAAAGTGTCATGTAATGTTATACTCGGCACCGAGCAAAAGGTTCATTTAGATTGAAAGACAAAGGTGCCGCTTTAAATATGGAACCCACACCTAATAATGTCTCTACACTAGTTATGCCAATATAATTTTATATCCTTTTAATTTTAATAACTAACATAATATAAAAATATATTAATGCATGATGATGACTTTGAACGTTTAAGTAAATTTATAACGTGTATTTCCTAAATCCTGTTAAATATTTAACTGTAATTGACTACCCATTTTTCTTACGTGGTTTTTAACAATTTTCTCCATCCAAAGGTTGCTTGTAAGAGATTGCTTTTTAGCGATAAGGCCGCCCTCTGTACAATTATAAAATTGTTCTCTCTTTGTATGATATATTTTTATAATGGTGTGCAATAAGTTTATTCTATTCTATTAATACATTTAAAAATATTGATCCATAAGAGGATTTTAACACCAATAAAAAGGAACGGGAGACGTTGCTCGCGGAACTTGACTGCCGATGCATACTGGAAAATACAGCGTGAGGAGGCCTTCTGTAAGGTGAACTGGTGACCTCATGAAGATCTAGCGAAGGCGGGAGGCATAAGACAACGTTGTTGCGGCTCTTCTGATAGGATGAAGGGCATGTCAAAAAAGCGCCGCTTGCCTGATGGAAATCAGAGACGACATCCCGCGATTCAGGGTCGCTATTATAGCCAGCAGAGTTTTGATAGCGGCACTCATATTAGAATAGAATATATCTTTATTTGTACACCAAGCAGCTTTGGGATGGATAGAAAAAAACTCAGCTTGATGTCCCAGAAATAATCTTTTTTACTTCTCTCGTAAAGGACTCAGGGTTGTAAACGTAGAAAGCCGAAAGTCACGATTGTGATTGAATTGTTACATCTATACTAATATTATAAAGCTGAAGATTTTGTTTGTTTGATTGAACGCGCTAGTTTCAGGAACTAATGGTCGGATTTGAAAAATTCTTTTTGTGTTAGATAGCCATTTATCGAGGAAGGCTATAGGCTATATATAATTACGCAACTACACTGGGGAGCAGAGCAGTAGCCATTAATATCGACAAATTGGGCAAATTTTTATGCATCATTGTAGAATTTAAAAGCGACGCGATTAAATAGCTGCGACGGGAGGTCGAAATATTCCATTGGCGAAGTTGTGTGGTCATCTAGTTTATTGATATGAAGAGATATCTAATTTGGTTGTGCGTTTAATGTATGGAGTTCATTGCATTCATTTAGATAGTTAGACATACAAAGCGGAAAGCTTTATTTAGGGATCAATTTATCACACAGTCCACTGCTACTCCCAATTTCACTTTGAAAGAGTTGTGACAGGTTTTTATTTCGTTTTCCTTCTTGTTGCATCTTATCATATCTTTCAATATTCAGCAGGTGCACTACTTATAAGTAATCTGACTAAAGGTATTTTTAAGGCTTTGGCTACAAAGATCTTGTAAATTGAAGGATACATACATACATATTATCACGCCTGTTTCCCATCGCGGTAGGCAGAGACTATGCCTTTCCACTTCCTACGATCCTGACATACAGCTTTCGCTTCTTCTACTTTCATGAGTGATTTCATACACGCTCGCCGGTTAAGGGTACTCATATATACATACATACAAATTGAAGGATATTGAAAATTAATAAATATATTGAGTAGTAGTTTTTGTTTTGAACTCAAAAGCTATTTGATGATACTCCTACGTTTAAAACCTCAACGTCATTTATAATTAGGTATAAACAATCCTTAACAAAAAAATATAAACACGAATGTATTTGGAGTGTGTATTTAAAATGTCATAATTAAGTATTTTTTTAAAGTCTTTTGTTAAGTCTAAGACCTGACATCTTCCGGTATAGTCTCACAACCTTTATACACGGAAATCAACTTTAATAACACCATTAGTAAATCTCTTAACGAATTAACAGTTTTTTTTGTTTCAGATTGTACCGTCAAACGTCTCTAACATTGATAAGGTATAATTTGTATTATTTGTTTGTAATCTTCTTTTAAGACTTTTGTTTTTTACTTGCCGCTATAGCGTCTAAACCTTGTGCTACACTGTATAATCATTAGTAAATGTAATAAATTTATCTGAGACATCAAAAGAATCGGTACTATGCCGTTTTTAGCAGAAATAAGAAAGAAGAGGCATTATTTTCTTCCTCCAACTCCCTCAAATTATCTTCTAATTAATTTCGATGCGTGTTTCAAGACATTTTAACTTCTCCTGGGACCACCTTAGTCATTGCTAGTAATAGGAATGCGGGTGGGATTGGTTCCATATAGCAGCCGAGGCCTGTGACTGGCTTTACAAAGTTCCAGTCGATCGAAGGAACAGTCGTTCTGCTATATGTACAAGCGCTAAAAGCAAAGATGGCAACTAATCGCAACAAAGAATCATATTACAAAACAATGGATGTCTTAAATGTCGTCGTGAGGTGTGATGTAGTTTGATGTTCAAAGTCATAATTTATAAGTGGTGTTGCGGTGCAACTTTAAAATAGAACTTTTATAGTTTTGTTCGCAATTTGAGATTCAGATTTTTTTTCTGCAAGATAGTATTTTTTTTAATACCTCCGAATCAGGTTCCAATTTTAGTTGGCAAAGGGTCTTTAACTTTTCTGTAAACTGTCTGGGTGGTAAGGCAACTTACGTATCGATACTCTATATTGTTTGTTTCAAAGTTATTTAAACAATATATACTATCGATATTATACACATACGAAAAAAGATAAATTGACATACATAATGGTGTATAGGGTATAGACCAAAATCTCCGGGGCCAAACGACAGACAGACAGCAGTCGCTCCCAAAAATTTTTGAAGTTATACTGGTTTTGGCGCGTTCGGTAAAAATATGAGAGTAAATTTTTACAATGCGCGCGTGATTTTCACGAAAAACCAACACCATGAAGTTTACTGATAAGTGTTTCCATGATAACTTATAACTTCATTCGAATCTTATTAGATTAAAAAAGTATATCTTCCAACGCGTGTATACACATACTTTTTTTATACCACTGAGGTGGCAGACAAGCATGCTGCCCACCTTATAGAAATAATGCCGAAAGTTAAGAGCCAAACTGCTCATAGCAGCCAAGTAAAGTGGACCCCAGGATCCAATCAGAGTTGGGTTGGAAGTAATTGGAGAAACACTTAGAAGAGGTTGCTGGTTCAAACACTTAGAGGTTGCAGATTCAAACAGGTTCAAACACTCATGTTCAAACACACACGTTAAAGGCTAGTACTCCTACTAATATTTTAAACGTAAAAGTATGTAAGAATGTATAGATGTAGGTTTTTTACTCTTTCACGCAAAAACTTTAAAAGATTAACAATAATATAGCTTACCCATTACAATGATACACACTGGATAAAAAGTAGCCTATGTGTTAATAGGCTACTTTTGAACCCAGGAAGAAGTTCGGGAACGGTAAATCTTCTCTACTCGGGAGTTAACTCTCTCTATTTCTCTGGTCGGTCCCTCGTGTCTGAGGGTCGTGGTCAGCATGTAGTCTACATCTGGAGCAGATAATCGGCTTCCACCGGTTTTGGTGGAATGCAGCGCGTCTCTCACAATATCACAGAATTTAGACGACAACGTTCCTTTTATTTATTGTCGTCGACTCTAGTATATTATAAAATTTCTACACTAACCGTAACACAATTTTTGGCGAAGGTACGATTATTTCAAATACACATTGTCTTTATTCGGGGCGTGGACTTGAGAGAAAGTTAGCATTTAGCGCGGCATTGTTTGATAGTAAGAGTGGATTAACACCTGGCCCGATTATAATATCAATCGCGACTTCGCCTCGACGATATAATTTATAATCGCATTATTTTATGATAATGATTGCAATTGTATTTACACGCTTCATTACGATATTTTAGCAGACATTATTTGTAACATAAGTACCGAACATACCTACATAGCTTCGTACGTGAGTGCTGACTAAATTTTGATATGTGGGACTTTAAATCACATGCCGACTTTTCGAACACATGTACTTGGTTCCTCGGCCACATGATAGCTGATGAGTTGTTTTAGAAGTTGATGCTGTTGTTGTATAGAAGTTGTCTATAGAATTGTAATATAAATTTGCTTGGAACAAAACAAGGTTGTGGCAACCTGCTGTTGAAATGTTTCAATATTGAAAATTATATAGGCGCATAAGGCCTTCAACTTGAAATAACGACTGCCATGATACTGACAACCGGAATCAGCGGCTTAACGTGCCTTCCGAACCTCGGATACGCTCGTAAATGTAAATGCCACAAAGTGGTCACCTATCTGAGGACAAGCTTACAGCTATAGAGAAACTTGCTTAACACAGTGATCGATTACAGAACACTAAGTTGCGGAGCTACCAGTGTTCTGTAATACTAATAAATACATACATATAGTCGCCCTTTTGTTTGAAAGGCAATAAAAAAAGAGGCATACTTTCCGCCCATATTACATTGCACATTGTCCTACTTAAAAAAAAAGAAATTTTTATACCCCCTGCAAGAAACCATTGAGTTTATATTACTCTACGTTGAATACTACTTACTACGTAAGAAACTGAGTTTGGCTTAAATAATATATTGTTATCTACAGTGGAGTCTAACTTTAGTAGCTTAACGTTTTTTACAGTTTGAAGCATATTTACGAACGTATCCGAAGCTCGCAAATATGCCTCAAACTGTGTTAACCATCTTAGAACTGACCGCAGAGTAGGATGCTTCGCGCAGTGATCGTTTATTGAACACTGCGCAAGCGGGACTACGACGAGCTTCGAACCCGAATATACCTTAAATATTTATTGCAAAAGTTATGTAACGTCTCAAAATCACGTTAAACCTTCAATGCCTATTACTTTGATGTAATTGACTGTAACATATTAGTATTAAATTAATTAATGTATTATTTATACATTAATTAATTACAAAACACACGAAACAGCTAATCAATAAGACAATATGTCAAGGTTGACTGTAAATATTTACGTTTAAAGTTGGCAGAACTGCAGGACTTGACAACCTGGATTCCGAAGCATGAGTCCGCTTTTATTGACTGCTAGAATCAGCTTGGCTTTATATTTTCGGCATAGTCTGCTGTTTGACCTCTCAACTTTGCAAGGGCGCATTTGCCCATTCGAGAGAAATATGTGTCTATATATATATGTATGCAAGTAGTAGATAAATGCCTCGTATTTGATAGATACATAATATCACGAAAGGAACTAATTTCTCTATCTCCGTAATAACACACCGTACAAAATCCTTAACAACCACATACAATGTACCTACTGCGCCTATGAAAAACGAAATGGCAGACCGTAATGCAAATATCGAGCCGCAATTAAGCGGGAGCGGAATCGAGTCATTACATCGATATCGCTTATTACTCGATTATCGTAAGTGCTGTAGCTTGCATACGTAATAATCGAGTATCAGTTTAAGAATCGATTCACTCGACTAGAATTCTCCCCACAAGCAGATACATAAATGAGGTTTGTTTATCTTGGGATTCTTTATTCAAATTGCATGTAGTCTTTTTAATCTGTGCATTATGCAGTATGTGCAGTTGTGCATAGTACGAGTATTTAAGATAGTCATTGATATCGTATTTTTTAATATTTAAATTCAGTTCTTGTAACTAATTGCCAACGTTAAAAAGAAAAGAGGTTTGTGCATGAAAAAATCAATTACAAACCTTGTGGAAACTCTTCTGTATGCTAATTTACGAGTATATAGAGTCTTTGACCATCATCATTATGAGTGACTTATTTGCTTCATCTATACTATCTCTGCTTCATTATCAAGTATATCCATATTTAGAACAGAATTTTAATAAACACTTACGAATTTTGTACTACATACATATATAATTGTTACGCCTTTATCCCCGAAGGGGTAGCTAGAGGCATACTATATGGTCACATTTCACTGTATGCATTTGTGTCCCACGTAGTTAGCTCATTATCGTGTTGAACTGGACAGGCGCAGGCTGTGACGAACTGCTGTTGAAGTTTTTAAAAGCCGCCTATTAGGCCTTCAACGACTGTCATTTTACTGACAACCGGCACCTCCGAAGCATGGAAACGCTCACAAATGTATATGCCACAAAGTGGTCACCCATCCAAGGACCAGCTATAGCGAAAGTTACTGAAGGCAGTAATCGTTTGCAGAACACTGAGTTATTGGGGCCACGAGCGCTTCTATTCGATTTATTTTCTTAAAAATTTGTTTGAAACCTTAAAGATTAGAGTTAGTATTTTGATCACCTGTCTGTGTACATAATCTGTACGTCTATATACCTCGAGTGATAGGCGTGTCTCTATAACCCTTTTACAAGCATATTCTCCAGAACATCGACTGCTAATTAGCAGGTGCATCAACTGATGGGGGCCCTAAACATCCAATAACAGTAAAACTAGAAATTAACTTTTAAATTATTGCGTTCCATACTAAGTTCGAACTGAAAACGATGACTTAATATTATATGTTTTTTTTATGCATCATGTAGGACCACATCTACTAAACATTAAAATACATTTCGCGTTTTCCTTCTTTTAGCCAATACGTACTCCGTTAGTCAGCAGGTGAGGCTAGGTTAAGCCGCATTGCATCCCTAGGAAGAGATATGAAAGGAAAACTGTTTTAACATAAGAGAATCAACGTGTAAAATTTAGTTTAACATATCGCTAAATCGACTCAAATAAGTCCAGAGACGCCACAGATTTAGCGGCTATATCTATGTTACATCGCGTTTCGATGACTCTCTGCGTCCGGACGTAGTATTGGAATCACGCGTTTCAGCGGCTGGGTGGTACCTGCTGACTAATGGACTTGACAACAACGCGGGTAAGATGGGGTTGAAAGGTAAGCCGGCAGTCGCTCCTTACAAGTGGGCTTCAGGCTCCAAATCCAGGTAGAGTTTGAAAGCTACTGGAGAAACTCTTAAGATAAAGAAGAGAGTGTCTACGATGCTGTAACGCGATTCGCGACTTCTTGCGTTAGGACGCTGTATCGGGAGTCACGCGTTTTAGTGACTCAATCGCCGTGACTCGTGTTTTTAGCTTGCGGAGTGGAGCGTTCTATAAAGCGACTATATTGCCGGTTGTCGATGCTAAAAGTAGTTAGTCTGCGATCTCCCTAACAAGTTGCACTTAATTAGTATCCTGTGGCTTCATTATAATATTATAGTTCATTTCTTACGACACGCTCAGCCTTTTAACTATGATAATGTTTATACGATAGCCCTTTTTTTTATACTACCTAACTTGAAGTAACTAATGCCTTGTGGCTTGTGTAAGCGATCAGTGCGTTAATTTTATTTCCGAAACGTCGGATATTATAAAGAAATAAAGCTTTTGAAGGTGTAAAAGAGTAATTTCTAGATCTACTGAACCGAATTTCTTAATTCTTTCATTGTTAAAAAGGTTTATCCTATAAAAGACCTTTATCCTTGGAGCGCGTTCATGTAAGAAGCAGGTACGGAAAATCTTTACTATGCGGAGTAGCAACTATTATAGAGTACGTAAATATATATGTATGATAAACTAGTTAATGCTGATGGGTTTCCCGCTTCCCACAGTAACTATTCCCGGATAAAAAGTAGCCTGTCTAATATGATAAATATAAACTATATTACTGGAAAGTTTTATTAAATCCATTCAATAGTATTTGCGTGGAATTCACGTACATCCATACAAAATTTTGCTTTGGCGATAATATGATTAAACAACTAGGAGTGGTTGGTTTCTCATAAAATAGGGTCGGTGTGAGGGGTAGAACGACCTATAAACTCATATACTCTGCATTATTCTAAAATTAGCAGCAAACTGTAAGTAAACAAGACCGTATTTAAAAGTTACACAGTTTGTTATGAGTCGCAACTTTTGCGTTGCGTGAGACAAGACACGCAATAGAGGTGTAGACGTTGAGCAGCTATAAAATGCTGCATCCGACTATATGGATTGTTTATTATATTTTTTAAACTTTCACCATATATATTATTTTACTATGCGTACCTTGTACTTTTCGGACGTTTCGACCGAGTTATACCAGCAGGTTGTCTAGTCTTAAAAACATTTTACAGACACTTGTTCAACCCAGTAGCTGTCCAGTGTGTACTCCCGGCTGTGCCTGTGATGTTATTTAGTATTATTGATTATTTTATATTATAATCCAAGAACATTATAAGAAAAATCGGGTAATTTATAGTTACATTGTTTTTAGTACACTTATAGAAACCAAATTGGTATCGAAGTTATATTTTCAACTGCCTTTCCATGAAACCTTGGTAGACTTTCTTAATTCAGTTAATTCAGAATAATTTTTATATTTAGAACATAGTTGGCATACTAATTGTTTTTCAAAATAGTTTCAAAAGTAATTTTATACCCTCTTATACCAACCGATGCTTAAAACCTTTGTGTGTATTTTTCACTCATATTATGATCATAGCATTATCGTTTAATATTTATCTGCTTACGGCATGATAGTGTTAGTTACGTACAAGCTCATTACTCTCAAATTAAGATTTCTTACTGTAGTACGTTAATACGTGAAATATATACACGTATTAACGTACTACAGGAATAAATCTTCAAAACACTTCGCTCAGTGCCGTAAATTATATCATTTTAAGGTATCTCTGAAACGCAATTAATCCTAAAGACTACGGTTGACACTTGATAGTAACGAGCTGTGTTCGCAACATACTATTGCAAATCGAGATAAAAAGAGAAATTTGCATAATATTATGTAATATATTAATTATATACAATTTTGTATACTTACGTGCTACCGCGTTATACTTGAATTATTAATAGCAAATATTGCTGTTTACTCAGAGTTATTAGTGGAGCTTGCGAACAGTTTTTTAAACAGTTTAGTACATATTACCGAAAATCAACAGACTTTTTAAATATTAGGTAGCCTGAAAAGTAACTGAGCCTGAATTCATTTTTAAATTAATAAGCGCCTTAGTCCAAGTCCCCCTATTGCCGCCACAGCAGGGTGCATAAATGTATTCTACTGCGTCAATAAAAAAGGAACCCCCTAGGGTATAATAATTACTACTTTTGTTTGCGTCTATACCTAGAAGTAGTAATTATAGCTATGCTTAGTTTAATGAGCAACATATTTCTTGTCGTAGAACTTGCAAAAAGTTGTTATTGGTAGCGTCATTTTAGCATCCCGCCTAACGACATACCGTAAAGGTTTCTTGCGAAGATATATATATTGTAAATGGCATCGTTTTTATTCAATCGCACGATTTATGGAGTAATTCTATTAATGGCAGTGTCATGGCAACGTATGTGTCAAGTTCTATAGTAAAATCGTGTGCAATATCCACTTGGATTCCAAGAAATAGACGTAATATTTTGCAATTTCTCTTTTAGCTAGATAGGTGCTTAATTCGTCGCATGTGACTGTATAAGCGTTGGCGGAAAGCATTATTATATAGGCATATTTCGTATCGTTCTTGGCCTGATGTTACGTGGAAATAAGTTTTTTTGATTTCTAGTTAAAACCGTCCTAATATCGATGTATCTTCCGATATGTCCCTGACGGGGTAGTCAAAGACGACGGATCGCCAGGCTTTGCGATCCATGCATACTTTTTAGCTCTTGTAGATTCCTTAATCGTTTCATACACACATTTTTGAGCAAACTGCTCACGTGGTCTTTCTATATAAGTCTTAGTCTAACTTGACTGCTTCTTTCTTCTACTTTCTACCCCTACTTTCGCATTATAAATATCCTTCATCAGTTGTTAGTTCTAATAAAAGCGTTCTAAAACATTTGGTACAATATTCGCAGATTCAAAAAAGTATGGATGTAACCTAACGTACCTATGGGTATGTATCAATCTGATGTGGGAGAGGCATATTATACGCCCACTTTTCACCGTGTGTATTCCCACCCCACGTAATAGGTGTTGAGCCCATTACCGTGTATATATACATATATGTATATATCTTGTATATATGTATATATCTTTGGAATTAAAAAAGCTCCGATAGCGACCTCCTCATAAACGTCAAATGTTGACGGCCCGGAAAAATGCCTTTTCTCGATTCTCTTAAAATCCCCAGAACTGTAAGAAGAGAGAAGACAGAAGGAATTATCTTTAGTTTCTTAGTAAATGTACATCCTAATAATTATAGTAAAAAAAGGGTTTAGCTGTGGATTATCTGTGGTGTGGTTTTTTTCGTTTTTTCCTTTCGTTTGGAATGCCTTTACGCACCGTCATCCCTGCTGCGGGTGCAACAGGGACGGTGTGTGAGACTCCCGGCCCGTGAGAGAGGGGCCGTCCTACCCAATAAACCCCGCGGTGTTCCGCCTCTCCTTAAAAACGGATCGCAGGGTAGGCCTGAGGTTAAATCACTGCGAGCCGGCAAGGGGCACCCCAGACTGGAGGGGTCCGTCTCGGGGCGGCCGGAAAAGCGACCACCCCGGAGCTCCCTAAGGAGCTGAAGAATCTAGCCCGCACCTCCACCGCTCCACCCGCACTCTCGAACGCCCCTCTGAAAGCAGAGGAGGTAGAGAGCGGCCGGTACGGGCGTTCGCTAAGGGGGGGCACCTCCTGGAACACAGAGAGGGTGCCCGTCGCCATGCGGCCAGTTGGGCAGGGTCCCCCGACCATTCGCCGACGGCCAGACACTATTAGTATTTAGCACGTCGTCGCCTCCGAACACGACGGCGGGGCGGGAGCGTCTGTCCCGTACGCTCACGTTTAGCCGCCATCATCTCGCTAGCAAACGAGGCGACGGCGTGGCTGCCGACAATGGCTCGTTCCACTGCCGGCAGCGACAAATCAACACCAAATCTATGGTGTGTTGTACTGCACGTGAAGTGTCTTGTAATTTGAACGAACGGCCATCGTAGCTTCTCCGAGTCAAAAGTTATACTAAAGGAAAATCTCGATACGCAGCAAAATCACCTTAAAATGACGGCGGTGCTCTCTATGACGCGCGTGATGTATCACAGTATTTACTCAATAAATTCTTTGATCTTTTAGCTATCCAGTGGTGTACTGAATTTTCATAGATATGAAGCTGCAACAATAAACTGTAACCCTCGATTTTGTTATTATTCCTTTTTTGTCTCTATATGAAAGTATTTTTTTTGAGAATTTTATTGGAAGTTCGTACACAAGGAGGGACCGTCTGTATTGCGGCCTGAATTGGAAGAGGTCTACATCCAGCAGTGGACTGCCATATGCTTGATTGATATCAATTTCATATTCATACACAGTACACCAAGTAGTATAGTTCATACGAGAGCAATATTTTATCTCAATGAGAACAGAACACATTTAAGCAAATAGTGACGCGATAACAGTTCATTCAACTCTGACGGCTTGATATCCTGACTGCAGATATGTTTGTATGTAGCAAGTATTATTTAATATGTAGTAACTATATACCCGCGGCTTTGTGTGGTGGGTTTTTTTTTGTAAATAGACGTCGTCATCATAGATGATGCTTCCTTCAGTAGTTTTAAGTTTGTCGCGAAGAGACAGACGGACTTTATTACGTAATATACGAGTGGTACCCAACTATTTGCCCACTTTTCACGAGCAATATTTTTATAAAACAAAGATGCAGGTGACGCCCTTTATGACACTAGTAGCCGGGACCAACGGTTTCACGTGCTTTCAAAAAAGCCCGTAAATGGACATGCCAGAACTGTCATCCATTTCATAACCGACCCAAGCGAAAGATTCTTAAAAAAGTGATCGTATACAGAACAGTAAGTGGTGCTACCAGGGCTTCTATGATGATGAATGATTAGAAGTGTGTTTATACCAACCAAGCGACCTCACCTGCTAGCGGTGTACCTGCTGACTAACGGACGAGGTACGGACGCAGGAACTTTTACAGGGTTGGGAAGTCAGACGGCAGTCACTCCTTACAATGCTGAAAAAGCAAGGCCAAACGATAGCTGTTCTTAGCAAAACATCCCGCATAAATCTACTATGTTTCTTGTATAAGCATATCTTTTTGGCAAGTTGCCCTATTGTTGTAATATGACTTAGTTTCCGCTAATAACACAAAAGCATCAAACTTATTTGCGTAATGTAATTGAGTAGGTAAATTAGTTTCTAGATTCCTTTGGAGACATTTATGCCAAGAACTATAAATACGGTTCGCGAGTAATGTTTGCATCCATCTTTACTTCTATACCATTATCATAAAGAGGAAAGATTTGCTTGTTTGTAGTCAATAAACTCTGGAAGTGTATAGATTTCTTTCTTTTATTTTTGCGATTGCCTCGGTGGCGTAAGTGGTGGTGTATGCGACTGCCGCGCTGACGTCTCGGGTACGATATCCGCGTGGGAAGAAATATTTGTGTGAACCGCAAATGCTTGTTTTGGAGTTTGGGTATTTCCTATGTATAAATCACTATTGGGTGACCTTACTGTAGCACACTGGCTATGAGCTCATCTGTTAGTCAGCAAGATCACCATTTGCAGGAAAGATTGACTTGGTAGGGCCCCATCATACCTATACTAATACTCTTTTAATGTCCTTTTTTCTATAGTTAAACATCCGCACTTGACAAATATACGAGTACATATTAGGAAGCCTGTCTCCCATCGGTGTAGTTATATTCCCTTATAATGCTGTTCCTTTCTTTGTCCATAACTTCGCTCTAGCTATAATTCGTAGACTCCTCATTTACACTGCACTTCTCTGTATACAGCCAATCTGGCCTTCTTAGGCACGTTCTGACAGCTCATAAACTTACTTGATTTCCTGCCAGAACTCTTCGCTCAATGTCATACTCACACCGCAGCATATTCATCTCAGCAACATTACCACTCCTGCCTGTGGTTAAAAGCTTCCGTTTCTACAATATAAAGATAATCCTTAACCATATTTTATCTCTTTGACAAGTCACTAACAGCTGTACAACCGCATTCTGCGTGATTCACTGCGTGCGCCGGCGCATAAGTATTTTATTGTTTAGCAAGACAATTGTCGTGTTGAAACAACCAAGTTACGGGTTCATTTAAGTTCAACTTAGGTCTTATCTATTGAGTTAAGCTATAGAGATTTCTAGTTGACTAATTTTACATTGAGCTAAAATGTGATCTAGCCGTTTGCGCCTAAAATGTTATTGATGTTATTTGACCGAAAGAGCGTAACGAACTATGATTCCCATTTGCGACCTTACTTAATTAGTTTGTGTGCGTGTCTTTTTTTTCTTTTGTAAATGTCGCATTTGTCAAAAGGTAATGACGATAATGTGTGTAAAGTTAGGGAATTTGGGATTTTTATGGCGTCAATGATATTTATTAGAAGGAAAATATAGGCAAAAATAAAACGTATACCTACTCTCTTCTTTTTGCATTTGCACCCTAACTCTACCTAGATTCCTGGGCTCTGCTGAATGCTAAGAAGCTATCGTTTGACTTTTGATTTTTGTCCTGATTGGGGGATCTTCCAACCTAAGCCCGCTTGGCACAAATAAAATAACGTATACTGTAATGACATTTATCATTCTACTTAATTCAAAAATAGAGGGAACACTTAATTTAATAAAAAAAAGTGTATGTGTGTACTTATATACACGCGTTAGAAGTTATAATTCTTTGACGTAATAAGATGATTTAAAAAAAATGTCTTTCGCCTTATCCTACGTTTGTAGGCAAAACTAAAATGTTGACTATAGCTGACTTCAGAGTGTTTGAAAATTAATTTGAATTTAGTTATAAGTTGTCATGGAAACAAATTTACTCTCATCATCTAACGCGCCCAAAAAAGTATAAGTTCAAAAAACCACCAGTCTCAGGCACTCGTATGATATGTCGAAGTCCACTACTGGACGTAATACTCTAATTTCTTTCTGGAGAGGGGGATTGAACTTACTGCACCATGGTTCTTGCTGACCAGACGCGGTGTTATAAGGTTTTAATTTCTTGTTTTCCTTTATATTGCCCATTATCTCAGGCCTTTATCAGCAGCTAAGGCTGGCTTGGGTTTTAAAGATGTTATGTTGATAATTTTATAAATCAATAGTGACAGAAACGACAAGAGCTCTGTTTCAAAAAATCCTCAGTAGAATAGAAGCTTGTATTAACCACCTCCGCAATACGCCACGAAATCTTTTATTTGGTAATTCTACTATTGATCGGGGCAAGGAGTTAAAGATGAGAGGTGCCATATAGACACAACTTTTTCGAAGTAGTTCCAACTTAGGTATTGGCACTTTTAAAGGCAAGTGTGTGACTTGTCGCTTGCCTATATCTATATTATTTTCAATGAGGTCATTGTGAAATTTAACAAATTTTGCAACTTCGTAAATGTAGATACAGGGGACGGTCAAAAGATTATTCATTGAAAATATTGACCTGCAAGACTCGGACCATTTCATATTGAACAAAGCTCAAATACCTTTTTTCTGTCCTATAAACACCCTTCAGTTCAGAATAGTTCCCCCATATAACAATACCATAACGTATAATGGAACAAAAGTACGAATGATAAACCTTTAGAGCAGTTTGCCTACATGTCCGGATAGTAATTTAGATAAGTTGAAGGCTGGCGCTCTGCAGATGGTTTTAAAGTTTTAGGAAGTATCGATGAGGAACATCGCGTTTATATTACATCCTTATGTCTTAATATGTGTCATTTATCGAGATTCGTGGAATAATAAAGGAGGTATCGAATGCAGGTGGAAATTTCCTCTGTAAGAAAAGGAAGATTATACATATTGTAGATGATTTTTGACAGCGCCTTCTATTATACTATAGGATGTTAGGTCAAGATTTCCAGGACCTAAGAAACCTCACCTGCTAGCGGTGCATCTGCTGTCTAATAGATGAGACAACGACGCAGCCTCCCCTATAGGGATGGGAGGTCAGATGGCAGTAGTTCTCATTAACATCATCCTCAAATCAAAAGCCAAACTATAGCTGCTCGTAGGAGTTAATTAAGCGTGCAAATCCAGAAACGGTTTGAAAGTAACTGGGAATACACTAAGGGGAAAAGAATAAAAGTTTGTGCAAAAAAATAAAATAAAGAAAGGTCGAGCTACGAGTATGTTATTGGATCTCGTTTACCTTTAACTTAATTTTCTATACATAGAAAAAATTTAAAACTGAAAATAGGAATATCTCACCACAATATGGAACAAGATATATATTGTGAGAAAGTAGAGGCAACTGCTGGAATGTGAGTGTTTGTCCACTCCTTGGAGGAAAAGGAGAATAAAGAGTAGAAAAGAAAAATATTCAAACTACAACATAAAACAAGATCCTCTTGTACCAACTCGAGATTTGAATCCAAGACTTTTCATAAACACGCAATACACCATTAAAACAGTTATTATGACACATACACATTCTCAGTAACACCATGAATGAAATAACGGGCTTTGTTTGGCTCGCTATATTTGTTTTGTGTCGAATCCTTGACCGTAACATTGTTAGCACTCGTTCTAATGTGTACCAACCTTTATTTTACGATCAAGTAACATTCGTTAAAACTAGGCCGACAGATAAACTCATTTAGTATTCTTGGACGTCTGAAAATAAGGTTTTGTATCCGAAAGTTTTGTGTATAAATGTTTAGCCCGCGGTAATGCCCGCATGGTGAAGCTTTCCCGTTTCCATTTCTCATATGAACTTGTTCCCTAGAAAATGTTTGAGGGTATGAGTTAACTGTATATCAAGTTACAGCCAAATTGGATCAAGGATTAGAGCGTAATTGAGTGACAAACAGCCAAGCATCTTCCCACAAATGATACTAAAATAAAATTATAAATATATAAAAAGAAAACGTTATAAATGAATTCACGGCATTTCATAACCAAAAAAAAACAAATAGTAACTACCATTGTCACGCTGTATCCCTGACGGGGTAGTCAGAGAGGACAGATCACCAGGCTTCGCGATCCATGCATACTTCTTTCGCTTCTTCACGATTCATCAATCGCTTCATACACGCACGTCTGGGTATCCGAGTATTTTTGTCTTTTCCGTTTTTGAGCAATCTGCTCACGTGTTCTTCATATGTCAGTCTCGGCCTACCCTGACTCGTTCTACCCTCTACTTTCGCACAATATACCGCCTCTGCCAATAGACTGCCTCTGTGGCGCGGTGGGAGTGTATCCGTCTGCTACGCAAGAGGTCCCGGGTTCGATTCCCGGGTCGGAACAAATATTTGTGTGATCCACAAATGTGTGTTTCGGAGTTTGGGCGTTTCCTATGTATAATATGTTTGTATTTAGAAATGTATAAGTATGTTTATCAGTTATCTAGATCCCATAACACAAGCTAATATTAGCTTACTTTGGGCTAGATGGCGCTGTGTGAAAAGTGCCCCACAATATAAAACAATATAAATATACAAAATATATATTCTTTGTTAATCGTTCCTCACTCTTTCTAGATGTTTTGTTTACAAATTATGAGTGAATAAACTAACATAACTCGTCAAACTCGAACTCTCGACTCGAAGCAAGTGTCGGAGGATTATGTCAATCCGATTTCGAATACGACACATGCTCTGAGTCGAGAAAAAATTATAAGTTAAGGAAAAAATCGAGAAACAATGTGACAAAAGGTGACCCTATAAAAAAACATTATGCAAAACAGTTTTTTTATGAGGAAACACCAAAGGCAGATGAATCACCGTGTCTTCGCCAAAATTGGATCGAACTAAAACATGTTTTGTATATAAATACGAAAAATATTATAAGTAGGATGGAATGGATTAGTCACCGTTAGGAATGGGTACAACGTCCCTTCAAGTTGACCCACGTTTGACCTGATTGTACTTTGTTGCATATGCTCTTTACTTTTCTCTCGCTAAGGAAGTTCAGTAACTAGAGTAAGAAAGATAGCTCATGGCAGAATTGCAGATAGGATAGCACATTTAATATCTTACTTATAGAATTACGAGCATTGATCATTGCTGTAGTACTCAGATCCGTCATCCAAGCTCTTTTCTTTGTCTTAAAGTATTGTCAGTTGCTTCCAAACCCTATTTGGATTTGGAACCTTGAACCTATTGTTTGGCAAGGCGCTACTGCTAGGCGCAGCTACTGTTTGACTTTTGATTTTTGGCATTATTAGGAGCGACTTCTGTCTGACTTCCCAATCCAGTAATAGAGCCTGCGTCGTTGTCATATCAGTTATTCAGCAGGTGCACCGCTAGCAGGTTAGGTTGCCTGGGCCCCGAAGATTTTGGTGAATTGGAATGATATCAAGGCATGTAAATGCAAATTTATCCACTCGTAAAAAACTGGTCACATCTCTCTCAGTTATCTCATCTCTAAACACTTTTCATTTCGATCGCAATTGAATACAGGCTCTCTAGACGTCACCATATCTTTCTATCAGAGGTGGCGTCAAGAGAGCCACAGAGATTCACGAGCTAATATATAAAAATACAGCTACAGAATTGACTAGAATCCGGTTCGGCTATAGTATACACTATCTTAATATAGTATAAGAACCTAAATTGTAATATTAAGTATCAATGTTAGCAATAATAGGAAGAAATAAATGGTACAAAACTCGGGTCAAGACACCGTCCACCGCATGTCGCCGCCGTGTCGACATCAATTGTATCTATTTTACTGTGTGGTACAAGTTATAAGAGTTTATCTAACAAGCAATAGATAAATACGTCCATGAGTTAATAAAAAGTTATCTGATGACTTTTAACAGAATATGATTTTTTTCTTGAAGTCCATAAAAACAGTCAGAGGTCAACAAACAACATTCCAACTCCATAATATCAGAAACCATGATGGTAGTGTTGTGAAAGGTAAAGAATGTGTGCTAAAAAGATGGAAGCAATATTTTGAAAGTATATCAGATGCAGGAACAAGGTTTCCAATATTAAATCATTCATTTTTATATCAGATTTATATCAGAAGAGCTATCATAAAGTGTTATGGTAAAAAATACTTGTTTTTGAACTGAAAACTTCTTTTAGCGCGGTACGCATATTCTTCCAACCATTTTTTGATCACTTCGAAAATTGTGCGGTGTTACTTTGACCGACCGAATACGTAACGAAGTGATACGCAATATGGCAGGTTTGAAAGAAAGTGTCAGCGTTAAGCTGGAAAAGGGCGTGCTCCGTTGGTTTGGACACGTCCAACAAATGAGTGAGGAACGATTGACTAGGAATATATATTGTGAGAAAGTAGAGGGTAGAAGAAGTCAGGGTAGGCTGAGACTTACATATAAAGACCACGTGAGCAGATTGCTCAAAAACGAAAAGGTCAAAAGTACTCGGATACCCAGACGTGCGTGTATGAAACGATTGATGAATCTTGAAGAAGCGAAAGAAGTATGCATGGATCGCGAAGCCTGGCGATCTGTCCTCTCTGACTACCCCGTCAGGGATACAGCATGAAGATAGTTAAGTTTAAGTTATTAAGACTCTTTCATAGTAATTAAGACTCTTTCAGTGTAGATTTTTTTCATCATCATCATCATCATTAACGTCGATCCCGGTCAATTTTTAACTTCTTTTAGCGCGGTACGCATATTTTTAGATGAGAAAAAATCCCTTCACTCATAAATAAATTATTAATAAATTTCTATTTCTCGTGGCCTCGCGGTCTCAGTGTTCTGTAAACGATCACAGAGTTACGCAACTTTCACTATGGCTGGTCCTCGGATGGGTGACCACTTTGTGGCATTTACATTTGCGAGCGTTTCCGTGCTTCGGAATGCACGTTAAGCCGTTGGTCCCGGTTGCCAGTAAAATGGCAGTCGTTAAGCCTGGTTGAAGGCCTTATGGGCGGCTTGAAAATTTCAACAGCAGGTAGCCACAACCTGCGTCTGTCTATTTCAACACGGCAATGGGCTCACCACCTATTACGTGGGACAGGAATCCACACGGTGAAAAGTGGGCATATAATATGCCTCTGCCACCCCTTCGGGGATAAGGCGTGATGGATATTTATATTTATATTTATATTTATTTTATTTAAATTTCTGTCGGCACTCCCGGTGTGCAACCTGTAATTCTTTTTGTTTTTTTATTTTGGTTTATTATACCTTACGATTTTTTTTTGTCGCGTGGAATGCGTATACGCCCCGTCATTCCTACTGCGGGGGCAGCAGGAATAGTGTGTGGGACTCCCGGTCCTTTGGGGGCCGTACTACCCACTAAACCCCGCGGTGTTCCGTCTTCTTCCCAAACGAGTCGCAGGATAGGCCTGAGGGCTATTCACTGCGACCCGGCTAAGGGAATGCCCCAAGATGAGGCTCTCCTCGGGGGGCCAGATGTGCTGCCCCCCATGATCTCTCGGAGGAGATTAGTTTGTGCCCGCTTCGAGCCGTCCCCAAACGTTCCTGTGAGAACAGAGAGGGGTGGAGAGCGATCGAGCGGGCACTTGAAGGCACCCCGGAACACGAGGGGTGCCAGCCACCTGAAGGCCATTGTGAACGGGGTCCCCCGACCTTCCGCCCACGGCCAATAACTAGTCTGCGGCGAGCCGGGGCTCCCCTCGGCGCCGCCCTTGCGATTGCCGGCAGGATGGCAGCTTGCGTACTGCTCGCTCCCGAACACGCAGCTCCTCTCTTTTTGCCGCCATCACCTCGCTGGCGAAGGAGGCGACGGCTGCATTATACCTCACGATAAGAAAATTGACACAAAGCAATATTTTTTTTAATGCACGTCAATTTATGTCACGAGTGATATCTGATTTAGCTATACACCTAAAATTACGATACTTTTATCACCCAAATCTCTTCTAACTTGGACCACGCTTTATCAAATCTTTCGTAATAGCTGAGCTAAATTCCAGCTTTCCATCCAGATCTAATAGATCTATATCAATGCAATCACTGCTATTGTTTATGTCGCTTATATTGATATCAATGACTGTACGTACTATAATAGATATTTGACTCAATGTTAAGTGATATAATACCCATGCATCGATTATTGTCATACATAGTTATTCGATTCAGATATTGTAAAGCATTATTGGTTACTGCATACAATTGATAGTGTTTTAGTGTAGTCAAAGATTCAATCTTGCTGTTACCAGTCGCCCTAACAATGCCGAGAAGCAAAACCCAAAAGATAGTTGCCCCTAGCAGTCAAATAAAAGGGGCTGGGATCCAAGTCCCAAGCAATTGGGAATAGACTGAGAGGAGGAGAAAAGATCAAATTGTGTATGTATCGTGTCGTTTCCGTACTTAAAGTAGGTAAAAGTTGTATAAGTAGCACACTTTCCAAATGCACAAAACTTGTAGTCCATTATCTTTTCTTGTAAGACACTTCAAAAGAAAAGAACATGCACTCAAAAACACACATTGTTCATCTGAGACTATCGGTTTGCTGACCTCTTATTCACAAGCATTTATAAAGTGTCCGACTAACATTTCTTTTTCTGTACGACTGAGGGACTGACAAACATATGACATATATAATCAAACCTGGTTTGCGTAGATTATACTTTACGTTTGCAACTCTAGAAGTGCTGAAAACGGTTAGAAGAGTCTGTGGCTACCTACTGTAGAAATATTTCAAGCTGCCCATAAGGCCTTCAACTTAGCTTAACGACTTCCATATTACTGGCAACCGTAACCGACGGCTTAACGTGACTGGTTTACAGTAGATGGAATGAAACTCGATACCTGATAGATTCGAAAAAGTAACTCAACGATTGTGTTGGATCTGTAAATCTATTTTAGATCGCCTGAAGATTTACTTTTCAAGACTTGTCTTCATTTCGAACGATTAAAGTCGTAGAAATTTGCAACATGCTATCTTTATGCTGTGTCCAAGACCCATATCATCATAGATGACAGATTGCCTCGTTTCACGATCTATGGATGCTTAAAAAAATATAAAAATCCGAGTATTCATTTCGGAGTAAAGCCCCAGTAAAAATCTCACTCATTATTCTAATGACAAACACTTCAATAGAAATATTTTTTCTATGCCTGCGTAAAAGACCATTGTCTTTAGAAAGTGGCGACCTAGTTAAGCAGATGAAAGTGAAATAGTAGTGATTAAACGCTTTCTTGACACCCTGCTTAACGACCTTGAGCTACATTATGAAGTATGGCGAATCTAACTCTAATGTTTATAGTCTAAATATTTATTGGTTACATAATAATATAATATGAATGATAAGTCATTTTCAGTTCCATTTTAAGGATATAGTGAATGAGTTTTTTGTTTGTTAACGCGAAGAATGCGTTTACGCTCCATCATTGCTGCTGCAAACGTTGTGTGGGAGTGCCAATCCCTTTAGGGGCCAACCTACCCACTAAACCCCTCGGGTGTTCTGCATTCTTACCAACTGGGTCGCAGAATATGCCTGAGGACTATTAGCATCGACCCGGCTAAGGGAATGCCCCAATATGAGGCTCTCGCCGGGTGACCAGATGTGTTGGCCCCCACGATCTTCCAGAAAAGAGTAACTTGTGCCCGCTTCGAGCCGCCCTCGAACGTCCCTCTTTAATCAAATGGGGTGGAGAGCTGTCCAGCTGGCTCTAGAACCTCTTCAACCGTCTTCTACACCGTAATAAACGCAAAATTCTCGTTCTCAACACCTCTTACCAAACCAATAGATTAAAGAAAGTATCTCATCTTGATAATACGTACTAGTATCTGTTTTCATTCATCTGCCGGAAGTCACACGGCATCAGTATATTAAACATATCCTTCCACCCAAGCCATTAAATACGTAAAATGCAATATAAATTGCAGGAGAGGAAATTGAACGAGTTATTAGTTGTTTTTTTTTATTTGCTACTTGTCTATTAAAGCTTCACTTTACAACTAAGAGTTATGTCGATATCCATAGATATACAAATATAAGGGCCAAATTACTGAAATGTTTCATAAGTCAAGAAAACCTTGAGTCTGGTTTTATAAGGCGAAAACTAACCTAAGGGTGTTTATTAAGTACCTATTGAGTATCATTTTGCAATTAACCTAACAATAAAGGAAGAAATCTATATATGCCAATTCTGTTACTTGGTTTATCTTTGATTAACTCCGAAACAAACATTTGCTGATCGCACAAATAATTGTTCCAACCCGAAATCCGAACACGACACCTCAGCATGTCAGTCGATATTTACTACCGCTACCCCAGTTGTACTATTTACTTTGAGACGCCACCAGGCACCAAAACAGCCGTTATAGGGCTTTGAAAAATCGAGATTATTATATCGTCAATATTGTTCACATTACTACGCCAACGGCTAAAGTGGTAATAGGGTGATCAATCTGGTAATGTCTGTTGAAGAACATGATCATCAACAATGACTGTAAACTACGTTAGGGCAAAAAAAATAAAAATAAAAATTAATAAATTTTCGCTTCATAAAATTCGTAGTCAAGACACATTGTTTAGCGCTCATCTTATGAATGTTAAATCGATTACGTTTCAATTTTAGGCTTTATTTACTTACCTTTAAAAAACGTAATTTTACAACAAGTTATACCAAATGGTTCTACGTTAGAAGACTCTGTTATAAAATCTCTGATATAGAAAATATCTGATAAAGAAGATCTAAGGCTACCTTGTAGCAACAAAAACAAAGGACTTAAAGTTTAAAATGAGTAGAATTATAGCACAGTTATGAATGTAGTGTTTTCTTTTTAATTATAGTGCATTACTTGACGACCGCGACTCCGTACGCGTGGTGAAGTTTTCCCGAATCCGTTTCCCACCAAGTCCGTGTCACATTCAGTAAATTTTGCGTGTAAAATTAACAAACATTCATCAATACTTACAAACTTTCGCGTTTATAATATTAGTAGGATGTATCGCACTAACCCAACCAGTTTGTTAGAAACCTTTGACTAGTCACTCTGTACTTCTTGAATTAAAACACTTGTACTATTTCACATCATTATCTTTTTAACCTGACTGCTTTTGCCTTACGGCATTTTGCTTGTTTTTAAATCAATACTTGTATTTCACGATACAATGAAAATAATTGTGTCTCCCCGTGACGCACACAGACAGACAAAATTTCTGGCTCCTGCTTTTTCTGTCCATAATCCAAAAAGACTCATCTTATTTCGAAATTAGAAGTAAACGCAATTTCTAAGGAACACTGGTACTTGGTAAGTTTTAAGAATATATGAAAAACATTATTAATATCTATAATATTTGACAGTTGTCCTCAATTTCCCTGGGATTTTATCATCAGATCCTGACTTAGTGCCAATGGTACCACTCCAAGAAATAGCAAAACAAACAAATTTTGAGAATCTGTTCACAATAGTGGACAAATCCACGAATACATTTTAAAAATTATATATTTTTCACAGTTAAAAATTATACATTTTATCAGTCGAATATAGAACCTCTTTCATTTTCAAATCACTTAAAATAAAATACAAATGCTATTTCTGCGGAACCCTTCATCATTTCAATAAATAAAGTATCCTTTATGTTCAACTCACGTCATTTTATTGTGTTCGGTATGTCGTTATACGGATCGGATGAGTTTCGTTGATGTCAACCCATACCAACTGGAAATTGCTGTTTAGAAAACACATTAATATTGTAAAATAGTCTCTATTCTTATGTGGAATATTAGTTTAAATCAACATTTCGAGTAAGAGCATTAAGTTTGTAAAATGAATAACATTTTAATCGGTTTTAGTGATTCAATATTAAGGAATTTTGTAATAGAATTGAGAAGAACAAAGACTTCAATTCAATTTACCTCCACTGTATTGTAATATTCAGATGGGTGGAAAACAAGTTTAAGGACCTGAGTTCTTTTGTGGATTCGGAAAAAAAACATAATGACTCGCAGTAAAATAATTACGCAAAAATATCTTTAAATTATTTTAATATAACGTTTCAATACAAACAGTTTCTATAATTAAAGTAACGGATAGAAGCCGAAAATTTTTTGCTAGAGATCCCCTTCAGAATACATTCTAGAAAAAAACAGGGAAAGCATAAAAATAGTACACGCCTCAGTGAAAGGTTTTCTTTCCACACCCGTTACATAATTTTTGGTTCGGCTCTACAAAAACTATGAATCCCATAGACATTATAAACAACTAGCTGAGCCGCCCGTCTTCCCCCGTGACATACTTCGAACCCCGTGGCACCCATTTAATCCCATCGTCCCCCTGTTTTTCACAATTAATTTCACAATAATGTATGAACATTTTCCAAATTAGTTGATTGCTTCTCTGGTCGAATTATAGTTACAGAAAATTGATTTCTTTGCGCATTATTTTGATTTTGCTATATATTCATCCTATTCACCACACCATGCACATCAAATAAATATCTTAATTTATTTAATTTGCATGACACACCATGCAAATAAAGTAAATAAATTAAAATATTTATTTAATTTGCATGGCGTAAAGGGATAAAATAATTTTCATGAAATTCTCAAATCAATGATGTATTTAAATTGATAAAAATTAATACCTTAATTGTGTAAATAGCTTTTCATTTGCCGCGTTATAATTGCCCATTTTTTAAAGTGTGTAAATGGATATAGTAAGTTATCCTTAAAAAGTAGACATATGCCATCGCGGACTTTTCTGTAGACCTATATAAGATACACAATTCTATCATTCATTATTTTGTTATATCTTAAAGGGTTTAAAAATTTTTGTTGAAAGCTGTAGCCTAATTTTTCCTACACCCCCAACAAATAACGTTATATTTTAACCGATGTATAGGTAAGTACATAAACTTAACAAATTATATTCTAACCTATACCTTTCTCTTGAATCACTTTATACAAAAATGTGTGTGTATTTATGTACACGCGTTAGAAGTTATACTGTTTTAGTCTAATAAAAATTCATCACAAATACTCTTTGTGTGTAACAGGAATGATAAATTATTAAAAAAAACTTCGAAAGAATGAAAACTACTTTGAATGTAGTTATAAGTTGTCATGGAAACACTTATCAGCTAATTACAGGGTGTTTATAAGTTGTCATGGAAACCTTACCAGGTGTCGACTATCTATAACTTCATGGTGTCGGTTTTACGTTATTATACGGTCTGCGCGCGCATCGTAAAAATTTACTCTCTTCATTTTTCCCTAACGCGTCAAAAGAAGTATAACTTTTAAAAAAAACGCATCGATATTCGTTGCGTAGTGTTAAAAATCTAAGCATACATAGGGACAAACAACGATAAGCGATTTTGTTTTATAATAAATATGTAGTGATTATGTTATTTTTTTTCTAATACTTTATCCTAATATCTTGGGAACTTTAAACCTATAAACATAACAGCAACTTGACGTAATTCTTCGTCGGCATTACGTAATTTGTCAAATAAAAGAAGCACCTGGTACTTTATGAGTAAGGGAGTAACTTACGTTGAGAATTCCAATAATAAAAGATGGCCTTCATTTTTCTCGCTAGAGTAAATGACGTTCCGTTCTCCTGAAGTAAATTAATCATCATTAAGAAACCATCAACCCTACGTGTGCCTTTACACAAAGCATCCTTTTTATAATAAATACCTTGAATATTAACATTAAAATTGCGTTCATATATGGTTCTGTATGTTTATTTGTATTTTTATGAACTGTGGAACTTTTTAAATTCCTTTTCACAATGCTAGGTTTTTATTGTATTATGTTGAAACTTCTATCTTTTCTGTGAACAGTCACGCCTTTATCTCTGAAGGGGTAGAGGGGTAGAGGCTAATAATAATATATATACATTTCACCGTGTGCATTTTCGTCCCACTTAATAGGTGTAATGAGGAGATTTACAATGTTTAACCGATTGATTGTGGGTGTAACATTCTGCAAATATCAAACAAGTTATTATTACTTTAAAAACCACTGAAATAGTGGCTTGTTGAAGTAAAACTTTTAAGCTATTGCATAGTTTTTATCGCGGGCTTTGAGTGGGCTTTAATCAAGAAACTCCGTAAGAAAAAAAACTTAAGATCCGAGGTCACACTAAGTTCACCGAGCAGGACTGAGTGTTGGCTTAACTTGTATGTACATATATTATATGGTACGATTGTACGAAGCTCGCACGGATCGAGACGTGATGATAGTGAGTGTGAGTGTGAGGGTTAGGATGAGGGTGACTGTGAGAGTGAGGGTGGGGTGAGGGTGAGAGTGAGGGGTGAGGGTGAGGAGTAAGGGGGAGGGTGAGGGTGGGGGTGAGAGTGAGGGTCTATTTTTGTTGTGTTTTTTTTAACTTATATTAATATCAAAGAAAAACAAAGGTATGCTATAATAAACGACGGGATTAAATGGGTTCCACGGGGTTCGAAGTATGTCACGGGCGAAGCCGGGTGGAACAGCTAGTAAATGATAAAGAAAACAAAAAGACGTGTGGCACTCGGAGACTGCCGCGGTAAAGCTATTGCATAGCATACCTTTGTTTTTCTTTGATATTAATTTAAGTTACACTAAAAAATAACCGTCACCCTCACCCTGACTCCTCACCCTCACCCCTAACTCTCACCCCCACTCTCACCCTCACCCTCACCCCACTCTCACAGTCACCCTCATCCTCACCCTCACACTCACACTCACTATCATCACGTCTCGATCCGTGCGAGCTTCGTACAATCGTACCATAAAATATATGTACATACACGTTAAGCCAACGCTCGGCCGTGCTCGGTGAACTTCGTGTAACCTCGAATCTTAGGTTTTTTTCCTTACGTAATTTCTTGATTAAATCCCACTCAAAGCCCGGGATAAAAACTATGCTATAGCTTAAAAATCAAGAACAACCGTTTTATCAAATTTGAATACGAAACTCTACATTTAAAATCATTTCACAGATTATAAAAAAATGATGGTTTATTTAGCAACTCCTAATTTTTTTAATGGGCGTTACTAATTTACTGCCATAATATTATATGGTTAGAACGACCTATGTGTTTTCTATAATCAATAGGATTGTTTTCAAAGGATATCCAAAACAATTTGGAGATTTTGAAGAATCCGTTAGATATGTTTTTGTATTTTGCACGATTGTCTCCATGTGCTATTTAGAAATTAGATAAAGCTGTTAGATTTTTGTAAATAACAAATTATTACCATCTGTAACCTCATACTAATTTAACAAAGTTAACCCGGCCTTAGGAAGTGTGAAATATTTTAATACAACCGAGTTTAAGGTTCAAATGACAATAAGTTAATTGAGTTTAAAACGTTCTCTTAGTACAATTATTACTTAGTTAATTTAAACATTTCATAGCACGCAACACCAAAGAAACGCAAAGGAAGTAACGGACGCTCCAGGGTTTCACCCACGTAGTTCCCGTTTCCATATACGTATTCCAAAATACCTGGATAAAATCTAGCCCAAGTTACCCTTTATAACATCAATTATCTGCCAGTGGAAGTTTCATTAATATATATCTCTATATATTAATGAAACTTCCTAGATTCCTTCATAGATCTATATTCAATAATAGATCAGCCGACAGATAAAGAAAAATAAAAATTGTTTTGTTTTTTACGTAAGTTACATGCGTTTAGTGAAAAACTGTTAATTTCTATTACAAACATACACTTTTATTTATTTGTATGTATTCAAAACATTTTTTATACTACATTTTCTACATTCCTTTGTGAGCGGATATTAGTAATGGGCAAAAAACGGGAACGCGGCGGATATGACGGCGGATATTCGATTCACTTGATGTGATGGGATGTGTTATTACATATTGATATCGCTTCCTTGTCAATGTTATCTGTGAGACGTAATTTAATGCTGTCAATTTAAAATAGGTCAAGTAGGGTTCAACTTTAATTGGTAATACCAAAGTGAAAATTTATCGAAGGTGCTGTTCATTTATTGATAGTAGCCACTTTATAGAAGATTTTTATATTGCGTTCCGGATTAGTTTTGCGATAGATTTAATTTATGGAGTCAACATAGTATAAATTCATCGAGTCAACAAGAAAAAGCGACTATCTGGATATGTTCAAAAATCACATCTTTTGAAAGTTGTCAGTGAATGTCCTACGAATATTATAAACGCGAGAGTTTGTAAAAATGGATGTTTGTTACTCTTGCAAGCAAAATCTACTGAAAATTTTAATAAAGCTTTACGATAGTATAGCTTATACATCAGAATAACACACAGGCTTTTTATCCTGGGAACAAGTTCCTACTTGTAGGCCTTATTGGGGTTTCCAATGTTTTATCCTAATCATGTGTTTAATTAGTATGTTAGAACTGATATACTTCAGTTTGAAATCATTGATTGTGTCGGTAGCGTAAATAGTTCCGCACTAAGGTCTCGGGTTCGATTCCTGAGTCGGAACAAATATTTGTGTGAGCCGCAAATGTTTATTTCAGAGTTTGGATGTTTCCTATGTATATTATAACATGAATGTTTTTAAACATAAATATAAGCGCTCGTGGCCCCGCGGTCTCAGTGTTCTGTAAACGATCACTGAGTTACGCAACTTTCCCTATGGCTGGTCCTCGGATGGGTGAGCACTTTGTGGCATTTACATTTGCGAGCGTTTCCGTGCTTCGGAAGGCAAGTTAAGCCGTTGGTCCCGGTTGCCAGTAAAATGGCAGTCGTTAAGCCTGGTTAAAGGCCTTATGGGCGGCTTGAAAAAATTCAACAGCAGGTAGCCACAACCTGCGTATGTCTATTTCAACACGGCAATGGGCTCACCACCTATTACGTGGGACAGGAATCCTCACGGTGAAAAATGAGCATATAATATGCCTCTGCCACCCCTTCGGGGATAAGGCGTGATGGATATTTATTTTATTTAAATATAAGCATGTTTATCGGTTATCTAAATCCCATATCACAAGTTAATTTGGGCTAGATGGCGCTGTGTAAAAAAAATCCTACAAACTTCGTTTCCCTAATTTCGGATATATCTGCAACCAAAGGGTGATTTCCCAACAAGCATTCCCCAGTACTGACTTAGTTATAATGAGCACAATTTACATGTCACAGATGGCAAAGAGCATCGCATAGTTATGACTAAGGAAAGTGCGACCGACTCATGTGAACGCTATGCGGTTTTGTCCTTGTATAGGCATAAATTGATTTTAAACTGATGAGAGCAAAAAGGTAACATAACCCTTATGTTATAAACTTTTAATAAGGCGATTGATCTATTCTGCATAGTTTCTAAATTGCTTTTCTCATTTTGTTGAAAGAAGTATCAATTAAAGATAATAGGTTTGAGACAGCAAAAACTCTTGTAATGTTCATAAATGCTTCATTACCAACCACACAGCACGTAGCACTCAGTAAGCAGAGACACAGAGAGAGAAATGGCGTCGCAGCGCCAAAAACTGGAGTTGGTAGTGATGTGACATTGTACCTACAACAGTTTCATCCCTCATTTCAAGTGTGAAATTGTGTGATCCTGTTGCTTTCAGATTTTAAGACACAACTCGTATTTTAAATTCGATACCGTTATAGCTTCGATTCGAGTGAGAATGTTAATAATCGAAATGCTTGAAGCCAGCAAAGCCCATCTGAAAAAAATCACTGCTTTAAGCAACTTCGCTGTTGTCAATAATGAGACCGTTTGTGACATTTACATACTTCGATAGGCACGTTTTGAGCTGTTAATCCCGAGTGCCCGGGTATCATGATACTCGTTGAGTAAAATTAAAGACCTTTATACTGTTGATTGATGGCACTTGGTGAAACTTGCTTCACATCTTGAAAGATAGAATGAAAACATCTGTATTCATTTATTTACTTTTTAAGCAGCTAGTTGTAGGTATAGGTTTGAAAAATAATAGATAAGAGGTAATAAATATTAGTTTGCATGGTCAGTCAGCTGATATTAAAATTCTTTTCAGCTGCCGACATAATGAAATCACGATTTCTCCTACGTCAAAGATAGATGGCGCTGTACGACCTCGCATATAAACGAGCCGTCCATTGTTCGTCGTACTAGGAGCACATATTAATTAGGTGATAATTTCTTATTAAAAAGAAATGGCTGAGTTCCCATGACGGCATAGGATGTTCTGATTGAATGATAACATTCTCGTCTTGTCCGTAGTTTACTGCTCTATCGCTCTCATCTTGGCTTGAATTCCTGGTCCACTGTGTAGTCTAGAATCTGCTTTATTTGACTGCTAGACTATTTTTTTCGGATATAATGACTATATATATTTGCGCCAAGGTGTGCCACCAAAACCTTTGTGACCTTAATCAACCTCATTTGCTTAATGATACTCCTTTTTTTACCCACCACTAACCAAGTTCAAGAGTCTCTAGAAGTCTGTCTCAAATTTATCCAAGTTTTATTTATTCTAAAAAACTATAATTATTTTGTTTTTAAATGTTATTTTTACAATATTCCGCTTTTTTAGAATGTCGTACGATGTCGACACGTGTTTCGCCTACACACGAGGCATTATCAAGACTGTTTGGCAGCAAAAGTATTTATGCGTTCACCTCAACCTTTTGTAGTTCGAACGCAACCAAACGATAGCGCGATGTAGACTTCTAGTTGTTTTGTCTATTTTTGAATAAACTATGCAAAACCGAAATGTGGAAGTCTGTTTGTTCGTTCAGCAAAGCACACCCGTCCCGTTAAATAATTTCTAACTGCTCTAATACGGACATTTTTAGACCCTTTCACATAAATGTAAAATTTTAAAACTGTTGTTATCATTCAAAATATGCCCGGTGTTTGTTTCGGAATGCTCATAAGTGTTCCTTATATCTGGTATCAAATGAACGACCTGTTTGGCCTATATAAACATTGCTACAACCATCACATTTCAACTTATAAATACCGGATTTTTTGCTATTACTAATACTATCTTTACCATTACATAATGTTATTAAGGTATTTTGAGGTCTATAGGCCGAGAAAACATTATTTTCCTTAAGTACCCTCGCCACACGATGTGTGATACGCCCAAAGTATGGGAGACTAGAAGTATACTTTTTAGTTTCTTTAGTTGTTGGGTACAAAAGGAGTTTAACCATATTATTTTGCTTTTTTAATAAAAGTGAGTGTATTAATTTTGAGCTATAGCCATTAGATTGTGCAATGCAGCAAATAATATTCAATTCCTTGTCAAATGCCTCTCCGGTTAATGGAACATTTAATAGCCTATGAATCATACTATGGAAAGCCGCCATTTTTGAAGCCATGGGTGGCAAGAATTAAAAGGAATTGTAGTATCTGTATAAGTTGGTTTACGGAATATTTCAAAAATATGCTTTGTGCCATTTTTTGAAATTGATAGGTCTAGGAAGTTCAATAAATTATTTTGTTTTATCTCTAATTTAAATTTAATTTTAGGGTGAATGCCATTTAAGTTACTGAGAAATATACTTAGTTGTCTATGGGTACGCGTCCAATTCATTATTATATCATCTACATATCTATAATAATATGAAAATTTATTTATTCGTCAAATATCACTTAGTTCTATTCACACCACACAACTAAAAGCATCTATTGTACACGCATAACATAAAAAAAATGTGTATCTGAACGTGGTCTCCCACACACTTACATCGGTTAATACAAACTTTGACTATTTTTATTTTTCTTTACGCTCTACAGGTATTTTCAATCAACTTTAGGCCTACTAAGCTAACCCTGAGTAATCTGAAAACGATCAAGGCATTAAGCATTATACGCTTTGACTGAGATGGATGTCACTTTGTGGTATTAAAATTTTCGTGTTTCTGTGCTTAGGCACGTTAAGCCGTTGGTCCCAGTTGCCAATAACATTCCAGTCGTTATATCAAGTTGCAGCCCTTATGGGTGGTTTCAAAGTTTTTAAACAGCAGGTTGATCACGGCTATAAACTCACTGCATATCACGTTGGACAACATGCAAATAGTTAAATGTAAGTTTAAAGTATGCCTCTGTATACCCATTCGGAAATAAAGGTGAGGAAAATGTCACATAGCAGTCAGCCATATCAGGACCAGCCATAGCGTAAGAGGCTTAACGCAGTTATCGTTTACAGAGTACTGACTTAGCAGGGCTACGAGCGCTTCCTTAATAACTTAGGCTTGCTTAATACCTAACTAGCACGTGCAAAGCCTTAATAACGCATAAGCAGACGCCTACACGTCCGATACATTGCAGATAAGTTGCAGGAATGTCTGTCATCTTCGCTGGTCATGGTCATGTCTTGCGACAATCGTTAGACAGGGCTACGTAGGGAACAAATTTCAGGCATGCCGTCCCTGCCGGGTCTGGTCGAATAGACCTCGATGCTAGCTTGACGTCATAAGAGTTGCGGGCCTATGGTCTGACTACCAGAGATGCTGACACCGTGCGAAGTGGAGAAGAAGAAGTACGGATACCTGTCCTAGCGAAACGCAACGGGCACAGACGGATAATTATGAACTTGTACTAATCATCATGTCGCCGCATGTCATGCTCATCATCATCCGAGCGTCTGTCCCAGTTGCGTCTCGCGACGCCCGGGGTCCGCTTTCCGACATTTTCTCCTCCACTTCGCACGGTCGTCGGCATCCCCTGTAGTGAGACCATTGGCACGCATGTCATCCCTTAAGACGTCAAGCCAGCACTTCTTGGGTCTTCCCCTCTTACCGGGACCCGGCGGGGCTGACATGGCCAGACATTTGTTACCTACGTAGCCCGGCGGTTGCCGCAAGACGTGACCATACCAACGAAGGCGACACTCTTGCAACTTGTCTGCAATGTCACGGACGTGAAGGCTGCCGCGGATGCGAGAGTTTCTCACGCGCTCCATCCGCGTGACTCCACACATCCACCGCAGCATCTTCATTTCCGTGACACGCAGCTCCTGCTTGTGTCGCTCCAATATCGGCCACGTCTCACTGCCATGTAAAAGGACAGGTCTAATAATGTCATGCTAAGTTGTATAAAACTTATAGAGTAAGGTGTTCTGTGGCAGCATGAATTATATTTGAATAAAGAAAGTGCATTATAACACGATGATGAACATTATGCTATCATTTCAAGGTACCCGGGTCGGTGCAAAAAGAAATAAATAAAAATGCATACATCAACATATAAGCGCATCGTAATAACAAGTTAGACTTGACACACACCTAAATTTATAATCGCTAGGTCGATGCTGCGTTTCCTTCATTAGCATAGATCAGGTAGGGCTGTCGCTTATTATGTTTTTCCTATTTTTGTCGGTATGTTTCATTATTTTATCTTTGGTGGTGGGCGACGTATGGCCAGGTTAAAAGATTGATATTAAGAAAATGCCTACAGAGTCACCAAACACAAGCGTTACATATATTTATTACATTATTATACACGAAGTTTTGCGATTATTTGTGACGTGACGTCTTGTAGAAATATGGGAATTTTGTAGAGCTTCAGGAAATTTTTACACTATAAAAAAACTAATAAATATTTATTAAGGGAGATTCAGTACCTGATACTTAGGTAGCTATAAAGCTAGACATTATCTACTGTAACAACCCCGGTTTCTTAAAGTTAAACTATCAAGCAAGGCTGTTGGCAGGCAACTTGTAGAACTATAAACTTCGTGTGGCATCATTTGGCTTGTTAAATATTTATTCAATTCTGCTTTTATTTGCGTATAACGTTTCAAAATGTATGCATGGTTTTGTGCTCATTGCTTTTGATACTACCTATATTATAAATAAGAAAGTGTGTTCGTTTAATTGTTTCACATCGTAAGGAATCAATTTATTGACTTAGATATCAAAATGGAGATAGCTTTACAGATTGACAATGGCGTTGGCTACTTTTCACCATGGAAAAGTGACTTATTCTTACAGGAAAATGTGTGTGGAGTGGCATACTTTAGTTACGACATAACATTGCGTAGAAATTATTTTTTAACCTTTCATAAATTTGATAAAATTTACATGCTCGCCTTTCTCAAACAAGCAGGCTGTAGACTGTTCCCTTCACCCTCCTAAAGAAGTTATATAACACCCCAAAAGATGCTGTATAAACCCAACTCCTGAGGGGAAACCACGGTGACGTGCAAAATCTGTGTCGGGGGCCATTTTAGCTTTTTTTTTAGAAAGATAGACTAATTATTCTTCCGAAGGCATATAAAAATGGCATCGTCTGGTTTTAGTTGACAATGGGAGATAGGCATGGCATCTATTAGAACTTCGCTGTGTAAAAAACATCAAATGCAAATAATATAATTATGTTTTATCTTAATTACATCCATTAACATCCTGTCCCATCGTGACCACTTTTTCCCATGTGGGTGGGCAATGGCATGGTACTCCAATTTCTCTAGTTGTTAAACAAGCTTGGCAAGTTTGTGCGTATAATTTTGACCTTCTGTTTTTTACACGGCTATCAAAATTGGAGTGTCTTTTTTATTTCGTTTATATATAAGAGTCTTTAAAAAATAATAAAAGTTACAATCAGATACTGCAATTTTATGCCTTTGAATAGATTATAGTATGTTTTTTGACTACATAATAGACGCTGATAGATATAGACTACTGATACCATAGACAGACAGTAGTTGAAAGACTTAAAAAGTAGGAATGAGAGAGTGCAAAGAGCAGTCTTATCGCTAAGAGCGATCTCTTTCAGACGAATTTATTATGCAAGGAGAAGATAAAATCAATAAATCTTAGTATGGAAGGAGAAGTAGCGTCAAGTAGCATCAAGGGTGATATCTCCTCTGTTATTGGGACAGCAGGTCGAGAGACTTTTTGTGAGACATCTAGCCCAGAAGAGGATCCTACACTACGCACTTACCAATTATCAAGATAGGCCAGAAGTTAATAAATTAACTTCTGGCCTATCGATACCATACGCAGATAAATCTTTAAAAAATCTTTACATTTCTTATGCCACTGCCTCCAGCTATTTACAAATTTAAACAAATGTCTTTATATTCGATTTAATAACATTAACATTATGAATAAACTCATCAAAAAAATATAACACGTTTTTTATATGTAAATATAATCAGAATACAATCGTAAAATTATATATATAATAACGGCACTGTATAATAATCTAATAAAAATCATATATTATGTTTGAAAAAAATCAACAAGATATGAGGTCAATGAATCAATTATGTATTGTTTTGAAAATATACGAAGGTTATTGAAACGTGTGTGTCAACCCTGATATTGTAGTGTAGGTCTTGGTATGTTTACAAATTAAACATCATGTCACCCGGAGGGACGTTTGACTTAAAATTTGCACAGATTTCTTACTCAGTTTACAGAGAAAACAATAATGCTGAAGGTATTTTAAGTAAAATTAAATTTATACAATACTTGGTAATCCTTGAAATTATTATGGCTTTTTTTTTCTTTTTGGGCTTTCTCGGTTGGAACAACCTAGTCATAAGAGAAGACAAGTGTAGTAACTTAGCCATGTTGACTTTCTGTTTTTTACACGGCTACCCAAAAAGGAGTGTCATTTTTTATTTCGTTTGTATTTACTATTCTTTATTAGTAAATAGCTGATAATTTGAAATTACAATCAGACACTGCAACTTTATTCATCTTTATTCATATGTATATTAGAATATGTTTTTTCTACTACATAATAGACACTGATAGATATAGACTACTGATACTGTGGACAGACAGTAGTTGAAAGACTTAAAAAGTATGAATGAGAAAGTGCAAAGTGCAGTTTTATCGCTAAGAGCGATCTCTTCCAGACGAGTTTAGTATGCAAGAAGAAGACAAAGTCAATATATCTTAGGTCCGTATTCCAGAACGTTTCTCCATGCTGAATCAACGCTGAGGCTAGATTTTGCCTTATAAAATCTACTTTCAAGCGTCGATTGAGTATTGATAAACGTTCTGGAATACGGGCCTTAGTATGGAAGGAGAAGTAGCGTCAATTAGTACCAAGGGCGATATCTCCTCCTGTTATGGGGACAGCAGGGCGACTTTTTGTGAGACGTCTAGCCCTGAAGAGGATCCCATACTACGCACTAAATTGCCGAGATAGGCCAGAGCTTAATTTACTACGAATCCAATAGCTAGATAAATCTTAAAAATTCGTCATATTCATATTTTGTTTTCCTTCGTCTTAGTTTATTCCCAGTTGCATCTTCTCATTTCGGCATCAGTGGGTGCTAATGTCATCTGCTAAACTGTTAATGCCGCATTCGTCGTTTGCGTCATATCATACGTTGGTCGGCTGGTGCACGCCTAGCAGATGACGTAGCTTGGCGTCTTTACACTCATTGATATATATAAACTCACTAGTAATTAGTCCAACATATGTATTTTGTTTTAAAAAACAAGCAACCGTAATTCCATGTTACCTCTTCAATCTAAACCAAATTGATTGTGTTAAGAGTGGCTTCATATCTGCCATTCAGGGATCGAACTCAGGAGAACGCAAGTCTATAAATTCTACCTGCTCAAGACAGGATTTGAAAGTACGTCTAAGTACTTTATTAATCCTTTCATATCTTTATGACGATAATAAAAATGATATTCACCCCTCATACACATAACCCTATCCGGTATAGATTTCAAATAAGGCTATTGATATGTACAGCGAGCGTCGGACGTCCATCCGTGTGCGCCGCCCTTAAAAGGATACGCCGTACTCAGGTGCATATTAATGTTGAGAAGATTATTAATATATTGAAAGTTCATTCGATACGTGTTTGTAAAATGTACTATTCACATTCTTTATATGTTAGTGAGCATGTTCAGCCGCTACAAAGGAGGCTGCAAATCGTTCGAAACGTCGGTGTAAGTAAAAAATATTTTGCGTGAATTGTGTAGTATAATAAAATATATTTACCGAGTATTGAGTAGTATAATAAAATATATTTACCGCGAAAGTTTAAAAAATTACTATTTATGTGGACTAAACTGCGGACGGCGGACATCGATTGCGATGTCAAGTCACGCATTGCTGCCGCGTGGGCCAAATGGCGGGAGATGACCGGTGTCATTTGTGACCCTAAAATGCCGATCCGGTTGAAGGGACAGGTCTACAAAACCATTATTAGACCTGTCCTTTTACATGGCAGTGAGACGTGGCCGATATTGGAGCGACACAAGCAGGAGCTGCGTGTCACGGAAATGAAGATGCTGCGGTGGATGTGTGGAGTCACGCGGATGGACCGCGTGAGGAACTCTCGCATCCGCGGCAGCCTTCACGTCCGTGACATTGCAGACAAGTTGCAAGAGTGTCGCCTTCGTTGGTATGGTCACGTCTTGCGGCAACCGCCGGGCTACGTAGGTAACAAATGTCTGGCCATGTCAGCCCCGCCGGGTCCCGGTAAGAGGGGAAGACCCAAGAAGTGCTGGCTTGACGTCGTAAGGATGACATGCGTGCCAATGGTCTCACCACAGGGGATGCCGACGACCGTGCGAAGTGGAGGAGAAAATGTAGGAAAGCGGACCCCGGGCGTCGCGAGACGCAACTGGGACAGACGCTCGGATGATGATGAAACTGCGGACGGCTAAACTAAGCAGTTTTACCCGCATAGTGCCTATTACCGTAGAAGTATGGGGATATATTTATCCTAAACTATTCCTTATAATAGTAGCTGTGTGCCAATGAAAGTCCCATAACAATCTTTCTGGCCGTCTCAGAGATTAACTAAAACAATAAGGTAGATAGATAGACAAGAATGTGAAAAAAATGTTATTTTTTAAGCGTCGTATATACTTTTACATACCTACATATACATAGCATCACGCCTGTCTCCCATCGGGGTAGGCAGAGACTATGGCTTTCCACTTGCTACGATTCTGGCATACAACTTTCGCTTCGTCAACTTTCATAATTGTTTTCATACACGCTCGCCGATTAAGGGTACTCTTGACCCTGCCTTTTGTCAAAAGATCTTCAATTTGATCGGTATATGTACGTCGAGGTCGACCCTTACCAGTTTGCCCATTTACTCTCACCGCATACATTTTCTTCGTCAGTCTATTTTCATAAATATACTTTTATAATGTTAAAATATTAGTTAGTTAGTTAGTTAAATTGAAATAGACACTTCAATTGTATTTATCTCGTTTGGGATCCAATATACATTCCACAAATATAGTGAGTGATTTGCGATCAAAGTTTTTACAACCCTATCAAGACCTCACACATCCTCTTTAACTTATACAGCGAGCATGAGTATATAATACTCGTATTATACAAAAAATAAATTATATTTCCTTCGCACGACTATTATTTTCTTCGCGAAAATATCTTATTTTAAACCTCTAATTCGTCACAGCTTAGTGAACTTCTTACTTCAATCACAAACTAAACTAAACTTAATACTAACCTAAATAAAATTGAGAGTCATTTAGCATTTATTTTGTACCGATTTGTTGATCGCTTAATATAAATTGAACTTTATGTTTATACTCTAAAGATAGATTTTTTAAAAAAGTGTGAAGGCTGTAAGACCAGGGGTGTCAACCGAAGCGTGACGTCACTTTATTCTGTAACGTAACATATGAACGACTGATATAATTTGTAGGTCAACAAACTAAAGGAAATGGTAATGACTTTGTGGATGTGTCTGTTTGTTCGCTGTTTCATAATAAAATAATGTTACATGGTTTGGTAAACCACGATTTAAAGCTTATGTTGGCACCACGCTTGATAACTACAGCATAAAAATGTTTTTTATTTTGATTTTATACAATACATGTGTTCCTGCCAGCATCTTTCACTATGGTTGGTCCTCAGATAGGTGGCCGCTTTGTAGCATTTATTTTTAAGAGCGTTTTCCTACTTCAAAAGGCACGTTAAGCCGTTGGTGCCGGTAGCTAGTAACATAGCAGTTGTTAAGCTAAATTGAAGGAGTTACGGGCGGCTTGCCTGTTCATCTCAGTGGCTCACTGTGGATGTATAAATGTCTATGCCACCTCTTTGTTGATGATAAGTAATCGGAGTAGAAAATCTGTATTTCAAAGAAATATCTACAACAACTACACATGATAAATACTGCATTTATACAAATTACTAACTAACTATCTTCACGCTGTATCCCTGACGGGGTAGTCAGAGAGGACAGATCGCCAGGCTTCGCGATCCATGCATACTTCTTTCGCTTCTTCGAGATTCATCAATCGCTTCATACACGCACGTCTGGGTATCCGAGTACTTTTGACCTTTCCGTTTTTGAGCAATCTGCTCACGTGGTCTTCATATGTAAGTCTCGGCCTTCCCTGACTCCTTCTACCCTCTACTTTTGAACAATATATATTCTTCGTCAATCGTTCCTCACTCATTCGTTGGACGTGTCCAAACCAACGGAGCACGCCCTTTTCCAGCTTAACGCTGACACTTTCATTCAAACCTGCCATATTGCGTATCACTTCGTTACGTATTCGGTCGGCCAAGGTAACGCCGCACAATTTTCGAAGTGATCGCATCTCCACAGCATTCAATTTACTTTCATGCATCTGCTGACATACCCAGGTTTCACTACCGTAAAGCAAAGTTGGCACTAGCACTGCGTTATGAATCGCCATTCGTGCTTCTTTTACGATACTTTGTCGCTTTACTAACTGGGACAAAGCACCGTTAACTTTGTTTCCGGCAGCTACTCGCCGTTCTACATCCGAATCACATCTTCCATCCGCGCTAAACATACTTCCTAAATACACAATTTCATTCACTTGCTCTAGACGTTCCTGGTTTACCCTAATCTCGCATTTAGTTCTTACGTCACCTCTTTCAAATACTAGAACCTTAGTTTTACTTGCATTCATGCGGAGACCCTTACTTTCACACCTTACTTTTCACAATTTATACAAATTAAAAGTATTTGTAATGAAAGTGAGTTAAATAGTTGCATCTCATTCACTCTAACGAAATATTAGCTCTTCAGACTAAGACGAAGTGTGTATTACCCTTTAATTTTACCATTTTTGTGCTGCACATGTGATTTCATTGGTCTTTTGCTGTGCTGCAATATCATTATGACAAAAAAGGACATGCGATCTCCATAGTTTGTGAGGCGCGTGTTATTTCCATTGACTTATAATTTCAAGCTGTGTTAGAGTTGGTCAATTTCAGAACATTCGAATGGAAGAGATACAATCTTAAAAATAGTTTAAAGTTTTAATTTAAAGTGATTTAATGACCTTTTTTAAGTTTATGCGTTTTAATAGTTTTAAGCTAATTCAGTTTAGTGATTAATTTGTTTTCCTTTTTGTCTTTTTCAGATCTTGTGAGCACCAACCCTATTAGACAGAGGTAAGTTTTATGTCTTAGTTAAACTAATTTGTAATCGCTTTTAATCATCTATCTGTATATTATTAAATTAAAGAATGCCCGTGCGTCACAAGCGATGTGTAGTTTTCCCAGACCTGTTTCCCAGAGAATCTTGCTTCCTGGATAAACAAATCCTGTTCCTTCCAGGATATCAGTTACGTATATACTAATTTTCAGTTAAATAGTTTCTGGGTTAAGATCATTATTGAAACAAACAAATAAAAATACACTGTCAAAATTGATATAAAAGAAGTATGGATGGTAAAAATATCCGTGACGGTACATTAAAGATAATTAATTTGAACATATTAACTCTAATCAACTGTTCTGTGGTTCTGAGTCCTAAATCATAATTATTTTCTAAGTATGTTTGGTTGTTTGAGTTCGACGCAAAATTCAGAGAACATTTTTTTTCTCAGCTTAAATGCTACTGCATGATTCATTACAAGATTCAAATTAACTTCAATTATATAACACACTCATGGACATATTTAGATGAACGCAAATAAAGTGTTTTTAAAACAATGTAATATAAGTATATATGTACTCGTAATATGTACATATTGTAGTATGTACAGATAGAAAATGTCGCTGATATACATATACTTAGTGTATATTGTAATTCTAAACGAAGCCATCACTATAGTTCAAGGAGACAACGCACATACAGCATTGGACTGTCGACCTTTTACACGTCAGCTAATCAGATATAATGTGATTTTTATTATTTTAAACTATTTCTTGTGTAGGTATACTGTTTTATAAAACTATTTACTTTTTTGACATAAATCCATTTGCCAACGGTTAAGAGTCCCGGGGTGCACAAATATATTTGCTTACTTATAGCCTGTCTAGATACCTTACCGTGCATCTATATCCTGAGGTTCTGCAAATTCGTGCGAAACAATATAACCTTCTTTGTAAAACGTGGTGACAGACATACAGATAGAGTGGTTAGGCACGAGAACCGCCTGATGTTACCTACTTCTCGCATGACCTGACACTCCAACAGCCCACACGTTATGTCCATAAAAATATTTAACCAATTTCCAGAATCTATAAAAACGGAAGCCAGTACTAATTTATTCTTAAATAAAATAAAAAACATGCTAATTGAAAAAGTATATTATGATATTACCGAATACTTAAATGATAAAGAAATGAATCAATACTTATTCGAAATTCAATAAGAATAATAAAATCAATAATAATAATAAATACAATAATAATAATAAATTCAATAGGGCAGCTTGTGGCGAGCTGAATGTGCGTGGCTACACATCGGTCCCGATTCCTCAGAGTTTTGTTGCCCTTCTGCACCAGTTAGGATTTAATGGCCTAACGGGAGAGCAGTGAGAGTGCTACTCCCGGGAGTGCAGCAAATCTCAACTCTGGCTTGCCTTAATTGGCCGGTTAGAGGGAGGGAGCCAGAGCGATATGCTCGGGGGTGGAAGTGTCATTTTCAAGGGCATAACTACGGGGAAGCCCGCTCCGGGCCTGTCCCGCGAAGGTGAAACCGGCGCCGCACCGCTCGACACCCCAAGCCGCTCACACCTGTGTTGCCTCCTGTCGCCTTACAGGCTTATCTTGCCTATGGTGATTGTATAGGGGGCCCATCTAGTGAGTTGGCAAGTCACCGTCTGCCAATATTTTGATGATATTATATTAAAATGGCAGACGAAGTTTTCATCCATAGTTCAAGTCACCCAGTACATTTAACCTCCAACTCAATAGCCCAATAGTAGTTAGCATATTGTACAATAGTTTAACTCCCATTGGAGATGGTCCATTACCGTTTTTCTACATAAGGCGGACGTGGATTGTCTGCAGTGGGGGTCCCATTCCCTGTTACATTAAAATTCTCAAAGGGCCTCTGCGTGTTGGACCACTATGTCCCCATGTAAGCCTACCAAAAGACCGGGTATCTTCGTAAGAAAAAAAAAAGGAGATACCCGAGAAGAAGAGATAAATTCAATAATAAATGTAATAGTTATAATAAATTTAATTGATTTAATAATAATAATTCAATACTTATTAATAATAAATAAATAATAACGAATTTTTTTTATATAAATTGTCAATAAATAGAATCTGAAATACTAACCAAAGAAATAAATAAAATATTATCACGTAGGTACGGAATACATGCAATAATTTAGAAAAATAAGTAAATTGTATTGTCTTAACTTTTTAATTATATCTTATACATATACGATGCTTCCTCCTCCCTTCTACGTTGCCGTGCCGACAGGGTCCATAATGTACCTAATTATATATTTTATAGCAACTGTAATCACCTTATGGAGCGCAATAATTTACCTAATACATGGAGATATGATATATAATAGATGGGAAAATAGATGGAGGTAATAGTTCACCCTCACACTTTTGCGTCCGGAACGCTCGCATCCGATAGGCGCTTTATTCCGAGTAAGCTTAGACTGTGAAATGAACTCCCAGCCTGGATTTTCTCAAACGTCTACAGTATGGGGTTCTTTAAAAGAGGTCTTAAAAGGTTTTTACAGGATCGGCACCACGACCTCTGGTGTAGCAAACGTCCATAGGCTACCGTGATCACTTTCCATCAGGTGGGCCGTATGCTTGTCAGCCACCTCAGTGTTATAAAAAAATTACTACCACGCTTCTAGCCGAAGAGTGTAGCAATAATCATAAACGATAACAATTGGTCAGACTTCCATACATTAAGTACTATCTATCGCAAAACTATGAACATTATTATAGATGTTACGGGAGTTGGAAGTATAAATATATATTCTAGGAATATTTTTACGCAGTGCCGTCTAACTCACGATAAGCTTATTCTGTGGGGGCCGGAGATATTGCGACTGTTTAGACATAGAAATCGTAAAAACAGGAATAATGTCATGCGGGAACACTAGTGTTTTGCCGCGACATGTTTCATGTGCCCAACATAATTCAAAAATGGCGCGTCGAACAATGAGTGTTTTTGTATCCCCTCCGCGAAGTTTGCTTTAAAATACAGCTCTTTTTGAGGTTATACTTCTTTTAACTTACTTTTAACTTATAAACACCCTGAAGTTAGCTGATAAGTGTTTCCATGACAGCTTCTATATTCAAAGAAGTTTTCATTATTTTGATGGTTTTTTTTCTTACCAGTTTATCATTCCTGTTACAAACAAAGAGTTGTAGTATATGTGATGAAATTATTAGACTAAAGTTCACGAGCCATAAGATTTTAATGACATTGTATTTAATATACTTAATCGCAAAATTTCAATGTTTGCAATATATTTTTCATATTACCATAGTTCAATATTATCTATGTCGACCTGTAGCCGTAGATAAAATTCTACATTACCATCGTATAAAAATAATACGACCCAATTTTACGACTTTTCAAAAACGTAACGACTAATGAACTATAATATGTTCGTAAATAAAGAAAAATATCGATAAACACTACATAAAATCCTTACAAAGTAGTTTTAGTGCACTTTAAAGGCTTTAGAAAATGCTTTTTACTGAGACTCCGATTAAAATATATTCTAGATAAAGGTTTTAATTTAAAAAAGTTTTGAATGAAGAAAACACTATCGTGGGAACGAGGCCCTGGTTGCTTTTCCCTCGAACCTAATAGCTTTGCGGTCATAAGTGATATTATACATATGCAACGGTAATATGATCTGTATATTTGTACTTTTTTCAATATCTTGAAAACTGGGTCACAGAAAACCTAATATTTTTCTGTATGAGTATTAATTTTTAAAACCATAATGGGTCATAAATAATATAAGGTTGCTTAGCAGCAAATTTATTCGAACCTTAAACTTACCTACTTATATTTTTAAGTGCACGTCGACTATTACTTGTAAATTTATTACAGTTACTAATCTGCAGTTTTCTTTTTATAAGTTGATAATTTGCCTAGTATCGTTAAAATTTTGCGACCAGAGGCATAAGGTATTTTCTCAGGCGTATTCCTATCTCTTATTTACGGCAAAAACTAAATTAGGCAAATTTTTTTACAAAAAATAAATCACGTGAAGTCTCGAGTAGTTTACTTAAGACTTCACGTGATTTCGCGACATTTTCTCGTCAATTCCCGAGTAGTATCGTTATAATACTATAATATAATGTATACACCATGAAAGTTTTAATAATAAATCATGGTTGTGCCTGTTGGGTACTACCACAATACTTGGCGTAGATACGTCATGTTTTGTGTGACGTGTTCTTGTACTTGATATATGAATTAACTCTCCACCAGCCAAAACATCAACTTTATTCTCATTATTCAGTAAAGATTAGTACGAAATGCATTAAACAACAAAGTCTAGATGTCTAGCCTATTCAGGTCAGGCATCAAGGCTATGAGGCTATGACGGAGCCTCAGGAATCTGTGTGGGCGAGATCGAGTTGTCACTTATATGATTAGATTAATCCGTAGTGACTGAAAGAATTCTATCGATATTTTTACTAAATTGAATTATCCCCAAATAGGTAGGCACAGGTAGGCATACTACGTCCACATTTCACCATTTTTTATTGTGTTCCATGTAACGGATAGTGTAGGATGATGATGATGAGAAGGCTATTGCCGTGTTAAATGGACAGGAACAAGTTTTGGTTACCTGATGTTGATGTTTTTCAAGGCTCCAGTTTATCTTATCTTAATATATATAAATTATGTGTCACATTGTTTGTCCGCAATGGACTTCTAAACTACTTAACCGATTTTAATCAAATTTGCACACCGTGTGCATTTTGATCCAGCTTGAAAGATAGGCTATATATCATCACGCTACTACCCTGGAGAGCGGAGCAGTAGTCATAAATGTCGACTTATCGGGCAATTTTTTATGCATTATTGTAGAATTTATAAGCGACGGGAGTTCCAACTATGACACGGGCGAAGCCGTGCGGGTCATCTAGTATAATATATAACAAAGTCGTATTACTTACATAGATTTATATGAGGATTTGTCTGTGCCCCGAATAGCAGAGTAACTAAAAAATAACAGAAAAACATAAATATGTTTAATATTTTAGTTTCAAACGAAATTGTTGCCACTGTTGTACCCATTGATCGCCTATTGTAACATCTCAAATGAACGCATTTTCTTCCAAAACGAATCCAGTAATGTCTTCAATCTCCGAAGCAGCCGGTTACTCTATTCCCGATCGCGGTGGCCTTCCCATTCTAGCAAACAATCTACCTTTTAAAATGTGTAGTCAGTGCTATAATATTCTTGTTATTCATGTTGTATTATTTTGTAAACAAGTCATGCTAAAAACATATCTGATTAACATGTACATACTAATTAGATTTTAATTTATTGATCTTATCTACTTATTTACGTAATGCATTACATTTTTTAATACAATTAACGTATGTACATAGAAAATTACTTACTTATGATGTCATCTCTAAGTAAGAGAAAAAACAAGATTGTCTAATAAAGAGCCATCTTGTTTATTTACAAACCTAGATGAGAAGAAGATATACATTTTTACATACATTCATATTGTCACGTATTTTATTCCCGAAGAGGTAGGCCGAGGCATACTATACAGCGTATGCACTTTTGTCCCACGTAACAGGAGGTGACCCCATTGCCATGTTGAAAATAGACAGGTGCAGGTTGTAGCGACCTGCTGTTGAAACCGACTGCCACGTTACTGACAATCGGGACCAATGGCTTAACGTACCTTCCGAAGAAAGCGCTTCGGATTTACTTCCGAAACGCTCGCAAATGTAAATGCCACAAAGTGGTCACCCATCCGAGGACCAGCCATAGTGAAAGTTGCTTAGCGCAGTTCTCGCTTACAGAACACTGAGTCCACGGGGCCACGAGCGCTTCTACACACACACACATATTTTTATGATGATACAAATAGTAATTTGACTATTATTGTATTCAATGACCACTATTTCCAATTACTTCTCATGGTTGTCTCACAGAAACCCTAAATATTAGCTTAAACCAATTTCAGATAAAGCAAAGTAAGTGATGTGGATATCAAGGTGAGAACCTGAAATGTGGATGCAACAGCAAAGAATAGGTTATTTATCTAACTATAAATTTCTAAATTATCGTTAGTGAATGATGAAACTGTTTTGGGAAAAACGGGATTTGTTTGAAAAAATGAGATTTCACACTTCCAAATTCAACGATGAAGTCTAAACATAGCCATCAAAAATGCAAATGAATCTACACATCGTGAGAAAAACACTAAATATCATTAACCCAGCTACCGTTTCATTGCAAACACTTACCAACTTAGAAACAAATAGTTCTACAGTGGGTCACACAAACATTAAATAATACCCAGTTTTGGCTAATTGCTTATTTACTTATGGTAAATGATAATAAGTTTGATACACGTAGCGGTGTGCGGTATTAGGTATAGTATATAACTGAGCAAGCTCGCTGTGCTTTTTCCACTCACTCTCACACAAGTTGTACATTTTCCGAAAAAAATATCAAAGTGAATCTCATCAAGTCCTAATCGGTACAAACCAACCTCACTTGCAACCTTCAGATTTGAATTAAATTAATATCGAATATTATCTACAACTTTTGCTTTTTGTAGAGATTTAGTTGCATCTTAAAGTAGACCTTAAAAGCATTTTTAAACTTCGAAATCAAAGTCATCGTTTTTGTCATATTATGAATATTTTATCAAAAATTTAAATCCTTGCATTCACATTTTATAAGTAAATATTTATTCATCAACAAATACATTGATATTTATACATACATACATACATACATATTATCACGCCTTTATCCCCGAAGGGGTAGGCAGAGGCATATTAAACGCCCACATTTCACCGTATGCATTTTTGTCCCACGTAACAGGTGGTGAGTCCATTGCCGTGTTGAAATGGACAGGCGCAGGCGGCGGCGACCTGCTGTTTAAATTTTTTTAGCCGCCCATAAGGCCTTCAACTTTGCTTAACGACTGCCATTTTATTGGCACCCGGGACCAACGGCTTAACGTGCCTTCCGAAGCACGGAAGTAGGGTGGGTCTAAAGGGCCAAATTAATTTAATAAAATGTGTCTATTCTAGATGTTAAATTTGGAAGAAATTTTGAACCCGTTGCCTTTTTAGTGAGGTGGTAACAAAAAGGCTAAAAGGTCTTATGTGCTAGACACTAATTAGCACGACCAATTACAGTCTGGTAGTCTCGGAAATAATATGAATTGATATTTATACTAATTAATAATGATTTACTTTCATAATATTCAACGAACTAACGAATGAAAAATTTTCTCCCAGCAAACCTTTGAGTGGGAAAGAAGAAACTGATATATCGAAGTTTAAAACTTGTCACTTGAGAAGAAAGGCATACTGTTATATATACGGATTAAATGTTATACTGTATGTAATATATTTACAAACATAACATCAATAGCATATTTTCAAACCAATATAATAATATTTATAACGTGTAGATAAATCATTACCTAATTTTGGAAGTATACATTTCATCCCTTGTTTCTAAATACATTCAAGGAAGCACTATTGTGAACAAGTTCTGATAACTAAAGCAATGAGGAATTTATTATTTATTTTGAAGCGTCCTCGAAAATAAGGTGATGAATTAACATTTAGAACTGTAACAAAGAAAATGAATCGTAATGCCTGAGCATATCTGTTCAAAAAACTATACATATTAGGTAACATGTGTACACTACAAATGTCACCTCGAGCTATAATAAATTAAAGCTGTTATTCGTTTTACTGTCAGAGACAAAATAATAAAAAAGATATGAAGAGACTAGAAATAGAATGGTTTCAAATTATTATTAATCTATGTAATTAAACTTTAAATTTACATTCGCAATCAAATGGTTAGAAAAACACACTAAACGAACCACGTGTTAAGCAATAATTTAGCTTAGAACATAACAAAGACAGCTGACATTATAAATTAATTATCTATTAAATTTTTACGAGACACATGAAGTCGTAAGATGCGTTTTATAGCCCGTCTAACATCGACAGTGAAATATCGATACGATTTTATCGAGTATTTCACCTCACTAGGGATATTAATGTGTCGTAAAATGAAGTACCTACTTCTTTTTGGCTGTGATTCTTCATTGATTATTCAAGTTTTAAAACCAAATAAGTTTAAACCAACTATATATACAAGTGGTGAACCTGATAACCAACCAATGAAGCTCTGGCAAAATCGTAAACCCTGTCTCCAAATCCGGATAGAAAATTTCTCGCAGGAGGAGATTTTTTGTGTTGGATAGTCCTTTTACCGGGGAAGGCTATAGGCTATATATCATCACGCTACTACACAGGAGATCGGAGCAGTAATAATAAATGTCAACAAAGCTAGCTAGCTTAATTTTCAAATAGTAGGCATTTTAAAATTAATAAACGTCGGGATTAATGTGTGCAACGGAGTTCGACGTAAGTCACGGATGAAGCCTCAGGGATTGGCCAGTACCTAATAAGGATAAAACTAGATCCATGATAGTAAAACAAGACATGCACTCATTAGCATAAAACAACTCTCATCTTTCAGTACCTACTCGATTATTTAAAAATAGAACACCCCTTGACAAAACGCGTTTTAGGGTTCCTGAAGACTCGATTTTTATTATTTCCAATTATCGACTTGGAATTATTTTTGAAGCCAAACCTTCTATCTGTGCTCCAAACATTTTTTGGTAGGGTTAAACTCTTTTGGGTTCGCGACACTTTTACACTAATGCACAAATATACACCAACAGACAACCAAGAGTGGAAGATCCAAGAAGTGCTATGATAAATTTAATTAAATTGACGTCGTAAGGGATGATATGCGTGCCAATGGTCTCACTACAGGGGATATCGATGACCGCGCGAAGTGGAGGCTGACTTCTAGTAGGAAAAAGGACCCCGAGCGTCGGCGTCGCGAGACACAACTGGACCAGACGCTTGAATGATAATGATGACACCAACACATGTGTATTCTATGCGCTACCTACTATTCGCTATATACGCATTTTAGATGGGTAATCACTTGTCAGTTCTCGTCACCCAAGCTACTTTCACGGCGGTTTGCAGGTGCTGTGCTCAACGTTGCACTTTTTAACCACCGTAGTAATTGTCGACGCTTTTTGGTTGAAGGTTATCGGTGAGATATATCGGCCTTATTCAATATTGTGGAAGCTAACAACTTTAGAAAAAGCACTAGGCTCTTTAAACAGCGTTGTTTACTATATATACATATAGACCTATCAATCTCTGAACATTACCATGTATTTCCATCATGGATCAAAAATATTAAAATGCTTTAGGAATAAAACAATATGGGATTGTAAGGAACCCATACTTTGAAATTGCCTCTCTACTCCTGCCGCTTTACCTCACGCGCTATAGGAGCAAGGAAGGCAATCAAGTGAGTGCTTATGTTACACCCGCCATCATGCGTCCGCGCCGCGACATGGAAAGAAAAAAATCACGTGTAATGGTATTATGTTACCAATTTTACCAGTACAGCCGAGTATAGAATCATTAAGATAAAATAAGTAAAGAAAATGTAATATTAGTGCAGTGTAGTTAAATTAGCTCTCAGAAGGCTGACTCTCTATTCTAAATGTAATTTTGTTCAGTCCAGTGGCTTCCAAACCCTACATGGCTACAAGCCGAGGGTCCATGGATACTAGGAGCAACTATGGTTTGGTTTGGTGAGGTCGCATGGGCCAAATGGATGTTGGTGGAGCCAATTACACACTGTGAAGGCCCATCCAGAAAAAAAAAAACATCGTAAAAGTTTTGGTGGTTGAGATGCAATAAACGTCAATCATTCAAGCCCCATGCGTGAATGCATCTGTACGCACGAGTACCTATAGGTACTCGTATGCGTATTTCATAAACAAGGTATACCTTGTTTATTAAACCGCATTTATTTGACTGACTCGGTGGCGCGGTGGTTGTGTATACGATTGCCGCGCATGAGGTCCGGGTTCGATTCCCGGGACGGAACAAATATTTGTGTGATCCACAAATGTTGATTTCGGAGTTTGGGTGTTCTTATGTATATATTTTGAAATATATAAGTATGTATATCAGTTGTCTAGATCCCATAGTACAAGCTTACAGCTTAGTTTGGGCTGGATGGAGCTGTGTGCAAAGTGTCTCATAATATTTATTTATTTATTTTAATTACTCAAAGCGAGAATCTGCTTCAGAAGGCCCAAAAAATGTGTTACATGAGGAATTTCTGCCATCGTTAAAAATAACTTATCTTTCAAGGGGGAAAAAATTAAAATAACTATTCAAGAATTGCTTAGTGTATATTATTGAAGGACAAAGGTCTATTGTTTTTTCATACATTTGGCGAATATTAGTTACTAGCTGTGCGCCATGGTTTCGTCCGTGACGTATGTAAAATATCCAAACGTGTAACTTATACATACAAACTGGATCATTATCATCATCTAAACTGATGGACGAAGACTGCTGGGTCTAGCCCACTAGGGTGCCTTTTGCTATATGCATATATTATTGACTGCAGATATAAATAAAAATCTATTGACTGCCTCGGTGGCACAGTGGTAGTGTATGCGACAGCCGCGTTGAGGTACCGGGATCGATTCTGGGGTCGAAACAAATATTTGTGTGATCCACAAATGATGGTTTCCATGTTTAGGTGATTTCGATGTATAATATGTATATATTTGGGATAATATATATGACTGCTACGCAAGAGGTCGTGGGTTCGATTCCCACCCAGGATAAAACTTTGTGTGATGAGCACGATGGTTTATTCTGTGTCTGGGTGTTATTTATCTATAATATGTATGTATTTAGAAATATTTAAGTATGTTTATCAGTTCACTAGATCCCATAACACAAGCTAATATTAGCTTTACTTTGGGCAAGATGGCGCTGGGTAAAAACGTCCAACAAAGTTTATTTATTTTATTTATGTTCAATATTTACTTTTGCGTCTCAAATTTGTCGCTCAAAGTTAAAATAAAACCAGTAAAAGCCTGTTTTACAACAATACAAGGAAATATTTACTAACCAACAAATACATGTATAACTAATTAGTAGACAAATATCACTGCTATTATCGACGTATAAATGCATATTAGCAATTGTTACCACATTAACTGTTTTTATGTCATAATTAATTGTATAGCTGTTCACGAATATGTTAAGAAATTAATAAAAATACAGTAAATGTCTATCTGGAGATGATAAAATTATACATTTTTGCATAAATATACATATGTTTATTTACGTATATTTATGTGAGAGTGTATATTATATTAAGTGTTTTAGTACATATTTAAATATCCTGTTAAATATACAGTAGCTAAATCAGGTTACATAATTTTAATAGAGACTCATGTTTGTTGATTTTCGCATAAATCATTGTTTAACTTTAAACGGGGAAGCGATGTGATTATGAGAAAATTATTATTCATGTCATTAATAACGGATTAGCAAAAATTAGGTATGACATATTAAGAATGATAATGTATAAAATTAATTTAGTTACAGGAAATGTATAAAATATTTGAATTGTACACTTTGCTAGGTAATATATAACATTTCGAGAGTATTTATGAAATAATGATGATTTTGAGAAGCGCTCGTGGACTCGCGGTCTCAGTGTTCTGTAAACGATCACAGAGTTACGCAACTTTCACAATGGCTGGTCCTCGGATGAGTGACCACTTTGTGGCATTTACATTTGCGAGCGTTTCCGTGCTTCGGAAGGCACGTTAAGCCGTTGGTCCCGGTTGCCAGTAAAATGGCAGTCGTTAAGCCTGGTTGAAGGCCTTATGGGCGGCTTGAAAAATTTCAACATCAGGTAGCCACATCCTGTGTCTGTCTATTTTCAACACGGCAATGAGCTCACCACCTATTACGTGGGACCGGAATCCACACGGTGAAAAGTGGGCATATAATATGCCTCTGCCACCCCTTCGGGGATAAGGCGTAATGGATATTTATTTTGTTTATTTTTTAACCTTTTACGCGATGCACCTGATACGTCTCAAGGAGTATTCCTAAGGTGACATAGAAAAAGTAAAGCCGAGTGTGAGTAAAGAGTGCTCGGCGAACTGTTCGCACCTCTGAAAAAGGCTGTCTGAATACAGCTGAAACCGGTCGGTCTATTACTGGTCGAAAAAACGTGAGTAATCCCGTTTACTTATTTATAAATATAGAAAAGACGCAAGACAAAGACTGGGTGCAGTCGTAAGCAGTATGAAAAACGACTTTTTAAATTTTTAAGACGTGACGTTGGCCATCGCGTAAGATGGCTGTCTGTTCCTGCACGCCGTTTCTTACCCGTTTGCGGTCCTGCCCGTCCCTTCTGTGTGTTTTGCAATAAAACGAAGACACGAAACCATCGTAGTCTCCAAGTCCAATATTTTCTGTGTTTCGCTTTGCGACATTTTGATACATTTGGTATGAAATAGATGTGGAAAAAAATTTTTGTCGGAACCCCGTTTGCGTTTGTTCTATGTGACCCAAGAAAGCTGACTTAAGTTGCTTGAGTCGTAAGTGCCGTCAACTGTCAGCGGTTTGTGCTCTCTCTAACCACCACACGATATACCTGGCATTTCTATATTGGGACTAATCCCACCCACATTCCTCATGTAAACCACTCATGTAAACCAGGATCTACAGCAATGAACAAGACTACAAAAGTTACACCGAGCTTGATCTCGGTGAAGACCCAGGAGAAGTAAGAATGTCTTGGAACCCGCAACGAAATTAATCAGAAGGTAATTTGAAAAGGTTGGAAAAAGATCGTAACGTATATATATACCTGGCATGTCGCTAAGAGTACCTACTCCCTAAACCTGTATTATATGGGTCACAAGTCTCATCACCTGTCCACTGACAGGTGATAAGACTAACTACCATGCGAAGCACTCAGCACACTGCAAATAGTAGTCCCTAAACCTACATTTGCTCATGTCACTATCATCGCAGTACCTCTGGGGGCCAAGTCTGCCAATTCAATCGTTTCGAAAAAGAATCGAAATCGTCGCTCAATAGAAAGCCACCAGTACAATTTTGACAGTTTTCGTAGTCTACTTTTACAATCATACTCCAATGAAGTCTATTGGTCGGCCGATAGAATTCTACCAACATGTACCGCGCTAGAGGCCGCTAGTCAGTAACATTTTGACAGCTAAAAACAGCGACTCTGGTTCTATTGTAAATATATATATATTATTATTCTGGCATTTCTATATTGGGACTTTTATATTATAAATAATTAAATAAATTGAAGAATTTTATATTATAAATAAATTAAATAAATTGAAATTGAAATTGTATTGTACGGCTTGTCAATAGTAGACTCTGCCCCCTGGTTTCGCATACTACGGTGGCCACTTTCGATCAGGTGTTGTCATGTTTGGCTGCCACCTCACTGGTTAAAAAAGAAGTACACCTTACTAATTATATTTACACCTCACGTACAAAGCGGCCATATTTATTCGGTAGTCGATTACCGATTGCTACCGGAATCAATAAAAGTCCCGTTATACAATAGGCATGCCTGTATATTATGTAAATCAGTATCGATATGTAAAGTCGTGAGTAATTTAACGTATTACTACGTAAATGTGTGTGTATTAGCCGACAACCATAAAATATAGATTTAAAAAAAAAAATTTAATATCCACATTTTTTTATTATTTTCCCATTAAGAACATGACAAAAATTAAAATATGTTCTAATGTCATTTTATGATTTCCCAGTGGGTCCAAGAGATTGATCAAAGTACAGTCCACCCTAAACGTATGAATGTAGAAAGATTGAGGACCGGACGTTTAAAAACTATCTGCTCGTATTATCATAGGCAATGGAGAAGTTTAAAATTAGTTGACTTAGTTTTAACTAATGTTCTTCTTTCCTTGTCCTATTTTCGTCGTATCTGCTGAATGTATCAAACAATATTATGGATCATTTGGAAAATATTGCTTATTATTATTTTTTGTGGCCCGATTGGGAATGGGAGTGTAAGGGGCCCCACCAAGATCTTCGGGGCCCAAGTCAACCTCCCGTGCTAGTGCGTGCACCTGCTGACTAACGGATGAGGCTCTGGCGCTGGCTTTCCCCTCTGGGGTTGGGAGGTCTGAGGGCGTCGCTCCCATAAAAGCCACCCGCCAAAACAACTTATGGATAAGAATAAAAGAAAAGCAGCTAGGGATAGGGCGCCGCCGCAAAACGGCGCGCAGGAGCCCCGCCCGACTCCTGTGGCAAGTGGGCTAGGGCTGCCGTGTGTCGGGCCAGCACGGCTAAAGAAGTTAGCCCCAACCCGAATCCGCTTCGCATCATGGAACAATGGCACGCTGACTGGGCGTGCGGTAGAGTTGGCCGAAGTACTCTCCAGGCGGAGGGTGGACGTGGCGTTCCTGCAGGAGACTCGGTGGAAGGGCAACAGAGCCCGGCCCTTGCAGAACGGCTACAAGCTATATTACACGGGTGCGCCTGGTGGGGAGAACGGGGTGGCCGTTGTGCTCTCCGAGGGGCTGCAGAGTGGCATCTTGGAGGTGAAACGCTGTAGCGACCGGCTTATGATTGTGAGGGTGCTTATCGATGGGATTATTACCCACCTGATAAGTGCCTACGCGCCACAGGCCGGTTGTAGCGACGCCGATAAGATGTCGTTTTGGGGCCAACTCGAGGGAGTGCTTCGGAGCATTCCGTTGTCACAGGGAATCGTTTTGGGCGGCGACCTAAACGGTCATGTGGGTGAGAGGTGTGAGGAGTTTGAACGTGTTCATGATGGTTTTGGATACGGCACCCGCAACACTGAAGGAGAAACTATCCTCAGAACGTGTGCGGCTGCCGATCTGGCCATTGTGAACACGTATTTCAAAAAGAAATCCGAACATCTCATCACCTACAAGAGCGGGAGGCGTACAACTCAGATCGATTTCCTACTCACTAGGCGACACAGCATCGGCAAGGTGGCCAACTGCAAGGTCATACCCGGTGAGAGTCTTACTGCACAACACCGTCTCCTTGTCATGGACCTCTGCGTGAAGCCTAAAGGCAAACGCATCGAGCGGTGCCAGCGCCGCATCAGATGGTGGCTGCTTGATGAAACTAGGTCCCAGGAGTTCGTCTCAGCTGTCGGTGACAAGTGCACCGACACTGAAGGCGAACCAGTTCAAGATTACTGGGACAAAGTTCAGGCGGCCATCCTTGGAGCGGCGAAGGTGGTGCTCGGTGAGTCTAAGGGTGGACGCAAATGTGACAAGGAAACTTGGTGGTGGAACGACGCAGTCCTGAGGGAGACCAGGGAGAAGAAAGCCCTCTTTAAAAAGTGGCAAGCGACCGGATCTCCCGAAGACCGCGACGCGTACAGGGCTGCCAAGCGCGCCACAAAGAGAGCTGTAGCCAGAGCCAGACGAGACCACTTACAACCTTTGTATGATAAGCTGGAATCGTCTGAGGGGCAGAAGCTCATCTATAAGCTGGCGCGCTCCAGGGTCAAAGCGGCACAGGATATATCCAAGTGTCGCTGTGTAAAAGACCCTGAGGGCAACCTGTTAAGCGAAGACCTCGCGGTAAAGGAGAGATGGCGCTCGTACTTCCACGAGCTGCTCAATAAGCAGCATAAAGAGGTGCAGCCTCCGGACCTCCCTCCGATTCAGGGACTAGTGCCACCGGTAACGCCTGGAGAAGTCCTGACTGCGCTTCGCCGCATGAAGAATCGGAAAGCTGTCGGACCCGATGGAGTCCCCATCGAAGCCTGGAAGGCGATGGGTCCTCGCGGTGTGGGCATCTTAGTAAACCTTTTTAACCGCATACTCCTCAGCGGGCAGATCCCAAACCAATGGAGACTGAGTATTATTACTCCAGTCTTCAAAGGTAAGGGGTCAGTGCAGGAGTGCGGGAGCTACCGCGGTATTAAGGTGATGTCCCACACCATGAAGATCTTCGAGAGGATTATAGACTCTCGGATCCGGCAGGAGTGTACTCTCTCGGAGTGTCAATATGGGTTTCGCCCTGGTCATGGGACCACGGACCCTGTTTTTGCCCTGAGGGTTGTCGCAGAGAAATACAGGTCGAAGAACACGCCTCTGCACTGTTTGTTTCTAGATATGCAGAAGGCCTTCGACTGTGTTCCTCGTGCGATGATCTGGTGGGCACTGCGGTCCAAAGGGGTTCCAGAGGTCTATATTGACACTATCCGGGACATGTACTGTGACTCCGACTCAATGGTTCGGACTGCTGTTGGCGACACGAAACCCTTCTCCATCACCGTCGGGGTACACCAGGGTTCTGTCCTTAGTCCGCTTCTGTTCAGTGTTATATTAGACGAATTGTCGGACAGCATCAGAAACCCGCATGAGCAGCCTCCATGGTTGCTCATGTATGCTGACGATATTGCGCTGGCAGACGCGGACAGGGGCAGATTGGTGCGACGTGTAAAGGCGTGGAAGGAGACGCTTGAGAACGGCGGTCTGAAACTAAATGTGGCGAAGACCGAGTACTTGGCACTAAACTCGACAGATCCCACATCCGTCCGCATAGACGGTGATTTGTTCGAGCGCACGGACCAGGTTAAATACTTGGGATCTGTTTTTCACACGTCCAGTGACATCGATTGCGATGTCAAGTCACGCATTGCTGCCGCGTGGGCCAAATGGCGGGAGATGACCGGTGTCATTTGTGACCCTAAAATGCCGATCCGGTTGAAGGGACAGGTCTACAAAACCATTATTAGACCTGTCCTTTTACATGGCAGTGAGACGTGGCCGATATTGGAGCGACACAAGCAGTAGCTGCGGGTCACGGAAATGAAGGTGCTGCGGTGGATGTGTGGAGTCACGCGGATGGACCGCGTGAGGAACTCTCGCATCCGCGGCGGCCTTCACGTCCGTGACATTGCAGACAAGTTGCAAGAGTGTCGCCTTCGTTGGTATGGTCACGTCTTGCGGCAACCGCCGGGCTACGTAGGTAACAAATGTCTGGCCATGTCAGCCCCGCCGGGTCCCGGTAAGAGGGGAAGACCCAAGAAGTGCTGGCTTGACGTCGTAAGGGATGACATGCGTGCCAATGGTCTCACCACAGGGGATGCCGACGACCGTGCGAAGTGGAGGAGAAAATGTAGGAAAGCGGACCCCGGGCGTCGCGAGACGCAACTGGGACAGACGCTCGGATGATGATGATGGGAATCAAAGTATAAATATTTTTGAAAACTATAGAAATTTGCCTCTCGAAAAAATACTCAAAATTCCCAGCAAATTAGTTTCCACGGAACCCCATCTACATAATTTAACATTTGACTGAAGTCGAGCCGGGGACCGTACGTTCACGGAAACCATATCGCCTAAGGGTAGACACAACGGTATTTGTAATAATAAACGACAATGGCCCGCATCGACTGTGGGGTCGAGGGTTCAACTGCTGTTGATGTTCAACTGTATTATATATACAGCATACTTATTGTTTCGTCTGCGACAGTGCTATATTTTAAGTTAGAATAAGCAATATGATGAAATCAACGATTCTACTGGTATGGAATTCATTCATTCAAACCATAGACAAAAAAAGTTTAAAAAGGTTTTGAAATGTCGTCAGTCAACAAAAAAAACGGGCTGTCCTAGTCGCCTGAACGTTTGAGTGGATAATATAATTTTTAAGGATCATTTGTATCTTAAAAATTATATTATCCACTCTAACGTTCAGGCGACTAGGACAGCCCGTTTTTTTACACACATATTTCTCAGGATTGATAAGAGATAGAGACAAAAGAGGTTTGCAGCATTCGATTTAAGACGTCATCAATACGTGCATCGGCGATTGTAAAGTATCTGCCACTTTCGATTTTGAAATAAGTTTCGGTTTAGAAGTTGTCTGATTCCTCCGTTAATTCAGTTAGAATTTTGATTGCCTCTGTGGCGCGGTGGGAGTGAATCCGACTGCTACGCAGGAGGTCGTGGGTTCGATTTCCACCCAGGATAAAACTTTGTGTGATGAGCACGATGGTTTATTCTGTGTCTGGGTTATTTATCTATAATATGAATGTATTTAGAAATATATAAGTATGTTCATCAATTATCTGGTTATCATAGAACAAGCTATGGTTAGTTTGGAATCAGATGGAGTTGTGTGAGTTGTCCCAACGATATAGTGAAGAGTGCATTACTTGTTTGCTATGAAAAAAAAAAAACGTGTGGCACTCGGGGACTGCCGCGGTAAAGCTATTGCATAGCATTTTTTATCAACTTATGCAATTATAATAATTTATTTATACTTGTACTAGCTGACCCGCACAATAATAAATTTTCTTCCTCTTACACAAAACATGGAGCATAAAGTTTAGACAAGATGCCAACATCACAAATCTTGTACACAATTTCTCTATTACACAATCCTCATAATTTACTGTCTGCCGATGCGAAATCGAATCTACTGCCCACAAAATTTAGTACTACACGTTGTTCGAAACGTAAATCTATCAGTTTATCTGTCTATTGATTTGTTTATTTCGTCTTCCGGATCTCGAAAACAATTGTTACATGTTTTGTTAGAATGCACCTAACTGGTGAGCTAATCTTTACTATGTTTGTGGCGAAGTAGTAAGTGATTTAATATTATAAACTGACTCAGGACGCTAAACTCTGTCTGTGTGACACGCTTTCAAGCTTACCACTAAACCGATTCTAATAAAATTTGGTACAGAGACTGACTAGAGCTTAGGTAAAAGACTTAAGGGTTAAAAGGACTATCCACCCATGTTCTTCTTCATAGTTTTATCTTCCAAAGTTTGAAACCTGGGGTCCAATTTTCATTTAAAGCATAGTTAGAAGTACCATCTGACCCCGTGACGTCCCCTACGTTGTTGTCTCGTCCGTTCATAAGCAGGTGCACCACTATCTATATTGTAGAGTTTTATTGTAATAACCTAACGCCGTTCATATTGTCGTCATTTTGCTGATAACAGCATGAAATTTAAATAAATCAGTTCCTAGAAATTTAATTAACTTTAATACAAAACTTTATAGTTTATAATTTTTTATACTAAATTCACTGTATTTGAGCCGTGACTACACAATAATGAAGTTTTAAATTACATAATTTTATAAAGTAATTGTGTTATATAAGTATACGGATAGGCTATATCTATTATCAAAATCAAAATACAACTAGTTTAATGTGACTGTTTTGTATGTCTCTACCTACCCCTTCGTGGTGCGTATATATATCTATAGTAATAAAATTACGTGTGTCTTACTCATCTATCAACTCCCAGCCTTACACATAGAAACTTGAAATTTTTAGGGTAAACTATCCTTTTAATACAACCCACCCACTAAGAAAGGATTTTTATAAATTCTACCCCTAAAGGGGTAAAATAAGGAGTAAAAAAATGTATGAAATTTCGTCATTTTCAAAGTTAAAAACACAAAATTACGATAGCACAACACAAGATTTTCCAAAATGATACCCATAACGGTGTAAAATAGGGAATGAAAGTTTGAATGAAAATATTTAAAAACTAATAAGTTTGAACGGGGGTTCAAAACATATCACGGGTGCAGCAAGGGCATATCTATATTTTACCTTTACGGCAGTAAAATAGGGGTTGGAAGTTTATAAGGGAGATTCTTTATTTTCAAAGATAGCTACACCAAATTTTATGTTCATACCTACTTTTGTTAAAAAGTAGATTAAAAATCCAAGGTTTGGATACTATTAAAGACCTGGGTGTAATTTTTGATCAAAAATTAACGTTCACACCACACATTGATCATACCACTAAAAAAGCTTCCAAAATGCTAGGCTTCGTCCTACGAACATGTAAATATTTTCGAAATAACTCTACTAAAATATTACTGTACTACAATCTTGTGCGGAGCATTTTGGAATATTGCAGCGTGGTCTGGCGACCACACTACGCAACCCAGTCACTGCGTATTGAACGTGTCCAAAAGCGTTTCCTTTGTCATCTAGCGTTCTATAACGGTGTACAAAAAAAAATTTGCTCCTATCAAGAAAGACTTACAATTTTTAAAATAAAATCTCTTACCTACCGCAGAGTTATCAATGACGCAATGTTTGCCCATAAAGTTCTCCACCATAGTGTTGACTGTCCTCCACTACTGGCCCTTTTTAAATTTCGCGTTCCTTCAAGATTGCCACGTTATCCTGTCACACCTCTGTATCCACCTTTGAGAACAGTTTTGGGCACAAATTCTCCGTGTGTAAGGCAGTGTAAGGTGGTAAATGGATGCAGTGATGTTACCGACATTTATTTCAATTCTTTCTTAAAATTCAAATCAGTGCTTAGCTCTCATCAGAACCCTGGATGGCATGGCTAAGGACGCGTTTGCGTAAGGAAATTTATTGTATCTCTGATTTAAATAATTATAATATACTATCATATTTAATACTTAGGTATACTGAGTTATTTAAGGAATTAGCTCATTAAGATTTTTGTAGTTCTTATTGTGATCTTTATGCATGCTGAGTCTACTTATAAGTGATTGTTACATAGTGATTACTGTAATACATGTTTATTGCATAGTTAAAATATGTAAACGATTGTTGGTGGACCTAAATAAATAAATAAATAAAATAAATAAATAAGAACGTGTTTTAGGATATTCAAAAATTCTACCCATTCTACTTCTATAGGAGATTAAGTATGTATCTTGTATATGTATTTTAAATCTAATAATAGACATGTGTGAGGTGCAACGGGTCTAAAAAGAATGTCACGAGCGAAGCTGGCCGGCACAGCTAGTAAGTATAATAAAATTGAAGTGTCTGTTTGTAATCCAAATCAAGACAGTAATTACCTTAGAAAATATTTTTCACATTCTCTCGGGATCGAGCACTATGCGGGCGAAACCACAGGGCGTCCGATAGTCTCTAATAGAAATAAAACGTCAAAATTCGTATTAGTTATCGCATCTATACTGAACAAAGAAATCGACACACAAAAATTTAAAAATCTAATGTTTTATAGTAATGAAACGTATACATTTTATATATAAAATGTCTCACAATAACTTTACTATATTCGATGCGTGTCTCGATTACAATCAAGCAGTCGAACGATCGGATGTCCTTCCTACTTACACAGAAATACGTGACACACAAATGCTTACATATCTGACACATCGTAATTATATTGGAAACTTGAATATCGTCTTCAACCCTGGCATTTTGGTGGTCCTCTTGTAACAATGATTAGACTTCCAATATAAAGCCGGTGTCAGACATGGTTACAATTGTAATATAAGGAAGGTTAAGAATTTTAATATAAAGAATGTCTTGCATGATACGAGTATGTTTCATAAAATAATATTACTTAGTCATTCAAGCTTTAATATTGAGGGCCCACTTACATTGGTGTAAGCGGGCCCTTAAAATCACCATGGTCCAAGCGACCTCACCTATTAGAGGTGCATCTCTTGAGCGAGACACCAAAGTCAAAAATTCAAGCCAAGTAAAAGTGGAACCTGGACTTCAAATCCAGGTGGGATTTGGAAGCACTTGTATATATCGGTATACACTATGATGGAAAAGTGAAGAAGTTATGCGTGCTTTAGTTTCTATTCATAATTGGATATATTGTTAGTCGTGCATTCGGAGCTTATCTGCATATCCCACGCTGTCTGGCAAATTTAGTTATAAAACCTAGTATCATAGTTCATTCTCCATTGCACCAATTCAGGTTATTTTGCAAAAGCGATATTGCCACTTATGGCCCTTCTGATTTTCGCTATCAAATCCGCCTAAAGCTCGCGGTGTTACGCCTTCTTCCTAGCCAGGTCACAGGATAGGCCTGAGGGTTATTCACGGCGACCCGGTGAAGGGAATGCCCCAATAAAAGGTTCTCTCTAAGAGGAGGCCAGTTGTTCTGCCCCCAACGATCTTCCGAAGTAGACTCGACCTTCCCTCTGAGATCACAGGGAGTAGAGAGCGATCGAACGGGGGAACACTAGAAGTCACCCTAGAGATTTTGATAAGACTCCATTGCACCCACAACTTTCGATATAATGGAACATATCAGAAATTAATTCCTTTACTTTAACAATTAATTTTACTTATTATATTGTTTTTTATTCCCCTTACGTTTTTTTAAAAACAGCCGAGTTTTTAAAAATTGTACCCCAAAAAATTAATTATATTCTTTTTAACATAGAACATGTCTGACACCGGCCTTAGAACCAATTGTCACTGGGTCTATAACTGTTGAGTGTTGCAATATTCGCATACATAATAATGAATAGATGTTTATTAACGACTATGTGCTACCCGTGACTTTACGCGATGTTGCGAAATTTGTACTAAGTAATTATATTACTGGTATTTTTATACAACTGAGGTGGTAGACAGGCATACTGCCTATGTTATCCAAAGGGGTCACCGTAGCCTATGAACGTTTTGAACACCAGCAGTGTTGAACTCGCACTGCGACCCTTCCAAAACTTTCAGTAAAAAAGGGGAAGGTTTTACCAATGTGAATGGAACATCCCCTGTAAGTCATTAATAATACTTGTGTTGGAGTAGGCCACAATCTAAGCGTACGCTGAAGAAAGCCTCTTTTCGAAGCATACCATAAGCGAGCAAGTAATGTTAATATTGCAATATTGTGTAATATTCTTTTTCAAGAACGAGGCAATGACACAAGCACTTCCAATACGACAGGTGGTATATTTTTTTCATCAGTACCACTATACAGCCGTGAAAAGCCTTTACGAAATGGTCATGTATTGTTTGGAGTGCAGGCGCTACTGACCGGGCTTTAAATAGCATATATCTGGGCCGTCAGCTTCGTCAAATCAGAGCCCTATTGGCTATGATAGCGGCCATCAATAACGTCGTCGTTTCTGCTTTCTATGAGGAATGAGAGGCCACTATGACGTGCCAAATATAAAAAGGAAAAACTGGTTGAATGAATAGCTTATAGTCACAAGTGCTCAGTGTTCGGTAAACGATCACTGTACTAAGATGGGTAACCGTTTGTAGTATATATCCATTGCCCTACTTCGAAAGGCACACGAAGCCGTCTGTTTTTGCTGCCGGTAACATGGTGGCTTAGGTAAGTTAGAGACTTAGAGGCTTGAAACTGATCCAATTTAACACGGCAATAAGCTCACCTATACGTGAGACCAATATACCCCCAACATTTTTGTAGAATTTGTCATGTATATGTGTTTTAGGTAGGTATACCATTTACACGGAACTATTATTATGCATTTTTTATATCAACATTAACACATTTGATGGCAATAAATTCCAAGCAAAGTTGTGAAATTCTCAAAAACAATACAGCCATATAACATAACACAAACGAAGCCGCGGGTACAGTTAGTGTTATATAGTTAATAATCCAAGTTACCGTAATGAGTAATAAATTAACATAAAACAATAATATGACGTAGTTAAATATAAAATGGCTTGTATATTACTATAATTATGATGTCCTGTAAACCACAGCTTGATTACAGGCGGAGTATATACCAGATGGGCAAACTAGTAGGGCGTAAGTCTTTCAATCAAATCATAGGCCTTTTGGGAAATGATCAGGTCAAGATGGGTCAAGAATAGCCTTAACCGGAGAGGTAGAAGAAGCGAAAGTTGTATAATGAACATAGCAAATGGAAAGTTATAGTAGTCGCTGCCTACCCCGATAAGCGATGGACGTGATGAGACGTATGTATATGTGTGTGTATATAGGAAAGACTAGAGTACTAAACGATGCAACTAAAAGTCAAGCAAAAGCTGTTTCTAGCAGAGTATACCAATGGACCCAGGCTTCAAATAGTAGTAAGATTTGAGATTAACTGAGAATATGCTTCTTCATCTTGATTTGATTTTAATTTTGTTTCTTTTGTATTCTCATTACTATGTATATAATTTGTTAAAAATTCTGTAAATAAAAATAATGTAATTACTGGCGGTTAGAAAAGAGTGACCATAAGTTTTATTGCCAGGTTCTTCTTCAGGCTCTACCTATTGCTTTGCGAATCTGGCAGTAAATGTAAATGTAGAAGCAATAATTTTGACGTTCATAAGTGTTATTTTGTGACCTATATGAATAAAGATTTTTCTTTTTTTTATTCATCTTAAGTGTTTTCCCAGCTGCTTCCAAACCTGGATTTCTACACTAGTGTTCACTTTCGTTTAGCTGCTAGGACCAGCTATCATTTGACTTTTAATTTTCGGCATTGTAATTAGCAACTGCTGTCAGATCTCCCAAACCTTTAAGGGCGCCTACGTCTTTGCCTCATCCGGATCCGTTAGTCAGGGTGACACTAGCCGTCAAAGTCGCTTAGGCCCCACAAATGTTGTTGGGGTTTCTTACACCCATGACAACGCAGTAACATAATTTATATTTTTATAATTTAACTGGGTACCTTTGTATAAAGCTGTGCTAAAATATTTATTATTAATATCCACATTACCCTTCGGGGTCAGTTGGGTAATGATAGCCACTATGTCATTCTAGTTGCGCAGGAGTCGCTATTGAACTAAAATGACAGTACCGTTGTATGAACGCTCACGATTCAAGGCTATGAAGTTATTTTGTTCCACACTTAACACTGTGACACGGCGCACATAGTTTCGTAATGGTTAAGGTTACATAAATACATGGACACTTGACCAGGCCTTTGAACTGACGCGTCACCTGTGGTACAAGAGTTAGCGGTAGCGATTTAATAAGAATTGACTTGTCCAACCGAAAGTCTTACATCTTAAAATCTTGAATGGGGCGCGCTCCATACATCAGCCCTTTTCAATTATTTTATATCATTTAGCATTAATAATAGGCATTCATACGCGATACTCATTATCACTCATCCTAGCATTAGTTACAAGTTAGTGAATAAAACCATTTATTTATCTATCTGTGAATTATCATTGTGAGCAAATATACAAGGTGTGTGTCCTCAAGCAGCAGCCCATACACTACCGTTGTAGCAGTGTATTCACCTACTAAGAAAAGATTTTTCAAAATTTCACCGTGAGAGGGTAAAAAAGGAGGTTCAATATATTGAAAAATTACACGAATAAAGTCGGAAGCACTGCTAGTTTTACTAATATTATAAATAGAAAAGCTTGTTAATTTGTTTAGCGTTCTTTGACGTCGTAAGGAGTTCATGAATTGATGTGATTTTGTTATGAAAATAGTTGTAAGACTGGTGTTAGAAGTTTATCGTATTTAGAGATAGATACAAGTACAGACATACTGAAGGATTTTATTGTATAACTAGCAAACGCCCGCGGTTTTACCTGCGTAGTTCCTGTTCAAGTTAGAATACGGAGATAAATTGTAGCTGAAGTTACTGCTTATAACATCAGCTTTCATATGCATTTAATGATAAGCTGTTAATTGGAATCACAAACAGACACTTGAATTAAATTTATCTGTATAGGTTCATTTACGGCTTTCCAGTATTTTTTTGGAAAAGAAATTAACTTGATTTGGACAATCAAAACCATCAAAATTTTATTCAGATAGCTTAATTGTTATTTTACAGCATAGATCAATATTTTTTTAGGGTATCTATCGCACTCTCAGTTGTTTTCATCGACTTAATATTAAAAATTACAAAGCTTGTAATTTAGACCACACTTTAGCATCCCGTTAATGAGACAATGACCGATATGTAGGTAAAAGGTCGAGTCATCTTTACCTATGCGATTGTGATGTATGTTTGCACTCATCAACTTAATAAGCTTGCCAGAAACACCTTTTGTCCAGAACAAGATGAATGTGCATAATTTTGTATTGCACTTGCGAACGCGTTGATGTCTTTTGTACTGGTATTTGTATGTCGAAGAAAGTCTTTGCTTTTGTCAGATAAATGCAGGATATTTTGCATGAACGAGTTCTAAAGAGGATTTGTATGTGTTGGTTTTTAAAGATAGCATACAGATTAATAACATACGGCTCTATGACATGACCCTTGATGGGATAAAGTAACAAAATGTATAAACCAATAAACAGCTACATATCGCAATTCATATATTCAAACATAATCACAGCTTTTGTCCAGTAGGGAGATAGGCAGAGGACTACACGCTCACATTTTGCTGCAACACAGAGGGAGTTAACTACTAAAATTTCAACAATACCTCTTTTCAACAATTGGCCAACGATAGGCTTACAAATGCGTATTGATTGATTTTTTTTTATAAAGTTAAACATATTTAGCAACATTATGATTTATAACTTCGATGAAATATAAAAGTTACACCAAAAAAAGACAAACAAATTCGTGAATAACATTTAGCATGAGAGAGAATGAGATAGAATACAAATATGATTTTTTGCTACGATTGATGCTAAGATGGGTGACCGCTTTGTAGTATTTCGATTCAAGAGCTTTTCTGTGCTTCAGACGGCACTGTAACAATGTAAAATTCCGTCCCGGTTACTAGTAACTTGGCAGTCGTTAATTCAAGTTAAAGGCCTCATAGGTATCTTGAAAATTTCATCAACAGGTCACCACTACCTGGGCCCGTCCATTTCAACAGGGTTATACGGATTATCAACTGTTACGTGGAACAGAATGGTTATGGTGAAATGTGGGCGTATAGTATGCCTTTAGCAACCCATCGAGAAAGATAACATATAATTGTTCTTGTACGGGACACTGGTAACCGTACAGGATACACCCGAACGGAATGGTAGTCGATGATGCACTAATTTAATGTATATTTATATTTATAAATTAATGTTTGTTTCGATACGAGACTCGTACAGTTCGAATATTCCTTGTTTATCATATATTTTAATAACGCCTTATTCTTCGGGAATAAAGGGTGGAATGGAATGGAATACTAATATGGCTGATAATCTATATTTATCTCTTTCTCTCGTAGGATACTTTTCTGATATTTCACTTCTACCTTGTCTGAATTTCACACACACGCTTTTATTAACGGAGTTTACGAGGGATTAAATATGTTGCGAGTAAAACCGCAAGGTATGAACTAGTAACAATGATTGCTATATTTCATGTCTTCAAAATGGCTAATTAATTACCTAATGCCTTGTAACGGATAAATGATTAACCGGTCGTGCGTGTGACCCAGATAGTAAGTGACGTGGTTAAGAGCACACGTGGGTAGGTGAACTCATTGAAATGCAGTGTTATATGGGTACTGAGGCTGTGAAGACTGCCGTGTTGATCTTATGGTTTTTTTAGAGAGCCATACCCATATAAGAAAAATGCGGTACTCTAATAGGATACTTTGGTACACGTCCGTCTGTCTATCAAAACCCTTAATCTCGGGAATGAATATCGAGTTTCAATAAAAGAATATACTTAAATCTACAGTCCTTTGAAGCTGTAAAATATTGTATTTTTCTTTATATTTATTTTGTTTATTATTAATTATTATTATTTATTTTATCTTATTTATTTTTTATTATTTTTTCTCTAACTGCTCTGTCAGGGATATAGCGTAAAGATAGTACATGTATATAAATAAGTAAATTTAATTACTTGTAATTTACATACTTTAATGACAATTAATTTAACGATAGAACTTATTGTGCTAAAGGAACATCAACATCTTTATTCATTAGGTCACACTTACGAACGTCACTATGAATGCTTCTACATTTACATTTATGCAGAATTCTGGCAGATACGCAAAGCCACAGTTGAGCCTATGACTAAGAATCTGGAAAAAAATCTCACGGCCACTCTTTTCCAATCGCCTATAAATATTTACAAATTGTTACAATACATTACAATGATCATAAATACAAAGAGTACACATAAGAAAATGATGAACCAATAACTATATAAATGCGCAGCAGTAACAATTATGACCTAAATTATCCTAATAAGTAACTCAGTTCCTTGTTTAAGTATTATTTAAAAAATCACTCGTAGTGTAATTGCCCTTTCTACTTTAAACTATTTACTAAAGCTACTTTTATTATCAAATTAACTGTAGCCACTATGTTTTGTTGCAGATTCCTTCATCTTCGGTAGCAGAGTCGACTACCTTCTGGGCCTGCTATATAAGGTAACTATTATTTTATATATTTGTCTCACACACATATATACATACATTACAGTTGAATGTATACTAATATTATAAAGCTGAAGAGTTTGTTACTTTGTTTAATGCGCTAATCTCAGTAACTACTGGTTGGATTTGAAAAAATATTTTTGTGTTAGATAGCCCATTTATCGAGGAAGACTATAGGCTATGTACAGGGTTATTTGGATGATAACTGTATTATGCAGTTACCATGAAGTTATTCGATGTTGTTGAAAAGTATTTTTTTTTTACATTTATACATAAAAAAATCTATATTTTTATTTAATTTAAAAAAAAAAGAAAATATCCATCACGCCTTATCCCCGAAGGTGGATAAGGCGTGGTGGCAGAGGCATATTATATGCCCATTTTTCACCGTGTGGATTCCTGTCCCACGTAATAAGGACGGTGGTGAGCCCATTGCCGATTTAAAATAGACACACGCAGGCTGTGGTTACCTGCTGTTGAAATTTTTTAAGCCGCCTATAAGGCCTTCAACCAGGCTTAACGACTGCCATTTTACTGTTTATTTAATTTAGTTTCATTAATTATAATTATTTAATTATCAATTGACATGTGTATTTTGAATTAACTTTTCGTAATTGTAATTGTTCTGCATTTTTATTTTATATTGTTTTATGTCGACGTAATAATTAGTGCTTAGAAAACCCTTTATATTATACTAGATGACCCCCACAGCTTCGCCCGTGGAATATTTGGACCTTCCGTCGCACCTATTTAATCCCGTCGCTTATAAATTTTACAATGATGCATAAAAATTTGCCCGATTTGTCGACATTTATGACAACTGCTCTGCTCTTCAGTGTAGTAGCATAATGATATATAGCCTATAGCCTTTCTCGATAAATGGGCTATCTATCACTAAAATATTTTTTCAAATCCGACCAGTAATTCCTGAGATTAGCGCGTTCAACCGAACAAACATACAAACAAACAAACTCTTCAGCTTTATAATATTAGTTTAGATAATTATTTTTGCATGCCGTATGGTAGAATGTGGCTATACTTAATTTTATATCCAATGTAATATCACCACAAACTGTTAACCTATATTCGCAAATAAATAATTGATTTAAATAATTCTGCCTATTTCAACACGGCAATGGGCTCACCACCTATTACGTGGGACAGGAATCCATACGGTGAAAAGTGGGCATATAATATGCCTCTGCCACCCCTTCGGGGATAAGGCGTGATGGATATATATATAATTGAATCATCACCCTACTACTCTGGAGAGCGAAGCACAGCCATAAATGTCAACAAATCGAGGTTGATTCGATTCGATATTATAGAATTTTTAAGCGACGGGAGTAAATATGTGCAACGGGAGTTCGAAGTATGTCACGGGCGAAGCCGGGGGGGGGGGGGGGGGTCACCTAGTCTCTCATATTTTCCAGAGACGCATTATTATTTTCACCTCTTGCACTAACTATATCGCACAACTACACAGTATCTATATTCGTACCCCGCCAACTCGCCCAACTGACAACCTATAACCCGACTGCTTTAAAAATATCGAACAAGAACAAATCGATCTCCCCCAGCGAAGGTTCCGTAAAAAATTATAAATAATTTTCATTTTCATTTTTTCTCGTGATAAAGTTTTCAGATTTTTTTCTAAATTTGTAGTACAAGACGATATTACTAGCCATATTTTTTAGTTCTAGGTCATGAAGTATTCTATCAATTTTGATACTTTTGAGTGTCGAAATAGACGTTTTTTGGCATGAACAACCGAAATTCTTTATAAGTTAACTTAGAACATTATTTTTTTCACAGCCTCTAGGTACGGTCAAAAAATTGATCCAATATGGGTTCCAATTTTTCCTTTTTAAATACTCTAAAAAACGGTCTTAAAGGATGAAACAAGAAATTAATTGAGATAGAAATCTAGAAAAGCAAAAACATATCTACAAAAAGATATTCCACGTCTTCTTCTTCTTAGTGTTTTCCCAGTTGCTTCCAAACCTAACTTAGAGTTACAGCCTGAGTATTTGACTGCAAGGAGCAGCTATCGGTTGACTTGAAATTTTTGTTGGGAGTGCCGTATGAACCCCGTAAGAGTCCTGTCCAAGATCCCAACCCAATAAGAGTGCCGTCTGACATCCCAACTCAGTAAGTTTCGTCGGACCTCCCAACCCAGTGAGTGTGCCGTCCTCCCTCCTAACCCAGTAACAGTGCCGTCTGACCTCCCGACCAGGGCCGTTGCCTTGTCCTTTATTCAACAGGTGTACCGCAAGATTGTCTCTCACTTGAGTAGTATAAAAAGAAGGAGAATCTTAAACTCAATGAGTTTTTTAAAAGTAATATAGAATTGAACAACACAATGAGTTCTCAATAAAGACTCATTAATACTTGAGGTACTAAAACTCTTCTCTCAATAAAACCTTTTATCCCTACATAGGCTCTCAACAGCACTTAAGTTTGTAGCAATTAAAGATTAAAGCCTCCTAAGGCTGGTCCCGTTAAATGAGGCTCAAATTAACTTGGTGTTAGACTCGTCTCAATCAATTGCAAGTAGTGCTATGTTGTATGGTCCAAGTTGGGAGATACTAGAGGTAAATATCTATAACTTAACACGTGAAGCGAAAACTTAACTTTGTTCTAAGAAAATTACGACAACGGATGAACGTGAAAAATTACACAATAAAAGTTTATGTAAAGAAGAATCACGTCTTCTTAACATAAACTTTAACTGTGTCTAAAAGACAAAATAATCTTCTTTTCTTATATGTTGCTGAGCGCTAATCTCAGAAACTACTGGTCGATATCATAAAAATCTAAGCTAAGATTTGGCATTTTTTTTCGGCATCGCTGCATCGTTGGGAGCGAATGCCGCCTGACCTCCAAAAAACCGTAAGGGCGCCTTCGTAGTGACCTCGCCCGTCGATCAGTGGGTGGACCTCTAGTCCGTCAATACAGACAGCCTAGCTATACCTATCCTTGATCGTACACAAACATGCTAAATATACCTATTTTTTGTATCTGAATTCAGTTTTTGTTATAATTTGTAATCAATTTAGTAAAACGAACCACAACAACATAAAAACAGCATATAATAACACCATTTAAATAAAAATAGCTTAAAAATCACGAATTTATTTAAAAATACTGTTTTTAAATGCTTCTTTTTGCGATTGCTTGCAGAATTTGAAGATATTGTATAGCTTTTGATTTACTGCTTTGAGGGAACCGGCTTTAGTTTAACCGCCTACACCTTTGCCTTGTCCGTTAGTCAGTTAGTCAGCAGCACAGAGCAACCTACTAGAGACGCCTTACTCTATGTACTTCATACAAACCAAGTATGTCAGGGGGCGTCACCTTTTACTCATATGATTATGCTAAGTAGTAGGGAGAAGGAGTAAGGTTCATCTCCAACAGATAAGGTTGCTTGGGCCCTGCAGTTATTGGTTGGCCCCAGAGACCTATCTGTCCTTTCGTCTTCATCATCAATATTTGTCTCGTACGTTCTAATAACATTCATACTCGTACATACTTCCTCTTATAACTTAGACCATACTTTTATGTTTATCCAGGAAGAAATTAAAGCGGGCCTGCATTTCAGTCTAGATAGATCTGCTCGCATACCGGCTAGGTGTTGGTCTGTGTTTTTTTTTTAAATAAAATAACAGTTTATATAAGATAGTGATTTTGAAACGCTACAATGTTGCCAGCTGACTATATTTAAATTGTAAGTGGAGGTCCATTAGTTATTTTGTGGAAAGGGCTATTCTTTCAAACATATACTAAGCAATATTATGTGTAACTGGATTTTTTTAATATCACTGAGGTATCAGACAAGTATAATCACCAGATCGAAAGTGATCGTATCTTATGGACGGTTGCAGCGCCACATGTACTACATTCCCGCTGCCAACCCTGCAATAACGTTTGGGAAAACCCAGACTGGAAGTTCTCATAATCTAGCGTACGCGAAAAAAAGTCCATATCGAATCTTACCACATCCGAATGCTCTGGACGGAATGTGAGGATAAACACTCTATCTAAAAAAACTTAATAAACTATCTTCACGCTGTATCCCTGACGGGGTAGTCAGAGAGGACAGATCGCAAGCCTTCGCGATCCATGCATACTTCACTGCATATGCACTACTACTGGTGCGATTTAATCAAAAAGTAGCCAATTAATTTCAATATAGAAACATTCGTATACGTACAAACGTCCACAGTAACATGGTGATATTAAACATAATACTTAGCATGTGCATCGACGTTGACTGTGTATTTTCGAGGTTTGATGGGCCAATACCATCTGGTTCGGATATTGTTCAACCACTTGGAAGCTCTGGGATACCAGGCAGCAAGATCTTTCTGGTACGGTCTTATATTGAACAAGTTCTTGTTGGTAGGTAACATAGGTTCCCTACTATACACAATTGTGTTCAAAATATACCTCTGCATCTAACCGGAGACCAACCGCTCTATGGAGTGTAGTGGAGTCAATGCAGATAATGGTATTCAGAGAACAATAGGCCCCCGTCATATATCATATTCAGCTAGTGCCTAATCTGGTCGAGATACAGCTAAAAGCTTTGCTTGATTAATGCTTGATAAGTTTTCAATGAGGGAATTGAGAAAAAATAATTACATCGTCATCATCACCATCCGAGCGTCTGTCCCAGTTGCGTCTCGCGACGCCCGGGGTCTGCCTTCCTACTTTTTCTTCTCCACTTCGCACGGTCGTCAGCATCCCCTGTAGTGAGACCATTAGCACGCATGTCATTCCCTACGACGTCAAGCTAGCACTTTTTGGGTCTTCCCCTCTTACCGGGACCCGGTGGGGCTGACATGGCCAGACATTTGTATGCCACGTAGCCCGGTGGTTGCCGCAAGACATGACCATACCAACGAAGGCGACACTCTTGCAACTTATCTGCAATGTCACGGACGTGAAGGCTGCCGCGGATGCGAGAGTTACTCACGCAACCCATCCACCTCAGCATCTTCATTTCCGTGACACGCAGCTCCTACTTGTGTCGCTCCAATATTGGCCACGTCTCACTGCCATGTAAAAGGAAAGGTGTAATGATGGTTTTATAGACCTCTCCCTTCAACCGGATCGTCATTTTTGGGTCACAAATGACACCAGTCATCTCCCGCCACTCGGCCCATGCGTCGATAAAATACAATAACAATCAAACATTTAATTTTCTAATCAAATTAAGACAGCACCATACACGGCAAACTCCCGAGGCACGCGTAACTCTCAGTTAAGGCAAACAGGATCTGTTAGAAGAGATAGCTTCATTTCAAAAACAGTTAAACGCATTTGTGTTGCAATATTTAAGAGAAAACCGGAGGCGATGCCTACTGTACCATAAGTTATTGCCTAGATTAGTTATTGCCACCTTTAGCTGAGATACGAATTATGTAATACTAGCGATCCGACCTGGCTTTACACGGGTGCAATATAAATACTAATATGCACGTCTCTATACAGACAAGTAAATTTATTATGTAGTAAATCTAAATTAACAACTTTTCACTAAATACATATAAAAGTATTAACGGTACTTATGTATTTTTGTCTGTCGGTGTCTGTCCGGCTAATCTCCGAAAGGCTGAACCAAATTTAACTGGATTTTCGTAGCTGATGTTTTAAGGAGTAATCTAAGTATTCCCACGGGAACGGTTGCTACAGGGATGTAACCAAGTTATTCATAAACCTTTCTTTTAAAACCTTCTATCTATTGCCGATAACAGCAATACAATCTGTTGAGTAGTTTAAAGATCTAAGCAAACAGACAGCGGAAGAAACTTTATCTTATACTGTAAAGATTCTTGTAAGCTGCAGAGGTCGGCTAGTTGAAATTCGTTATTTCATATTGTGGCTTGTATATTCAAAGTGATAAATACTTGTAACACATGTTATTTTTTAGTGGTTAGTCTTCCAGTCTTCTGTACCAGTGAAATCCACTTATACAGCTACAAAAATTTGCATTAAACGGGAATCGAACAAGCAATACCTGCTCGATTGCCAAGTTTCGAATAATTTATTAGTAATCAATACTATGGATACTAATATTCAAAAAGCGACATTTCACCTAATTTATACTTGCTGGCTTGTGTTATCACTGACACCTACATACATATAGTCACTCTTTTATCTCTGAAGAGATGATAGAACCATACTATATGCCCACATTTCACCGTACGAATTTGGTTTCACGTAACAGATGGTGAGACCCCATGACATGTTGAAATGGATAGGCAATTTAAGCAATGGTATTGCGGCTACTCACTGTTAAGATTTTTAAAGCTGTGTTCCTCATGCTACCCTCAGAAATGATATCGACCCACCGAACACTCCTCGTCCACACACGCCTCGTCAGCGCAACCACTACTACTCTGACAAGTGTCCGACTAAGAAGAAGAATGGATTCTTGCCATGTGACGCCCCTGATTCGATTAGTTATTTAATAAATATATTCAAAGACAAAATCTTTAAAAAAAAAATATCTATAGGTACAATCGAATACCTACTTTCTGGGAACCTACTTCGTATAATAAAATTTTATTAAGACACGCAATTTACAATTTCACGTATAATTTGCACGATTTTGTTCGGTTCTGCAAAACGTTAATGTTTTATACGTTAATTGATTATACCTAACAAAAGTACAATGAAGTCTTGATTCCGTCTGCGATGATTTGATTCACAATTGAAAATATTTAGAGTTAACGCCATATAAACTGCAAAATTCGACTGCAAAGTCAAATCATTCGGTATTGTGCAGCACCATAAAAGCATGGAACTCTCTACCAGCGGACGTGTTTCCCTCCTCTTACAATCCTGGGTCCTTTAAGAGAAGCGTGAAAAGGCAAATTTCTCGGCCGTCAAGATGAGGGTTGAGATAGCGGCCCCAATCACGGGTCATCGTCTTTGCTTACCATAGGGCGGGCGACGCCATTTTGACGTGCACATATAAAAAAAGCGCACAATAGTTTCCTTTTGTATATGGTGTAAGTGGTCCCCATCAAGTTTTTGGAGCCCAAGCGACCTCACCTGCTAACGGTGCACCTGCTGACTAACAAACTAGGCAACAACAACAACACCGGGTTGGGAGGTCAGACGGCAGTGGCTCCTAACAATGTCAAAAAATGAATAGCAAAATGATAGCTGCTCCTAGCAGCCAAATAAAAATAGACCCCGCTTCAAATCCAGTCAGAGTTTGGACGTAACTAGGAAAACCGTAATGATGAAGAAGAACAAGACAACACTTCTGCCTCGGTGGCGCAGTGGTAGTGAATGCGACTGCCGCGACTGAGGTCACGTATAAAAATGTTCCACAATATTTATTTATATATTAGTTTAAAATATATTGTGGGACTTTTAATATAGTGAATTTGTTATTTACAGCGCTGTCTAGTTTAATCTAAGCTCATGCTTATATGAGCTTAGATTGGGCTAGATCGCGCTGTAAAAAAGAAATCCAATATATTAAATGTCCCACAATATATTTTGTGCTATAAAATTAAGACAACTAAAAAACATACCAACTTATCTACATAGTAAACACCCAAACTCTGAAACAAACATTCACAAGTGGATCACACAAATATTCGTTCCGACCTGGAAAGCCAACCCCAGACCTCAGCGTGGCAGTCGCATAACACCACCTGGGCCACCGAGGCACTATATTATGTTTGTGATAAGACTGGATGGATGATAACTTTTTGTTTTTGAAGCAGAAGCTACTGAATGCATTTTAATGAATCTTTAGAAAAATATAGGTATCAGAAGAATAGGATATTGGCAACTTTTTATCCCGGGAACATGTTCCTGTGGGGAACGGGAAAACTTCAGCAAGTGGACGGAGCCGCGGGCATCAACTAGTTGTCAATAAAGACGAAAACAAAGCCCTAATGTGTAATTAATTCGTCAATACAATCACTTTATTTTGTGCAAAATTTCCAACAAAATCCTTACTCAAAAAATATGTTAATAATAACAATATTATGACGAGCGAACAGACAATTTCGTTACATTAGGCCGAGCGCGCAGGACATTCACCTCGATATGCAGCAAAAAGCTGTACAACGTTACAAGTCGGGACAAAATAATGACTACAGACAGCGCGCGATCTGTTGTATGCAAAATACTCCATACTTTGTTTTCAATACCCTGTTTAGTTAATTGGTATTTACATATACGTACATTAGATGCTAAAATTAGTTTCAGCTTTTCCCTTACCGTACTTATAATATTAATGTAAAAGTGTGTTCATTTGTTTTTAACTATGTATTTAACTGTCAAGATTTTTAATGGGGATGTTGTATGTTTGCTATCATTCTCTTTATAGAGGCTAAACATCTCATCTCAAATACGTGATAAATATAAAGAAATATGTGCTCTTAAGGGCGCAAACATAAATGACACTGAGATCAATTTTCATCCCAACCGACATTCTCCACCATTACCACATGTGGTTTGTTAGATGCCGCTTATTCCCATGTACACACATAACGTAACGATGATGCAAAACTAGACCGTATTAAAAGAGGCGATAGTTTTTAAAGTATTTTATTATTATACAGCATTTCCAGTATAATACCTAACTCCGCTAGTTATCAGTAAAAGTTTGCTTTAGGAGTTTCGCAATAGAATAAATTACTCTATTTATTTAAATTCAATAACTGCTACTAACTGCTATTGCTATTCTAACATTGCTTTAAGTGTATACTTAGTCATTGCATCATGCATGTAACCAATTGTCTATTCATCATCAGTCATTTTAATATATTATAATAGGGTCGAGACACTTGGTTCGTTGGAGCCAAGTGTTTCTTCATTGTACGAGCGAATGATCGAACCTTTCGTGACATTTAAATGCCTGTTGTCTTTCATGCACAAACCGACTAAGCTTCTGGATATATTACCAACTAAGCATCGATGGGAAGACATGCTTAAACACCTTGCCTTATGGCCTTCGTATTGTTTTATTTTTCGCTACATTTGTAAAACATAGAGAAATTCGTTAAGAAGAGACTGTAAATAGAAAGTGCAGAATTGTTTAAAAATTAAGCGGGGCCTATGTCCAGCAGTGGACTGCAATAGACCTATAGGATTTGATACATTTATAATCATTCAAATTTAAATAAATTAATAAAGTCATGTTTTGAGGTATTCTCGCAAAATGCTATCCAATAAAAAATATAGAATAATATATTAGTTTCGTATGTAGTCCAAATTAAGCTAATACTCATAAGCGTCTGCCATGTGATCTAGAAAATTTATAAATATACATATAAAATTTTAATACATACTTTTTATGTAAATATGAACTCGTGTACTACCATAGGCTGATTTGATAATGATATTTATTATACAGAGAAAACGCTCAAACTCCGAAATAAGCATTTACGGATTACGCGAATATTTGTTACGATCAGAACCCAAGATTTCAACCCTCAAACCTCAGTTTAGATAATTATGTTTGTATGTTAGTTATCATGTGTAATTTTTTCAAAAGTTTGCTTTGCATATTCTCTAAAATACAAGCTGCATTTCTTTGGGCCTGCAGTGTAATCACCTTGTTATAAATCCTTGAGCATCAAGTTTGAGTCAAATAACGGTTCGGAACCAGTCCACTCGTTAATAGCACGTGCCGACAACGGATATGTATGACTTCCCCTTATAAGCTGAAGGGATGAATATATAATTACATAATAAATGTTTACTACGAATTACTTGAACATCATCAGTTGTTAGCTTTATGGCTTCTGGGAGGTAATTTTGCATATAGATATATTACGATGCAGAATGCAAAAGCGTGTACGTATCGTATTTGTTACGTATTCACAAGCAAACTATCTAAGATAACTTGTATTGTAAAATATAAACTTTTATTAACCAAGTAATGGACGCCCCGCAGTTTCACCCACTTCCCGTTCCCGTGGTAATACGGGGATAAAATTAGGCTTAAGTGACTCCTTAAAACAATATGAAGCATACGAATTCATCTTATAGTGTTCTCAGTTACTTCTAAACTCCACCTGGATTTAGAGTCTGCATAAAGCAGCCTGATAAAAGTGACTTCAGATTCTAATCTTATCGTCCGTCAGTTAGCAGATAATGTCGCTTGGGCTACGGAGATCTTGTGAAGCTCCTTACAATCCATCAACATTTAATACAGTAAAACCTTTTTTGTAGTCTCAACTTTTTTTATGTGCGGTCATGCGTGTATCCCTTTTTAAGTCCCGGTGGAAGAGAGACAAGATATTTTGCCATAAAGTTAGACAGAGACCGTCTTTCCATAGTCTAACATGAACTTTCGCTTCTTTCATGAGTGGTGTCATACTTGAATCCTTAAACCCGCCACGGTACTAAAAGCACAGCTCCATGTCATTAACAGCTTGACTATTAAAACTCACCCATCTTCGTCTATAATATATAACGGTATAACTATAATTATGATCTCCGTTGAGCACTAAAACTAGTTGATAAATTATAAATAGTCTGTAGTAAAAGTCTAATGCACCTCACACACTATACCGCGGTCAGATATATAGCAGTCGCGTTCTGAGTACTGTGGTCAGATTATTAAAAGACTAGTTGACCCGTGGTGCCCGAGACGTATTTAGTTAATCCCGTCGTTTACTAAACTGTAAGAAAATTTACCCGATTTGTTGACGTTTGTAAATACTGCTCTGCTCTCCTGGATAATATCCATGGATAATAAGATTTTATTATACTATTCTTATACTAACCAGTACGTAGATTCTGAGATAAGCACGTTTAACAAAAAAAATCATATAGTACGTATTGTAAAATTAATAAACGCCGGGATTAAAAGGGGTGCGACGTACGTCTCGGAGTTAGCTAGATTAATATATGCTAAAGTATTTATGATATTTCGAGTCTTATTCGCGACGTGACTACAAGACCGAGACGTCGGAAAGTATAAGGTAGGCTTTGTACCTAATTATAGAAGTCGCAAATACGACCCGAAATATCATAAATGTTAGTGACAATTGCGAAAGTTTAGAAACATTAATATGCTAAAGCGTATGGTTATCCTTCATTCATATGAGTCGTATATCTTTCTGGATTTTGTGACTGGTATTCGTTTTGTTCACTGCTAAGAGCAGCTATGATTAAACTTTTTATTTTCATCATTATTGGAAGCAACTGCTGACTGACATCTCAATCTCGTCTACATCGATGTCTAGTCCGTTGCATTACTTACTCGTGAAGTTGCTGGGGCACCTAAGAGGTTATTATTTGCATTATACGCTATGTAGTATCTCTATATTTAGGTATCTGATTGCCTCGATGGCGTAAGTGGTAATGTATGTGACTGCCGTGCTTAGGTTTCGTCTTCGATTCCCGGGTCAAATATTTGTTTGGTCTGCAAATGTTTGTTTAAGAATTTGGGTGTTGTATATAATATGCATGAATATCTATATATATATAAAAATGAAACCCGTTTTCCGTTGTCACGACATCACGCGTGAACGGCTGGACCGATTTGAAAAATTCTTTTTGTATCGGATAGCCCATTTATTGAGGAAGGCTTAGCTATATATCATCACGCTACTACACAGGAGAGCGGAGCAGTAATCATAAATGTCAACAAATAGGGGAAACTTTCATACATTTTTGGAAAAGTAATAAGCGACTGGATTAAATGGGTGCCACGGGGTTGGAAGTATGTCACGGACGAAGCCGGGCAGGTCAGCTAGTAGAAATATATAATATGTTAATTATTTGTGTATATCCCATACCACAAGCTTATATTAGCTTACTTACGCGACTTAACGCGAAAAAAACTATCCCACCAAAATGAGGTAAACGCCTGAACATAATTTCTTTAAGTTCTGGATGGGAAAATTAAACAATAAACCAGTTTCTTTGACCGCCGGCGATGTGTACGGCGCGCCTTAAACTAACGTAGTTGCACTTTGTAAGCAATATGTATTCGGTATTTACTGCTTAGATGACTTTTATGACCTAAGTCGCACTTCGCTAACATAACTTATGTCTTAGCTTTAAGCATTTAAAGACACGTAAGTCACCTGCAGCTTAATTTCTTGAAACCTGCCGAATTTACTTTATTGAATAATGGTTTAAATATAGGAATATGCCTTTAAACCGTGAAGAGGTTTCTATCAAATCTGTATCAAAATTGATCTATCCCTTCCGAAGATATAATGCCAAAGACAAATACATAGTTTAAACTTATAAAACCCCTTGTTTTTCGTCAAAGTTTAAAAAATATGCACACATTCAGAATGAAATAATTGCAGAAATTAGAACACATTCTACATAAAAAAGCACGCGTCATCGAATATCCATCGAATATAAAATATTAAGCGTGAATACTTAGCCAAGCAGAGCGCATCGAAGACATTTCAATAATTTTGACTACCCTATGACTAACAATAAACTATTCAAATATCAACCTTATTCATTTAAAATAAGAACTTGTAACACTATGTAGAATAAAAGTAGAAAAAGAATTTGAATGCATCTCTAAGCTGAGAAGAGTTTGCGTATAAGTAATTGTAAACTTTATAAGCATGAAAATAAGGTTGTCAGAATATTTCGTGAAATGTAAAAAGTAAAATTGTAAACGGACAATAAGTCTCGCTTACCTAGTAAGAAGTTTACAAAGATATGATATAGAAAGTAATATCTTGTTAATTAGTGAATCTTTTGAGTCAACTGTACACTCGACTGGTCGTAAGATTTGTTTGTGTAAAATAAATTGTTCCAAAAAACCTGTTATGATGTAAGTATTATTTTGTCCTGCTGGACAGACATCTTCATGGGTTCGAAGCCCGGGTAGGAATAGATATTTTTTGATTACACAAACGTTCGTACCAGAGTTTGTGTTTTGTCTATGTGTATATTATAATGTATTGCACGCCTCATAAGCGAAGCGTTGAGGTGGGTACTACTGTCACTTCGCGCAAAACATTTGATTTTTCAAACTTTAAATGTCTCTATTTATCATATATTGCACTTGTAAAATAATATATACACACACATATCAAGAAAAAACACTATTTTTAACACTCATGATATTTTTGATGCCATTTTTGTTATTTAAACTAGTTAAAAAACTGTTTAAAAAAGTTTTGTCTTGGACGTCCGTATGTCTGTATGTGCGTATGTTAACACGATAACAAACGAAATACTTTACTAATCGAGTCTTTTTTTTCCCTTACGCTTCAGTATAATTAGGAATAGAACCCTTTCAATTTTCACGGTCTGATTTCATGTGGTTAAATTGTTATTATCATTTTTTCAATATTTTCGAATATGATCGTATACTAGCGTCATCTATGGTAAGAGTTGTGTACTGTCTAATACACATTCTCGTAAAGTTGTGAACAATTGCGAATATAGATGTCGCTGTGCACAACTCTTGGCTGGTACAATAAAAAGGAACGACTTTAGTTTTAATTTTTAATATTTAACTCTTTTTTTTATAATATAATAAAAGCGTGTGAGGCGTGCACTTTTGGATTTTCCAAACTTTATAGAAATATATAAATATATAAGATCAGTTGTCTCGATCCCGTATTATTTTTAACTAGATAGCTTTATGTGAAAGAGTTTTCATTATATTTCTAAATTATCATCTAAGTGTTAGTTCTCTCCCTTTTCGAGGTCTTCTGCATCCCTAACAGCTATTAAATGACAATTGACACACATTTCCTTCCTCCACCTCACGTACTTCACACCATTGTTAGATCCAACTCTCCCATCGAGACGCCATTTAGAATTACAGGTGTCTGCATAAAGCATAAAAGTATAAAGGTCTTAGGGCCGTCAATTTTGCGCTACTACAATCTGCCTCAGCTGTAAAAGTTACTGTCAATCTTTAAATATCGCCTTGACTCTCCATTAGGCTAGAGAACCCAACATCGTTCATGCCACAGCAGTCGTCAACTAAATTGACGTGTTAAAACGATAACGAAACAGAAAAAGGCTGTAACTACCTTCTTCTTCGCTTATAAGGCCTTCAATTTGTATTAACAACTACCATGTTACTAGTAACCGGAACCAAGCCCGCGGGTTCTTCCGAAGTATGGAAATGCTAGTAAACAGGGGGCCGAGTCTACTTTTGACAACCCGTAGAATAGAAACAGGAACGGCCTTTATTTAGCTGTCAAAATGTTAGACCATCAAAAATGCAATGACTAGCGGCCACTGGTTGTTAGAATTCTGTCGGCCGACCGATAGAAGTCTATTGGAGTACGATTGTAATAGTAGACTACAAAAACTGATGTCCATCAGAAAAGGGATCATAGCGTAAGATGTTTACGTAGTGATCGTTTACAAAACACTGCTGAGCTAGCTGAGCTACAAGATTGTATACGCTTATCTCGAGTGTGCGTTAAGTTTCCCATAAAATATCTAGATGTCGCATCGTTTCATAAATTACATTCCATCGTGACAGACTCATAAACTAGCTTTTTAAAAATATTTTCTACGCTTAGTGCCCATTAAAGATGCAATGAACTTTCTGCTTTGGTGTTTCCAAACATGTACATCATACACAAATAGAATCAACAGCAACACACAGCAATCGGATCGACAGGGTGTGTGTAAGATTTCAGAGCTACAAACGTCAATAGGCTACGATAATCACTCTGTATTAGGGAGGCGTATGCTTGTCTGGCGCCTCAGAGAAATAAAAACAATAGATGAATCACTATGCACTGCAGGTAACCCTGGAACTTCCTTCTGAACAGTTGCCCTTGGTACCCGATGCTAGCCAGATAGGTAGGGATCGTGTGGTTTTAGTAGGTACGAGTCCGGAATAAAAAAAATAATCCACCAATGATTTAAAAAATGCACTAGAGGTAAACCTTGGTCATCTTTTCTGTTCATCCTGTTACAGATTTTTTTAAAAGGATAAGGTCGATTATTCTACATGTATTCTGTAATTTCTGTAAACCTATACATTATATACGTATTCTGTAATTTAATTCAAATTAGTTTAATATAAAATTCATCTTTTTTTATTATTATAATAGTACCTACGAGATATAGCAAAACACAGGCATCGCTCCATAAACCCTTACTTACAAAACACTGTTATTTATCGTGTAAGGGTCCCACAGAGCAATCATAATAAAACTTATAATTATCAAGGGACTATAAATATGATGCCAAATTAGGCTCTGAACTGAGCAAGTTTTAAAACAGCATGGGAAACTCGTTCTAGCGGTCCATCACCGTGCTCTTGCAGCGGCGGGCTTGGAAACCCGCGGTAAGTCATGAAAGAGCGATTTTAAGCTTGTCAAAATGACGCCGTGATTGAGAGTCGTTTACGCAGCAGGGAAAGTGGCTTTAAATTTACCGGACGTGTGCTAATACTTAAAATTTAATTGTGTGTCAGTCAAAAACCATACATAATAATGCAAGGTTCGCCTCTTAGCATAAAACGATCACTGTAAGCCAAAAGGAACATATAGGAAATACAGGAAAAGTAACAATGGCGTCATGACTCATACAAATTGTACCTAGTATTACATTTATAGCAGTAGATCTGATCTGTTGCAGTTCTCACCATGAATATGACAAATTCATATCGTATCCAATTTTATAGAAAATCTCTTTGTTCATTAAAATCTAGGTAGATTATATTTAAGTTAGTCTAAGTTAAATAGATAACAAAAACGAATATTAAATTTAAAGGGAAGTTTATTTCGCGCATATCGTATGGCCCAACATTTCACTCCTTATTTGTCTACAACCGATCGAGTACAGTTAGTTGCAATATTATCTAGCTGCTCACAATAGGTTTAATCGTGCGATACAGTCGTGCACTCAACTCTACAACGGAACTGTTCAAAAGTTATACATTTTTGCTATCAGAATCGTGACTATCATGTGGTAATAATGATTTTCGTACAACTCTTTTTTCCCAGATGATATTTTTTGATGTTCGGTTGGGAATGATTGCGTGTGGTTTCTTTTTGGTGATTGGTAATGCAAGTAGCGGGATCGCGTATCTTGGTAATAGCAATAACTTTATATGCACGGGTGGGTTGGTGGTTACGTTACCAATTGTTAGTATATTAGACAGCAAGAAACTGCATTAATGTGTAGTGTTTTGGTGGCATGGGTGCAGTAGCTTTTCAATAAAGATTTTTTTAACATTATGCTCAATTTCGTTCAAACGTGAACTTAATGCAGTTACAGAGAGAGGAAAGACTGATAACGAAATAAACAAAAAAATACCTTAGAGCACTTTAATATTGGTATTTCAATTCAATTTCGTGTTATCGCTTGAGAAAATTGACACAGATGAGAATGTCACATATTAGTTATGTCAATTCATTATTAAGGTAAAGTGTAAGGGGCCACTCCAGAAGCCCAAGGCTTTGGACATTTTGGCGTGAGAACCTCGCCTGCTAACTGGTGCACCTGCTGACTAACAGAATATGCAACGACGCAGGCACTCTTACTGAGTTCAGCAGGGGAGATCAGTAGTTGATCACAAAAAGGTAAACGATAGCTGCACATAGCGGCCCAGTAAAATTGTACCCACGGCTCCGATTTTAGGTTGGGTTTTTAAAGCTATTGGGAATGCATTGATATGAAAAAGAGTTGTATGCGTATCTGATCTGGGATACGAGTCCGTACAAAGTAGACCGTTAAGCAAATATAACTGCTTATGTTTGATTGATTATGGCATTTGTAAGAGATATTCATATGACCTAAATATTTTATATTACTGTATGCAGCCTTTGAACTTCCTCAATTTCAGTTAATAATGAATTGACATCTTAAGTGATTCCCAGTTGCTTCCAAAGTGTAACTGGATGTGGAGCTGGAGGGTAACATAATAGAAGAAAGATAGACAGGCATGTACCCCTCAAAACAGAATACAGAACTACAAACGCAATATCAAATCCGTGCAGCCGGTTAGAAAGAGGTGGATGTCAAAATAGTATTTAACAAATATTTATTTTTTAATATGTACACGTATACTTAAACAAATATTCACCCCAGCGCAGCTCTGATACGCACACCGTTTTTGTTCCGTCAAGGCAGACATAAGGTGTGTCACCTACTACAACGTTACTTGATGTGTGCTATATCTCTGCGTTGTGCTATACTCTGCACATTAATAGGACATGGAATTTTCTAAGGCATTCTACGCTCGTGGCCCTGCATATGTATCCCAGCATCTGCATGTTCCAGGAGCTCTCTTCAATAGCTCCTACTTATGCCACTCAAGCAACAACCACATCTTACACCCTTATAAAAAGTACACACCTATTAATGGTTTTATAGACATAATTAGAGAATAAACCTTCAGGTTAACTAAATCTCACGTAACTGATACTCTCTTACACCTGGCCTGACCTGGCCATAAACACATGTTTTTATAAGTATTAGCGGACGCCCCGCGGTCACACCCGCTTAGTGCCCGTTACCGTGGGAATATGAAGATGAAAAGTAGTCTGAGTTACTCCTTATACAGTCAGCTATCTGCAAATGAAAGTTCCGTTGAAATCGGTCTAGCTGTTTTAGAGATTAGCCGGAACAAACAGACAAAGTAAAATTTTTTAAATATTTTTATACACATACTTTTTTATGATTTGGTGAAAAGCTGTTAATTTGGAATTACAAACAGCCACTTCAATTTTATTAATCTGTATATTGACAGATTCCATCAGCTAAAATACAATCCATTTTACGGGCCATATAATATACTAGCTGATGCTTCACCCGCGTGGTGAACTTTTCTTATTCGAGATTTCGTACGGAACACTAAACTTTTTGAAAATCCAATATAGCCTATGTTACTAGAATGTAGCTTACTAATGCTGAAATATTTTTTAAAACCGGTCCAGTAGTTTCTGATCCTATTCATTACAAACAAACTTACATATCTTTCCTCTTTATAATATTATTATAGACAATACTGTAACTGTATTTTATAGAAAATATACAGTTATCGAATCACCATATATATATACAGAACTAGAAGCAAATCTAGCTACCATATCGGAAACCGACTAACTCGTAACCAAACATTATCTAACACATTCGTATGCGCGCCGGCGCGTAAAGTTACATCAGGCCATTGTTAGTGAGCGTTGACCTTAAACTTGTGTTAGTTTTATATGCGTTACGCTTTAATTAGCCAAGGTTTTAGCAGTTCAATGAAATTTAGTTGGGATTTTAGAGATTTTCCCGACTGTAACTAATTTCTAAAATCTATTGCCTGCCTCTGTGGCGCGGTGGTAGTGTATTCGACCGCTACACAAGTGGGTGGCTTCGATCCCCACCCAGGATAAAACTTTGTGTGATGAGCACGATGGTTTATTCTGTGTCTGGGTGTTGTTTATATATAATATGTATGTATTTAGAAATATATAAGTATGTTTATCAGTTATCTGATTACCATAGTACAAGCTCTGCTTAGTTTGGTTGGAATCAGATGGCGTTGTATGAGTTGTCCCAACGATATTTATTCTTTTTTGCTAAATTTTAATTTGAACTAAGCAACGACCGCGATGTCGTTTACTTAAACATATTATAATTGATCCCGCCATTTACAAGTAACATAATGATAGTATTTATTCTACTTAGTGATTCGTGGAGATAAATAAACATTTGGGACATGTCATAGCATGATCTGAGCCGACATTCGCAGCCGAAATCTGTAAGTTCAACTGCAGCAACAGTACGATAAACTATCATTGCGCTGCCGAGCCAGTCAAAATTACCTTTTTATTTATCAGTCACGCCTTTTAACTCCGAAGAGATAGGCAGTAAATATACTATACGCTTACATTTCAACATTAGCATTTTTGTTCTATATAACAGGTTGTGCTGTGAGCCCATTGTCATGTTGAAATGGATAATCCTTTAATTTGGCGTCCGAGACCAAGGGTTTAACGCACCTTATCGAAGCACAGGATTACACACGTTAATGGAAACACCACAAAGCGGTCATCCATCTGAAGACCAGAGGGCCGAACAACAGAAAGCCGTTCTAGGTCTATTCTACAGCGATTCTATTGCAATTAGTCCAACACTAGGTAGTCTTTCTTTTTACGTGTGGAAATCCCCTCGGATGTCATGCCGGACTCGAACCGACTAAAACCACACGGTCCCAGCCTATCTGTCTATTGCCGGACGCCCCGGATAAAAAACTAGGTAGTCTACTAAAACTATTATATATTTCACAATCCATCAAATATCCATCACGCCTTATCCCCGAAGGGGTGGCAGAGGCATATTATATGCTCACTTTTCACCGTGTGGATTCCTGTCCCACGTAATAGGTGGTGAGCCCATTGCCGTGTTGAAATGGACAGACGCAGGTTGTGGCTACCTACTTTTGAAATTTTTCAAGTCGCCCATAAGGGCTTCAACCAGGCTTAACGACTGCCTTTTTGTATGGTATGACTAGAGTGCCCGCTGCTCACTATAAGACCTTACAGAACACTGAGTTCAAGATTTCTTCCAAGATTCTTAGCTTTCTGAGTAAGCAAAAAGTTAAGAATCTCCAAGTGAGAATACTTGCCTCGCCTTGGTGTCGTTAGTAGTAGCGTATACGACTGCCGCGCTAAGATCTCGGGTTTGATTCCCGGGTCGGAAAAACTTTTTCAATTGATCAGACAAATATTTTTGTGATCCGGTAATGTTTGCATCGGAGTTTAGGTGTTTCCTATGTATAATATATATGCATGTAGAATAATGTAGTATGTTCATCAGTTGTCCAGATCCCATACTGCAAGTTTATTTTGGCTTACTATGGGCTAGACGGCGCTGTGTAAAAAAAAATGTCCCGCAATATCTGCATAGGGTTGTAAAAATTACGCCTAGCCTGTCTTTCTCAAATCTACGTCGTCCATTAAGGGTGCCGGTCTATGTGTCGTGCATGGCCATTTGCGGCAGTCTTTGAAACGAGCTTATTTAATCAAAGCCTTTTAGCAGTGAATACCTACACGTAAAGCAACGGTAAACTTTATAAGCAACGGCTGTGGTAACCAAGCGTAGCTTTGTTGTGCGAATGCCCGATTATAATTGCTATTGTTATTGATCATATTGGAAGTTAGTAATAACATATTTATATATTCAATAATTTTGGAAATGAAAAAATGTATTTGTTGTATTTTAAAATGATGCGCTCGTAGCCACAGGAACTCAGAGTAAATGTTTTGTATTCTGTAAATGATTATTGCGATAAACAACTATCGCTGTGGCTGGCCCTCAGATATTCTTCTAAGAACCAGCTATAGCGACTGCTTTGGGGTATATCTATTTACAACCTCTTTTGTCAATTTTGCCGATTTGTTGACATTTATGATCACTGCTCCGCTCTCCTAAGTAGTAGTGTGATGATAAATATCCTCGATAAACGGGCTATCTAACACAAAATTATGTTATTATTTAGGAATACTATGTCCTGAGATTGGCGCGTTCAACCAAACAAACAAACAAACTCTTCAGCTTTATAAATTATTTTCTATGTAAAGAAATATCTTTACAAAAAATATTTGCATGATACACATCACATCTAATCACATAGCATGAAGTATTCTCTTCTAACATGAAGTTAATGAAATCACGCATCTAGTTTTTATGTGAAAATACCGGTTTTCCTGTTGGTTAACCAACGTTGACGGTTATTTTCACGAGTGAGTAACTGGCTTTTGATTATTTATAGCACTTTCCTCTTCAAATCTCAAAACAATGTCAGTAATGCACACTGTTGAAATTGAATCTTATCAGGTCACGCTGACCACAAGAGTTGTTCTTGAAGAACACAAAATGTGACAATTGTATTACATTTCAATTTTTTTAATGAATATGCTCTGAATAACGATGATCGTTTCTTTGTTTCACAGATGTGACTAAACCCGACATGGCAGCCACAGACGGCCAAGTAGTTGCAGCCGCCTCACGTTGGTCGGATGAAGGAAACTACCTCCGCGAATTTGTAGCGAAAAACCGCTTACCAAATGTTGCCAAGATCATCAAAGGACAATATGGAGGGCTCGGTGTACCCACTCTTCCCAGTCCTGGCTTGCAGAGTACAGCACTTCTCGTATCAGCTGGAAAGAGAAAAAAGATTATTGCTCAGGCTATTAAGTTAAAAGAAGGAAGGCGCATGGTCAGCGTCGGACCAAGAATAGCTATTCCTGATACTTATAAGGGGTATTTCGAGTTATTAAGTGAGGAAGGCAGAGCTGTTCGATGCATTGAGTCCGTGTCTGAACTAGCTAGACGGAAACTTGAAGATGGATGCCTCGTCAGGGATCCAGTAAGAGTCATCTGTGCTAAGACAGACTTAGATGGTAATGTTACAGCTGATGGTGCGAGAAACTTACCAGCAGGAGAGGTTATAATGCCAAGAGGAGAAACATTGTTAGGTAAAAGTAAGTACCTAAAATGTACAGATAGTAAGGGAGATATGATTCTACTGAGTTTAGATCAGAGAGGTAAATTTTCGGCTGTAGCTAAAGAAGAAAATATTAGTGGTGTCCACACAGCAAAAACTCTACTCACAAAACGTTTACCAATAACAGTCAGATTGGTACATGGGACGCCACCAAGAGGTCTTAAAAGCGCAAGCCATTTTGTAGCTGAATTGAGACTTATATCTATGTTTGAAGAAGACCATGTATTTGCATTGCCGCTTCCGAAAGAAGGTAATGCATTAGTAGCTCTACCATTAGCTGCCCCTCTTAAAATGCAGAGGTGTAAAAATGAGGAACAAATCAAAAACTTCATGGAGTTTTCTAGATTAGTGGAAAAGTGCAATCGTTTATTAGTAGAAGTAGTTGATAGAATACAGGTATTAGATGGGAAGTTGGGAGATCCGAAGAGACTTTTGAATGGTCCATTACATGCTCCACCATTAGTAAAAACTGGTTATTTTCTGCGAAGAAGTGCATCATCTGATACAGCCAATCAACATCATAAACATCCATCTAGACACACTCATATTTACAGCAGTCATAGAGATGAAAACAGTATTCCTGATGAATATGACGAGATAGACCAAATTTACGACTACGTTAGAGGATTTGCACCTCTTCCAAAAAATATTAAATCTTCTTATTCAAATGATCCTGCACCTAAACATGAATCTGCGCCATCTTCTCCTGCAGCAACACCTATACATATGCCATTGATAACAGAAATTAAACCAGAACCACCACCAATTGAAACTATTCCTACAAAGAAACCACTAAACATTCAAAAGGCAGAAAAACGAACCAGAAAAGCAATAATTCCGGTTAAAGAAACTCCAGTCACTGTATACAAAGAGAAGTGTTCTGTCGCTCCAGCAGCAAATCTTCCTAAATTATACATTAAGAATAGTGTAAACAATAATAAGAATAGAATGGTATTTCGTCAAAAGAGTACTTCGCCGACTAAAGAGGCACCTAGTCCAGTAACTAGTCCATTAAGGCCCATAAAAGGGGATTCCCCGATATTCAATATAAGGTATAAGAGTTTGTCCAATATCCAGCAAGCTATGGAGTTAGATGGAACATTGGCTTCCAGTCATTCTGGTGGTAGAACATCCGGAGACTCTGGAAATGGTCCGAAACTACCGGAGAAAAGATCAAGGAAGCTAAGTCGACCCAAGTCCTTGACGAATCTGGTCTGGGAGTTGAAAGGATGTCCAGATCCAGAAAAACCAAAACCTAGGATTAAAAATGAAAGCTACAGAAAGATTGGTAACAAATTGTCTTTGGGAGCTCAGAAGAGGGTGCCGACACTATATCTTTAAATATGGTAAGTATTGATGTGTACCTATTTTGCAGTGTCTCTTTATATCATTCTCTCTGACACTCCCTCTCCTTTTCCCCCTCTTTCTCGCTGTTGTGGTGCAGATAATTTTATAATAGAATTAGTCCGCTTAGGATTTACTACTAAATTTATTTTACGGTGTCTAATTCTGGTCAGTTGTATATTCTGGAACACAAAAATAGTCTATGAAGACGAGCTTTATCGGCTGATAAAAATTGAATAAAATTTATGCGATTTTGTTATTTTCATAAAAAATCGACATCATAGACTATTTTCATGATTAAAAACTTGAGAGGTGTCAAGGGACACCCGGATAGAACGAAGTTATATTGCCCACAAGGAATTTAAATATTAAAAAAAAAAAAGTTAATAAATAAACATTATAAAAGACGAAACGAAAATAACTGGCTTGCTTACTATGAGAGAGAGAGAGAGAGAGAGAGAGAGAGGAGAGAGAGAGACGCGCACGCCGCACGGCATACAACTTTTTTTGAAGTGAAAACTTCTTTAGCGGCGTTGGGTATAAAATCTTAAACTCGCGTCAGGACTCGTGTCCTGATCGAAAAAGCGTAAGATTTTATCATCATCATCTTTACGTCGATCCCGGTCAATTTTTGAAGGAAAAACTTCTTTTAGCGCGGTACGCATATTTTTAGATGAGATAAAATCTCTGGACTCGCGACCATAATCATCATCATCATCTAACGTTGATTCCGGTCATCTACAGGTCTTATTAAATAATGCTGTGTAATCAATTAGGACTCTTTCAGTGTAGAATTATTTTTTATCATCATCATCTTTACGTCGATCCCGGTCAATTTTTGAAGGAAAAACTTCTTTTAGCGCGGTACGCATATTTTTAGATGAGATAAAATCTCTGGACTCGCGACCATAATCATCATCATCATCTAACGTTGATTCCGGTCATCTACAGGTATTATTAAATAATGCTGTGTAATCAATTAGGACTCTTTCAGTGTAGAATTATTTTTTATCATCATCATCTTTACGTCGATCCCGGTCAATTTTTGAAGGAAAAACTTCTTTTAGCGCGGTACGCATATTTTTAGATGAGATAAAATCTCTGGACTCGCGACCATAATAATCATCATCATCTAACGTTGATTCCGGTCATCTACAGGTCTTATTAAATAATGCTGTGTAATCAATTAGGACTCTTTCAGTGTAGAATTATTTTTTATCATCATCTTTACGTCGATCCCGGTCAATTTTTGAAGGAAAAACTTCTTTTAGCGCGGTACGCATATTTTTAGATGAGATAAAATCTCTGGACTCACGACCATAATCATCATCATCATCAAACGTTGATTCCGGTCATCTACAGGTCTTATTAAATAATGCTGTGTAATCAATTAGGACTCTTTCAGTGTAGAATTATTTTTTATCATCATCATCTTTACGTCGATCCCGGTCAATTTTTGAAGGAAAAACTTCTTTTAGCGCGGTACGCATATTTTTAGATGAGATAAAATCTCTGGACTCGCGACCATAATCATCATCATCATCTAACGTTGATTCCGGTCATCTACAGGTCTTATTAAATAATGCTGTGTAATCAATTAGGACTCTTTCAGTGTAGAATTATTTTTTATCATCATCTTTACGTCGATCCCGGTCAATTTTTGAAGGAAAAACTTCTTTTAGCGCGGTACGCATATTTTTAGATGAGATAAAATCTCTGGACTCACGACCATAATCATCATCATCATCAAACGTTGATTCCGGTCATCTACAGGTCTTATTAAATAATGCTGTGTAATCAATTAGGACTCTTTCAGTGTAGAATTATTTTTTATCATCATCATCTTTACGTCGATCCCGGTCAATTTTTGAAGGAAAAACTTCTTTTAGCGCGGTACGCATATTTTTAGATGAGATAAAATCTCTGGACTCGCTACCATAACCATCATCATCATCTAACGTTGATTCCGGTCATCTACAGGTCTTATTAAATAATGCTGTGTAATCAATTAGGACTCTTTCAGTGTAGATTTATTTTTCATCATCATCATCATCTTTACGTCGATCCCGGTCAATTTTTGAAGGAAAAACTTCTTTTAGCGCGGTACGCAATTTTTTAGATGAGATAAATTTGGACTCGCTACTCCCCGTTACGATACGCAGCTATAGTGTGTGCATATATGCATGTACCAACGCGACTAGATAAATAAATTATTAATAAATTGAGTTTTTTAAGTGAAAACGCCTCTTAGCGTGGTACACATATTTTTAGAGGAGATAAAATCTCTGGATTTGCGACTATAATCATCATCATCATCTAATGTTGAACCCGGTCATCTACAGGTCTTATTAAATAATATTGTGTAATCAATTAAGACTCTTTCAGAGTAGAATTTGTTTTTCATCATCATCATTAACGTCCATCCCGGTCAATTTTTGAAGTGAATATTCTTTTAGCGCGGTGCGCTTATTTTTAGATGAGATAAAATCTCTGGACTCGCGACCATTATCATCATCATCATCTAACGTTGATTCCGGTCATCTACAGGTCTTATTAAATAATGCTGTGTAATCAATTAGGAGTCTTTCAGTGTAGATTTATTTTTCATCATCATCATCATTAACGTCGATCCCGGTCAATTTTTGAAGGAAAAACTTCTTTTAGCGCGGTAAGCAATTTTTTAGATGAGATAAATCTCTGGACTCGCTACACCCCGTTACGATACGCAGCTATAGTGTGTGCATATATGCATGTACCAACGCGTCTAGATAAATAAATTATTAATAAATTGAGTTTTCACTTCTGACGGCACTCCCGGAGTGGTTAGGTTTTTTTTTCTCTTCTCATCTGCAATCAGTAAAATAATATAAGCAAGTATGTTGTGTGTTCGATTTGACATGTAGAGGGCCTCCTCCAGTGAGGACGACAGCCACTCCTCTTATTTATAGAGTCTGATTTCTCTATCTATATAATGTCTTTCCTTTTGAGGCGTTTTTGGTAGCTGCGCTTAGTTAGACTCGCCGCAAGTACGTTCGGGTGATATTCTAGCCACTTTTGATATTTCCGTGAAGAAATTTCAATTTGCTCCTTCACGGTGCTCATTCCCGGACATTTGTGGATTTCTGTGTTCGTAATGAACCAAGGGGCATGCGCTATGGTTCTAAGTATAGTGTTCTGTGCTCTTTGCAATATTGTGATGTTAGAGTTACTTGCGCTGCGCCAAAGTTGTACACCATACATCCAGGTAGGCTTTAATATTGAATAATTTTATATCAATAGTTTATTATCTATTGTTAATTTACTGTTTCGACCCAGCATCCAGTACAGGTTTCTGTGCCCCATGATAAGTTCTTCCCTTTTGGTTACAATATGCTGTCTCCATGTCAAACGACGGTCCAGGTGCATGCCCAGATATTTAACTCTGTCCTGGTGTGGAAGTATATTATTTTTCAGATGCACAGGAGGGCAGTTTCCATTTCGGAGTGTGAAAGTCACCTGCACCGACTTTGTTGTGCTGGCTTTAATCTTCCATTTTTTAAGCCACTTTCCAATACCGTCATGTCCTTGTTGGAGTTGCTCTGCAGCCACCTCAGGGTGTCCGTTGCTGGTCATTAATGCTGTGTCGTCTGCGTAAGTGGCAATCGTGACTCCCTCCACCTGTGGCAGATCTGATGTGTACAGGGTGTACGGAATCGGCCCCAACTCCGAGCCCTGCGGCACCCCTGCCCTAACTTGGTAGAACTCAGATGTTGTTTCAGACTCCTTGACCTGAAAGATTCTATCTGTGAGATAAGATTTAAGCAGGATGTAATAGCTGTGAGGGAGGCACATCTTTATCTTATAGAGAAGATCATCATGCCAGACTTTGTCAAAATCCTGCTGGATATCCAAGAATGCAGACGAACAGTATTCTCTTTCCTCCAAGGATTTTCTGATCCTCTCTACAACTCTGTGTACCTGCTCTATGGTAGAGTGTCGCTGCCTGAAGCCCAATTGATGGTTGGGAATAACTTTGGTATTTTCCAGTATTGGCATGATGCGGCGTAGGACCAATTTTTCACATACCTTGGACAGGATAGGCAGAAGACTGATGGGCCTATATGAGGTGGTTTGAGTTACTGGTTTTCCTGCTTTGTGTATCATTAGAATCTGTGACACCTTCCAAAGATCTGGGAATTTCTGGACTCTAAATATGCCATTATAGAGCATTGTCAGAAAGACAGGAATCCATACGGTGAAAAGTGGGCATATAATATGCCTCTGCCACCCCTTCAGGGATAAGGCGTGATGGATATTTATTTATTTTATTTTTTTATTTGTCAGAAAGACTAGCACTTTTCTTGGTAGTTTTATCAAGATTTCTTTTGTGATGAGGTCGAATCCTGGTGCTTCTTTATCTTTGAGGCCATTAATAGTCCTCTAAACCTCTCGTACCGTAACCGGAGCTGGTGGCAACAACATTTGAAGGGGCTGAGCAAGAACAACCCCCACCTCTGTTTCAGCATCTGTGTCACTGACGCTATTTGGACTGAAAACATTTGATAGATGTTCTGCAAATAGTGTGTCTTTTCCTGCGGCGTGCGAGCCCAGCCACTCTCAGTACGAAGCGGAGACTTTGCCACTTGTGTTCTATCGTTCGATTTTGCGAATTTCCACAGTGAATAGTTAGTAGCTGCGGAGGGTGTAAGAAATGAAAGTTGAGCCTCAAGGATCCTATTGTGCCAGGTCCTCAGCATTTCTCTTAAATATGACGCTTGCCTGTGTCCACTCAGCTGCCAAACACGGCGCAGCCTACGTCTCTCAAGTACCGCTTTTTAATTTCTAAAGGGTAGTTCTGTATCCGTTCCCTATAGTCCAACGTGGGTGTACTTTTCCAGCAGGCCTCCTGGATGAGATTTGTAAGATGTTCAGTGGCACCCTCAATATCGTCAGGCGTCTTAAGGGCTACTTTTAACTAGATGTTCTCGTCAATATAGTTTCTAAATGAATACCAGTCAATTTTTTTTGTTGTACAGCCTAACTGGGATATCGTGTTCTATAATCTTCGAACTTAGGGTAAACAATACTGGTGTGTGACTCGAGGAGCTGTCGCTACAAGACTCACATTTAACATAATGCGAAGAGAATCCTTTTATAACAAAAAAGTCAATCAGATCAGGCACCTTAGAGACGTTCGTCGGCCAATGTGTGGGCTCACATGTGGAAGCAGTGGTCAAATTGTTGGTATCTAGGCTGAGTTTCAGCTGTCTGCCTCTGGTGTTGGTTAGTCTAGAACCCCAGTGTGTGTTTTATGAGTTCCAGTCTCCACCTGCTAGAAATCGATTCCCAAGCTTCCGAAAGAATTCTGTAAACATTTGCTCGGACACTTTGTGTTTAGGTAGACAGTACACTGAGGAAACATTAAAGAGGCCATTTTCATCCTCTACTGCCACTGTAGTTGCTTGGATGTGACAGGTTCTGTATACTAGCATTAAATGGTGTTTTAATGACTTTTTAATAATAATCGCAGTGCCAGCATGTCCAGTTCCATCCGGATGTGCAGTGACATAACATTCATAATTTCTATACTTAATGTTTGTGACCGCAGTACCGTGAGCTTCGGATACCAATAGCAAGTCCAAATTTTGTTGTATCATGAACATTTCTGCTTCGTGTTTGTTAGGGGTCAACCCGTTTATGTTCCAGGTTGCCATGCGAATTATAGTCATTTTGTCAGTTTGTCGACAAGTCGTGTTATGAGCATCATCAGGGTGCTCATCTGTTGTAGGATAATGTCAAACTTTTCATTCTGTTTTGCTAGAATCTGTACCACGTCCAATGGTGGCTTGGAAATCATTGCTTCTTGCCTTGATTCTATTTTGTTCCGTGTGATATCTGAGTATAGTTTCGTTTTGGGTTTATTATTTTCAAAAGCTGTGTTTGTCACAGGCCTATGCCTTGAATTTTTAGTTGAAAATATTTTCTTAATTGATTCTTCCCGTAAATGTTTAGGCTTAGAACGTCTCAGTAAAATCTCTCTATAAACTTCACATCCTTTATAGTTTGCCGGGTGTGGACCGTTGCATAGTGCACATTGGGCGGGAGTATTGCGGTCAAGTTTTTGGCATTCTGATGTTTTATGTGATTGTCCACACTTTACGCAGCGATAAGGGCGCATACTCGTACAATAGTTTTTCGAGTGCCCATATTGTTGGCATCTTTGGCATTGTACTATAGATATTCGCTTCCTTGGATCTTCAATGATAACCGATTGGTAGTATATATATTTAAGCTCTTTAACAGCCTTGTTGTTTGGTCCTGGTGTAAGATTTACAAAAAATGTATATATTGGTTTTTTGTCTGGACCGAACTTTGCATTTATAATTTCTCCAGAGACTGTGTTCCCCGTCGATTCAATGTCTTCTTTGATCGCGGATATTGGTGTAGTTGGGTGGAAGTTTCGGATTACCACTCTGAAACACCTCTGGTCCTTTCGGTTAGAAGTGTGACCAATCAGTCCTTTCTCCCGAACTACTTTTATTATTTGTTTATAAGCCTCAATATATAGACTGCTTATTCTTAGTTGATTTCTATTCACAATTTTAAAAGTGAACTGATAATTTTCTGCTACTGTTTTGAGTAGTTCAGTAAGCTTATTGACATCTTCTACGCCATATAAAACTATTGGTGGTGGTTGAGAGGGTCGTTTATCTTTGGCTACACAACCTGTTTCAGTGAGATAAATTGTTAGACCTGTGAAGCTATTAGAGGTCTTCACTGTTTCAGGGGAGGAGTTTGACATCTTCCTTCTTTTAGGGTTTCTGCTTACAGGAACTCTCTGCCACATTGGGGGGCCGATTTCTGTTGACTCAACGTCGGTATCAACAGCTTGAGGTTGATCTCCAAAAGTGGTTAGACTCCCGGTGAGAGTATTACTTCCCAAGGAAGATGACCTTTACCTTGTAAACAGGCTTGGATGGAAGGCCTGCTGAACAAGCTTCTTACCGCTACTGCTGCTGCTACTACCGCCGCTACTGCTGCCAGGCACATTTACCAACACAGAGGCCTTGTCGCCCACCCCTGTGCGGTCTTCGGTAACAGATTTTACACTTGCCGGCCCGGGTGGGTACCTGCAAGCGCCGGGGGTTAGCCGGATCGCATGACATCGCATTCTCATTTTTCAACATTTTGGGTATGGGAGAATATACATGATGCATTCCCAAGGCACCACGACCACACTTTTCGAGGGTATTTAATTCCTCGGGGCTAGTGGCAGCCCGGTGACAGGTTACTTAACCGCCGCCTGTGGCTCGGCTTTGCTGCTCGTTTAGCACCACCCGGAGGGCACGTGTAGGGTGGGTTTTATTGAGGAGAAGATGGTAAATCCTACGGACGCGAGCAGCCTCCACCCCCCAAGGTTTACAACTATAGCAAAAAGTGTCGTTACAACTTTTGGTCTTAATTTCTTCCGTCCTTTCGCAACGCGCGATAAGGAACTTCGTTCCAAAAATATACATTTCCAAATTAAAAAGGAACATTATATAAATGTAACGAAAAATCAGGTTTTCCTTCAAATATAGTACGTAAACTTTAGAATCGAATCGACCAGATCCATTCGCAAAATGCTTTATTAGTACATATATACTGTTACTTTCAAGTAAACTAAACATACAGAAAGATTATTGATATTTTACATCGTCCAATGCAATTACTCGTCTAATGCAAATATTAGATTTGTATCGTAAATTGCAGACGGTATTAGCGGTGCGCGGATGCACCAATTTGTGACGAAACTTGTCGTGTCGTGATATGCCAGCGAGAGGTTTTCTATAAATTGCTGAAATGAATAGGTAGGACATTCATTCTTGTTATTTTGTAAAGGTTAAAGGCCTCTTCCCAACGCTAATCCCGGTAGAATCCTTTTTTATTTCTCTCGATCTTAATGAGACTGTTGTCAAGTCCGACATCCTTTACGACGACAAGCTGTGACTTTTTGGTTCGTCTCAAGCTTCTACGCTCGTGTAGTAGTGTAGTCTAATCCGTTTAAATAATTTATACAACCATTATAAAGCTGAAGAGTTTGTTTGTTTGGTTGAACGCGCTAATCTCAGGAACTACTGGTCGGATTGGAAAAAATATTTTTGTGTTAGATGGCCCATTTATTGAGGAAGGTTATAGGCTATATATCATTACGCTACTACACTGGGGAGCAGAGCAGTAGTCATAAATGTCGAAAAATCGGGCAATTTTTTATGCATCATTGTAGAATTTATAAGCGTTGGGATGAAGTAGGTGCGACAGAAGGTCGAAATATTCTACGGGCGAAGCTGTGGGAGTCATCCAGTCTTTAATATACGTAAATATAACAACTAACAGTCTGTATGCTATGGATGTACAAGACTTGGTCATCGCTTATGCTACTTCCACATAGCTTAAAAATGGCGAAGGCAATTACCAAACAAAAAGTATGGGTGCCTACGTGAGTCTCAGCTGTTAGTCCACCTGCTGTAATGACGTATGTAAGTCCGTTCAGTTTTACCTCAGTGATCACCAACGTTACGCTAGACTATCCAAAGAAAATTTTAATGATAAAAAAAAAAGTTAATACAATTTATTGACCGCGTTTTCATTCCATATCTTATTAAGTGCAGTGAAGACTCTGTTTACCATTATATTATTTAGTACTCTATGTAATTCTCTTTCACCCCAGACGCAACGTTCACAATATTTCGTCCATATCTGTTATAGAGCCTTCGCTATTAATTGTTCTATGTGTACCCAGTTTTATATAAACAAAAAAGTTGCAAACTCTTTTTAACACAACATAAAAAATACAATGCGGCTCCTAACACTTTGCTAACTGCATTAATTGCGCTGAAATCCTATTACGTGTTATCTAGATTTAGTTTTTGTTGAAGTCGTTGACCTGTATGCAGAACATTGCTTTAGAATTGCTAGAATCTTAAAGTTTGGTTTGTTCGAACATTTATAACTCAAGAACGCTTGAGCCGATTTTTATGATGCTTTATTTCTACCCCGAATAGCAGTATGAGTAAAACAAACAGAAAAAATAATGTCATGACTTACGTTTTCTATGGAACTGAATTTTAAAGTGGCGCAAAGCTTACTGGGACCACTTCCATTCCATTTGACCATTCGTCAAATAATGAAAGAAAAAACATTTATAAAACACACAAAAGTTAGGCAGTACACTTCTACTCTAGCTTCTAAAATCCTACAGATATATATTCTTCTTAGTAATAAAGAGTCTAATTTTATATATATTCCCGTTTAACGTATATTATGTAGCGAGATCAGACGTCCTTAGCTTCAAACTAGTGATTTTATCATCATAGTAGCCTAAAAACTTTAACCCAGCGTGGGCGCAGCAAAGTCAGAACCTCAAGCTGGTCTGGACGTGGACATTCTGTCGAAAGGGCTATAGTCTTTAGCTGGAATAAACAGGATGGCGCTGTGCTCTTCTGCGAGCAGATCTTGCTGAAGAAGAGGAGAGGAAACGAAAGAACCCTATCTCCTGAGATACGCGCTTTCTCCGCAGATTTGTCTACGGCCAGGACAACCGGACGGAAACCCTGGAGCTATACTTCCGAAGACTTGTCAGTTGGGACCGTCGCGTGTGGTTTTATTACACATTAAGATAGGGTCTGCAAACTGTATGATAATTTTGTAAAAAAACATATTTCTGGACCCTTAATCGCTGTTTTTCTTCAGGCGGGTGGCGCTATTTTAACGTGCTAAATATATTAATTTAAATCTATTTCTAAAAGTTTTCTAATATGCTCGATCGCAACGTGTAAATAAGCATAATTATATTGAAATCATAAGTTGTTAAACAAGTCTACTGCGCAAAATCTAGATGTGTCAAACAATTATCATGATTGCTACAATAATCGTAGTCAAGTTCAAGGTCGAATATTTCCCTGACTACCCTCAATTTGGATGTCATAGCGTTAATTCTGCTAATTGAACCACTCCTTAAGGTGTGGCGTTACACCCTGTTTTAACACGAAACGCCACACCTATGGTAGTCGTTTGTGATAATGAAATTGTTTTTGCGCAATCATTTGCAATAATGGCGTTTTATATATTACTTATTATTCACGCCTTTTTTATGAAAAAAGCAGAGAAGTAATGATACCTACATATACAGATCGACCAAATTTTCATACATTATTGTTAAATTAATAAACGACCAAATTAAACGGAAGAAATTGCGGTGATCAGCTAGTGTTTAATATGTAAGTATGCAGTACAATATCAGTTATGTATTTTGGCTCTTTTTAACATCTTATTATTATTTTTTAACGTTTTTCACATTTTTCAATACCGGTGGTCTCGTGTAGACTCTTACTGAGAACATAAGAAATATATAAATCTCCTTATATTGCATCATACATTATTATTAAATTAATAAACGACCAAATTAAACGGAAGAAAACGCGCTGATTAGCTAGTGTTTAATATGTATGTATGTAGTACGATATAAGTTATGTATTTAGGCTCTTTTTAACGTCTTATTATTTTTTTTTCAACGTTTTTCACATTTTTCATTAGATGTGGTCTCGTGTAGACTCTTACTAAGAACATAATAATTATTTAAATCTCCTTATATTGCCTTTACTTTTTATACTTGCCACCGTGTAAAATAAATGTCGATCAATATGTATTTATAAGTTATAAAATAAGTCCAATATGGTCAAGATTGTTCAGAAAAGAATAACTATAAACACAAGATAGTTCTTGATGCCGAGACGCTATAGAAACGAGAATCCTAGTTTTTTGCGCCTATCTTCGCTAACTCCATGTTCGTTCTATAAATACGCCTTGAATTATGTATTATACCCATAATTTGCTGGCGATATAAGTAAACTTTACGCTTTTGATGTTAAACGGATCGTAGATAATGAGTATTATCCGCCCCCCGTATTGTTGTGACTCCTATAAACCAGTCTATAGCATTAACTAACACCAGATAAATAATATAAACATTGAACTCGGCAAAGTCCCAAAAGAATTTTTAAATGTCTTGGGAATATCTATACTAATACCTATTATAAAGCTGAAGATTTTGATTGTTTGGTTAAACGCGTTAATCTCAAGAACTACTTACTGGGTTGAATCGGAAAATTATTTAAGATTATAGGAGATAAATAGTTGTTAGGAACATGGTAATTGTTAAGCCAAGTTGAAAGTTTTAGCCAACTTGAAAAAATTCAATAGCGGATCGCCATAACCTTTTTTGAACACCACTTTGGATAAAAACTGCACACGCGTATAATATGCCTCTGCCTTCGGTGATAAAGGTGTGACTGATATCATCTCAGGACTGACCGTAGCTTACACTACTTGTCGAAATGATCGTTCATTAACTACCCAGCACGCGGGGCTATACAAACTCTCCAATCAACTGCTTACATATATTTTAACAGTACCTTATTTAAAAAAATCTTCTGTCAGATATCTTAATTGACTTCATTATTAGATAATTACTGACATGATGGGGTTGGAGATAAGATCTATATTGAATTATGATTGGGTCGTGGACCTCAATGTTTTTGTACTTAGCAACATTACTCATTACGGATAAACGTTAGCCGGGCTTGCGATCTTATCCGTAGATATCTTTCTTTTTTTGTTATAAGAAGTAACTGTTCTCATCTGATTGTTAGTTCTAGTTGCATCGAAAACCGTCGCTTAATAAAATATGGCTGTCCTGCTCATGAGCAATTGTTTGGATTGACGCCCGCCCGCGGCTACTTCTATCATCGTGGCGCTCAAAACAGGAATCATGCTTTACATTCTGAGTTAGTTCCAATAATAGCTTTCTTCTTCATACGCTAAGTTTATGAGATTAATTTCTTGCATCAGTTTTTTGTATGTTGTTCTTTAAAAGGGACCTAAGAAGAAAGGCAATTTAAGTGTAACTCCTGTTACTAACGTCCATTGACTATAGGCAACTTTTGATAAAGATGTTAGTTGGTAGTAAGAGTATACAAAGAGTTTGGTAATCATTCCTTTATAATCTGTGGTAGCTACTTAAAACCTTCTTACCTAATCTGCACGTTCGTAACGCAGCAAAATAACATTGTAATTGTATCAGTAAATCTGGTGGTTATATAATTTCCTAGCTTATGCTCGGCGACCTCGACGGTAATTAAATTCGGACGTCAAATCTTCTTCTTTGTGAGAGGTTCAAAAAAATTTTCTTTGTGGATGCCTACGTGAGAACGGTGGGTGAACTGCTCGCCGTCCTCACAGAAGCAAACCCAAGACGGCGACGTGGTATGAGAATTTAATAGCTTAGCGTCAAGTCACGGTAATATTAGTCCAGTAGCGGGATATTACTATTGATCGATGACACGAAGCATCCCGCAAAAAAGCATGATAATTCCCGTAAATTTAAGTCGAGACCCCGCGGTGATAGGCATATATTTGGGAACTCTGGGACATCCATTCGAAGAGCTACCCGGGACTTCCGTTGAAAGAGAATTGGATAGACTGTGTGGTTTAAGTTGGCTATAGTACGGTGTGAATTCGGCGGTGATACCTAGGTACATGATTAAAAAATCTACCTCATATATATTATGCCAAGTTTGAGTCAAATCTATTTAGAAGTTGAGTTGTTTGTTAATAAATAAGTCACGCTTTTAGACGAGACTAGGTTTTTCGTATAAAAAACTGGTCAAGAACGCGGGACCACGCGCAATGTAGACAAGCATATTTCTGGCGTCAACCTTACGCTGTTTCAGTAGGACTTCCATAGCGGCCCACAGATTGTCAGATCGTCGTCTCTCCATCGGGCGGGCGATGTAGTTTTGACGTGCCAAGTAATATAAAACATATATTAATATTATATATTTTCTCAGTCCATCGTCTATTAGACAGCACAGGTGACGCCCGAGTGAGATTCCATGCATTAAAAAAAATGGTGACAAGTAATTTAACATCATTATCTGTTGATCTGTTTTCATTTTGATGCTTTAAAACTCACAAAAAAACAAAACTTAACTATACAATAAACTTCCTTTTACAAGGCAAAGCCCTTTAATACGTAAGTACTAAGTCTCACCTGAACATTAAGAAGGAGCGATGCAAAAAAGTAGAAGTTAGAAATAGATACGATCCTGTTCAATATGTATTGAATGAGACGGGTGTACCTTTGCTTACTGAATTATTTATACTGTGGAAAAATAATATCGGAGCTTCAGTTTATAAAAAAAAAACAGTATTTTTAATGTGAGTTGACAGATGAAAGCTAGCAATACGGTAGGGCAATTGTCCAAGGATGCGCTTCGTGTTGATAGATATTTATCCGTTTAAAAAAAAATCTAATAAGCATGGGCGCTTTTGCGCTAAAACTATATACCAAATGTTCCAAACAAAATGTTTGATACATTTTGTAAAAGGAACATCATGATGTTTGCAAAAGAAGTTAAAATAAAATGTACATATTGCTTTTTAGTACGAACTTTCCAGAACATTTATTTAGAAAAATCAGTTAATTAATCACATAAAGGCGCAATTATACAGGACGTGAGGTTAAATAATGCACACTGATGTGTAACTACACACTCGTGCGGCAAAGCTATCATTACATAGCGTTTGTATTGTTTTAGTTTTCGCTTGATTTCTATGCCACTGGCCCATTCATGCTGATATATCAAGACATAAACATTATACTATGATAATATATTTAGATATAATTATTTATAACACATATTACACCAAAACATCACAAAAATATGTACCATATTTGACCACTAAAAATATTTTGAATATTAGTATAAAAATGCAAGCAACGTACGAAATTCTTTAAGATGTTTGATCTTACTAGGGTTGTCAATTTCCTTTATTGTTTTCGAACAGAGATTGATCATTTTATCATGTTGTACCTACAACATTATGAGCCGGTTGGTCGAGAAATGAGTGATTTCCCTAATTGCCCTGTCAGCCATACTTGGAAACTGACTGACGGGCATTCTGGTGTTTACCAAATTTCTTTACATTTTATAATGAAAAGAAATATTCAACACGACTAATAGAACGAGACCCAAATTTCTAATGCATGCTTTGAATGCAAGAAGCTAAAATGTTAAATAAAAATTACAACATTAAAAACAATTTGGAAAATAAATTAGTGTGCAATTTTAATTATTGAACTAATTCAATCAACACCTTCTAGACCAAATTAAGCTAATATAAGCTTGTGTTATGGGGTCTGAACAACTGATAAACATACTTACATATTTCTAAATACATATATATTATACATAGGAAATACCCAAACTCAGAAAAAAATGTGGATCATAAAATTATTAATTTCGATCAAGATTCGAACCCGGAATCTCAGGCAGTGTATTCAAAAATAAAAAGAAATTGCTTTGATTCTTGTTCTCTCTTTTGCATTAGAAGGTAGAAACACACATTAAAACAAAATACAGTATTACGCACTTTATAATTTTGTTAAACTTATTTGTCGTAAAACTAAATTTATTAAAAAGCGACAGCCCTAACCATAAAAATGTTATAATCTCTGCTAAACATCGCATTACGCAAGCCGAAGATCTGTCTCAAGAGCTATCCGTTAGGGCGGCACTTTTAGATTTTTCGTCGGATTTATTTATGTCTTGATAGGCCAGAATGGGAGAATACAGTACCGTAATTCTTTGTGATTCACTCGCGTGCCACTCGAAAGTGGCATGGATGGATGGACGAACGTTTTAACGGTACTTAGTAACATAGTTGATAGTAAACATAGTTTTATAAATGACAAGTCATGTCGAATCAACTATCATTATTTTTATATTTTTTATCATATTCGACTATAATTTTTTTTATATTTTGTAACTAGGTATAAGGTCAAATTAAAAAAGAACAGGTTGTTTTTTTATATTGATAAGACATTCGACAAAATGCTTTTTTTTCAATAAGAACTATTTTTCTGACAATTGAACGTAGAAAATTGTAGGGGGTAAACACAAGAAACACCGAGGCAATAATACTTTTTACTATGCAATGGTCGCGCCTTCGTACGCGAAATTCCATATCTTTTCATAAAATACTACCCCGCTTAGTATAAAAAATTGTGTATAAAAACCCTACATTCTGATGTTAATACTTATTGATTAGTCTGTGTAAATTCATAAAGATATTTTTTTTTATTGGTTTATATTAAGTGAATCACTTTTTTTTTACACCACCAAGGTAGCAGAACACTTCGCCCTTTTTCAACACCAGAAGAACTTCTATCGCTCTGCCGACCTTGCAAAACCTAAAATGAACAAAAGCCTCATCATGTAGAGAGTAACTTAAATAAATACATAATTTTCTCAATTCTAGGTCCACGATGTCTTTCTGCGACAACCGTGCCTGACCAAACTGTAGCGATATACCACGACTTTACGAGAACTACACTTCGGCTATCTTCGTGAATAACGACGATGGATAAAAGCGAGATAGATATTGAATTTTTTTGCGCAAAAAGGGATGGAAATGTTAATTTTGAAGACTGAGTTTGATTTTGTTTTGTAATTACCTACTTGAAATGTTATGAAGTTAAATAAAATTATGGTTATTTAGTTAAAAAATAAAACAGATTGTATATTTTTAATTTCTTTAACCATGTTATTAAAATGTGAAAAGTAAAAACAAAGTTAGTTGATTGTACCATTTTCATTCATAAAATCACATAATAATAATTATCATTTTTATTTCTGCACATTTATTACATATTGGATTGTCGCTGGTGGGTAGGTATAGTACGGTCAGCAAGGAAAGTCTCTAGGGAGTTTCAATAATGTTATGTACTACCAAACCGTAAAAAAATATTAATCAATATCATTTTCATGATACTATTATTTAAAATAAATTCTATTTTAAACTAATGTGTGGAAAAAAAGTAGGATGTGCCTCTTTTTTAACCACACGTTAGTTCAAGTAGAAGAGTTTTCACTCACAAATCTATTTAATAACTTTTGATTGTGTTAATCAACTTCTGAGGCTACTATACCTACACTACCGGAAGAATTGATAATTAACTCAGTGAATTCATTACCTATGCAGTTAATTTACTATGTCTCGCTTTCTAAACTAGAAAAGAAAATATGCTGAAGTGTGTACAGATAACTAAAAAAACTGTTTGAATAATGTTATTTCTTTTATTACCTTTATTAAAAACAATTTTTGAAATCTAAAACAAGTAATAAAAGTATACTCATTTGTTTTAAACTATAGGTTATACAGTTTAAACATCAACACGAAAAGGAATGATATTAATTTTCCGAAAGTAAGACAGCATAAACATCTTTATTACGAGAAAACTTAAATTTGATCTCTTAATAGATAATTATTTATAAATATAATGCCATATTAAAGTTTAATACTTCATTGGTATTTGTAAATCTAGGTTTTAAATGGGGTCTTTTTTATAAAAAGTAATCTGTGAAGTTAATTGTATGACTGATAACGCCATCTATGAGACGGTTAACAGTACCATTATTTTTATAAAGTAGAACAAGATGGCAGCAGCAAAGTAGAATAAAAATAAATGAGAATTATAATAAAATTACAAGATATTGACAATTAAGTAATAATTATAAGTAAAATTTGTGCACGAAGACCCTTCATGGGCCAATTTTTGTGGTTCATAGTTTCCATTATAGTTTGATTATTAAAATATTATTTGTAACTGATCATTTCAATATTGAACTATTGCTATTTACGCGATATTTACCATTTATTATTGTTGGTTTTTAATAGATTTGAAATCTGAGTAAATAGATTCTTTTTTTTTTTTTTTCATATTATAATGAAACTATGGACCAACTTATGTCTATTATTACCTATTATTCTTTTAGATAATAGTTCCAATAAATATTTAATCATCTTAAAATTCATTCTTTTCATGCAAACCAAAAATGCGAGGTGCCTTATAAAAGCTTATTTTTCGAAATCTTTGTATAATTAATGTTTTAGTCTTAAGGGAATAGTCACAAAATAACTTGATGTGTTTAAATTGTTTAGCTTGTAAGTATACCTAATTATTAGATATGCATTTATCCATGTTCCATTTGTTTTAATGTTAAAGTCATAATTGTACTTGGGTTGTCTTTAAAGTATTATTTTACTAGATTTTCTTGATAAATTAAGTTTGGTTGGCAATAAAGAAATTAAATACTTATTATACGGCACAAAATATTTTTCAGAAAGACTAACTATAATAGGAACCTTATCCCATTAAATAATGATTTATTTTCTTATTTGTTGGCAACATTTTGAACAGTCTGTTTTTAGGGGACTTTTGGCGCGAAGATGAGCAGTGACGCACGTTTGTCATATATTATTTTCAAAAACTAGTGTAAAATTCGTGTTTTTGTGTTTAATAATTGTGGAATATTATACATAAAGAGTTCGGAAGTGCATTATTTAAAGAAAGTGATATATTGCAATGAATAGCGGTATTGTTTGTGTTAGTGCCAAATTTCCATAGAGAGCTGCAATAAGGGATTTACTGCCTTATTGGGGCACGGACTAGGACCTAGGACTGAGGACTTGACATCGACAAACGACTAGACAGGAATAAAACATAATAACAAGAAAATAATAAATACTGAAGACTAGGCTGTATGGACTAAGTTTCCTTTGCCTGCCCAAGATGGGCGAAAACAACAAAAAAGACTGTTTTTTAGGATTCCCTACTAAGGGAAAACTGAACCCTTATAGAATTTGATCCTGGACTTTGGTGTCCGTCCGTCCGTCCGTCTGTCTGTCAAGACCCTTTATCTCTGAAACCCGTGAAGGTATGAAGTTGAAATTAATACTATATAGTCAGTTCTACGGTTTTTTGAAGCTGTGAAAAAATCTAACTTCTAAGTTAACGTAAAAATGTTATAGTCGTTTATCAAGCAAAAACCAACTTATTTTTACAGAACCCTCAGTGGGCGAGTCTGACTAGCACTTGACCGGATTTTTTACTTTAGCATTAGGTACTGCGTATATTGTTCAAAAGACTCCCATCCCGGATCAGGATCTCTGATTTTACTAAGTATTTCTTTATATCCCAGTAGTTGCGAGTTATCAGGAATCCAATTTATGCCGAAAGTACGTGAAATATTTTTTTTTGCCTCGATCGTGAGGATATACGAGCACAACATTTACGAAAAATTTTAATAAATCTTCATTTCTTTTTTTGTTTATATATTTAAATTTGTCGTTAGAATTGGTCATTGTATCCATGGCTGCTTTTATATCTCACTTATATACAGTTTAATTTTTATTTTGATATACCTACTATCGAAATATAATTTTTATGATTTTATTAAAATTTTACTTTAAAGGCGATCAAATGTCATTACCGCTGCACATTTTTAATTTAAATGGCAATTAAGTGGGAAAAAATATATAATTAAATATATGTAAAAAAAATGTTATTAATACACAGCAGTAGCTACGTATCAAAAAAGGACGAATATAGTAATATTATTAGTTGAAGAGTTTGTTTGGTTCATAGCGCTAAACTTAGCAAAAAAAAATTGTGTAGGATAGCCCATTTATCGAGAAAGGTATATATATCATCACTGCCTAGGACAGCGGAGCAGTAATCATTAATATTAACAAATCAGGCAGATTTTCAAATATTATTGTAAAATTAATAAATGACGGGATTAAATGGGTGCCATGGAGGTTCTAAGTATGTCGTGGGTTAAACCGCGTAGCCTTAGCCAGTATAAAATAAACTGTCACATTTTAGCATGTGATACAACGTCTGTACGACGTGACATTTACATTTTTCCATTGCCATACACAACACAAACGTTTTGTGAGCCCAGATATAATTATTATTCATACATTCTTCACCCATAATTAATCTAATTTCCTTCCGCACTTATTTATGTCCGTGGCAATTTTTTTTCTTTTTCCTATTCATGATAAATTTTGCCGTATAGGCCATTGCCGTCTAGATAACGTCAAAACGTTTTTTGTTTCTGGATCTATGTCGTTTATAGCTATATTTCTTCAAGGTTCCAGGACCTTGAAGATTTATCCCGACCCACTAAGAGAGTAAGAGAGGTTCCAGTCCAAAGAAAAATTAAATGTTATTAGCCACTAATATTACCAAATTATACATTTTAAAAGCCCCTAACGGATTAAAACTTGATAATTATGCTAGTTAATAAATTACTGTTTTCCGATTAGGTACACAATAATCCTGAGGCACTTTGGGTCAACAGAAGTAATATTATGAGCGATAGTCTTCTGGGTAGGGTTAAAACGCATACAATTTCAAATACTTATTGCCATTTAAATAAAAAATAATAATTTGTAAGGTAGAGTAAGAAAACAGCTGTCAAAGAGGAACGGATCTTTTTAATTCATAAACTATTTACTGCATACAAATCAAGATAACTATTAATTTGCAATAACTGAATATATCAAAAATTTACAAAAAAAAACACTAATGATATAAAATATATAAAATATAACACAAATTTCAAAACATTTTGCATAAAAAGAAAACGATACTTTCTAACGGAATGTCATATTAGAAACAGGTCAGCAGCGCTCCCGTTGTATTTTTTTTTTTGCTGAACTTATATTATCGGCCGAAATGCCTACAGTTAAAGTTTATAGATTATGCAGGGATTAAAAGAAGTACTGATGAAATGTCATTATTATAACTTTTATATGTACCACTTTTTTTGTTAATATTTTCGTTTGTTCTGCTTTTTTTTTTCACCTGGTTTCTAAGATCTTTTAGCCAGAGTTATATTTATTTGTCGTAAAAGAAAAGCACTCGCACAGATAACAAACCTGTGTAAAATTGTCGACATAACACGTCATATTACCAGGGTATATTTTATTCTTTAGGTATAAATCGAGTTAACGTCCGTACTTTTTTTAAATCCGTAACATTATGAGATATAAAATAACGTGTTCTTCTTTCAATGGTGTCCCTCCTACCCAACCTTATCATAGAATTTACATAAGCCCTACTTACGGATAAATCTCTCGGAATTTCGAAATGAATTTCGTTATTTCGATATATTTATCCATTTTTGTATTCCAAATATTGTTTTCTATTGTTAGCTAGGCTACCATCTTCTTGGTATTTAGGGTACCTACGTCTTATTATTTATAAGGTTTCAATCAGTGTTATGGAGTATAAATCGATATTGTAATAATTTACGATAAATAAATGAAATAATATTGAAAATAGCTCTTGTTTATTATTATTCTTCAACTTAGCTTTAGTTTACATCTACCCTCTCATCGAACACTTTCCTACCTCTACCGTCTTCAGAATTATATAATACTGTTCTTGTGAGTCCTAAATAAGGTCTGGCGATTCTTTCCACTAGACCAAAGGGATTGTACAAAACGCATACTTGCCTCTACATTGAATACTGCTCACACCTTTGAGATGAACCAACAAGGTACTCGATAGACGCTCGCGATTCTCTGCAGATGAGTGCCGATCGCATTATATAGTAACCCTGAGGTAACAAAAACCCTTGAGCACAGTACAGCGTAGAATAATTTTACTCCAAAATCTTAATAGGGCTTGGAAGTAACGCAAAGATGCAGAAGAATCAGGGTATGTCACTCTGTGAGTGATTATGACCACTGCTGCTTTTTTACTCACTCAATCTCGACTATTACAGCTGTCTGTAGGTACTTATACTACCATTGTCGTCAGCCTTCTTCTCAGGGTAAAAGTAAGACACGTCAATAACAGGCCCTTAATTCTGGTATATGCAAACTGTAATAATTTCACTGTCCCTCTAAAAATGCCATTTACTTTGATAAATTCTCAAAGTAAAATGTAGATTGACAGTGGTATTCTATTCTATATAGGTGTTAAGTAAAATAGTAAGTGTAAAATGTACCGTAAGCCACGGCTGGACACATTCTTCTTAATAGTGCAGTTAATAGTGCAACTAGGGTGTAAGGAACCTCACCAAGAACTTCGGAACCCAAGCGAACTTCACCTGTTATCGGTGCACCTGCTGGCTTGAGGCAACGACGCAGGTGTCCTTAAGGAGTTGGGAAATCCGACTGCAGGTGCTCCCAACATTGCCGAAAGAAACGATAAGTCTAACGATAGCAGTTCCTAACAGCTAAATAAAACGGGATTTCCCACCTATCCGGGTGCCAAATCTATGTAGGGCTTAGAAGCAACTGGGAATACCTACATCTTGATTTCAATTGTTCTATTTATTCACTTTTTAACTTGACCTGTTTTAATGACATCTGAGATGCATAAAATATGTGATAAAGATTACTATCTTCACGCTGTATCCATAACGAGGTAGTCAGAGAGCCTTTCTTTCTGCTTTTGGTTCCTTCAAATTCATTAATCGCTTCATGCATATGCACGTCTGGGTGTCCGAGTACTTTTGACTAAAAATTACCTTTGAAAATGCCGTAAGGCAAAACCGGTCAGGTTAAAAAGTAAATAAGTGGAAGTACAAGTGTTTTCATTCAAGATATGTAGCAAGTTTCACCAAGGGCCATAACAGTATAAAACAGATAGAGGAATATACTATGATAAGAAAACTAGTGCTACTAATTCTCTTTGCTACATGTTGACCAGCTCGTGAAAGCACATGCACCACATCTCATTTTCAGTTCTTCGCATAAATAGTTGGTTCTCAAGATTTTAATACCGCAGCACTTTGAGATGCCCTGTACCACTTTGGCCCTAGAGCGAGCTCTAGGCGGCTTTCAGTAATTTGGTTAGTTAGGTAGCGATAGCCTAAGCTCTTGCCTCTTCTGCCTCTTCTGATTAGAATACAGTAAATAATAGGTTTTTTCACGCCGAAACATGTATTGTGGCTATTATTTTCTCTCAGACAACGTGATACACTTTAAGAGATCATACCGTCTCTCGCAAAAAAAATCAGGGCAGTTTTTTACCACACTCTATAAAAAATCTTTAGGTACTGTTAAACCGTGCGTCTGAGGCGCCCTCGACTAAGCGTGTCAACGAAAGTTATTTTTTTATATAAACATAACTCATCTAATTATATCAGACAATCTTTACTGGGTCAAAGTCAAGATGGCGGAATTGGTTAAGAAACTTGTATGTTGTGGCGGGCGGGAATATCATTACCGGTCTGACCTTGCAAACTATGAATTTTGAAAGATAATATCTTTAAAAGAAATTGTGAAATTTATTGAAGAATAGTAAATAAGACGTCTTATTTACTATTCAAGGTGAACATGATATGTTCTTAAACATTCATTAACGCATAATTTATTCTGTTGATTGATGGCACTTGGTGGAAATTGCTTCACATTTTAAATAACCCCACTTTTTTGGGGTTAATTTTGAAGATGGTAGGTATTACCGAAGCCAATCTATACTAATATTATAAAGCTGAAGAGTTTGTTTGTTTGTTTGGTTGAACGCGCTAATCTCTGGGACTACAAGTTCGATTTGCAAAATTATTTTTGTGTTGAATAGTCCATTTATCGAGGAAGGCTATAGGCTATATAGCACCACGCTACGACCAATAGGTGCGGAACAGAAATGATAAAAGTGGCAAAATCGGGGACAAAATATTCCTTTTGATAGCTTCCGTTGCCAACGCTGCGTAAACGATTAAATTTATGCAAAAACTATATATTACATAATTATTCCCTTTTAAAAGTTCTAAATAAAGTCCGCGACAGCATATGTCTATCTTTTAAGGTTAACTTATTATAATCATTTTATTGTGAAAAAATTTGTTCTTAAGATGACAAGTTAAAAGTATGTCGGCCATACTTTTAACTTGTCATCTTAAGAACATTTTTTTTCGATTTGCGATTTACCCATGCGCGACGTCGCGGCTAACAAATAGCGAGCGAGCTCTGCGGAGTCCTTGCGTCTCCTGTGTAACTACACTAATAATAATATAAAATTAACTATACTAATATGTGTTGGATAGCGCATTTATCGTGGAAGTCTATAGGCTATATCATCTCGCTACCACCCTGAAGAGTAAAGTAAAAGTAATAATAGAATAATATATAAAAGTAATAAAATAATCATACACTATTTTCAAAGTAGATAATAAACGACGGGATTAAATGATTAAATGGGAGCGACAGGGATAAAGGCGTGACTGATAAAAGGCTATATCATCACGCTACTACCCTGAGAAGCGGAGCAGAAATCAACAAATCGGACAAATATTCATACATTATTGTAAAAGTAATGAACTAAAAAAATCTAACTATCTTCACGCTGTATCCCTAACGGGGTAGTCAGAGAGGACAGATCGCCAGGCTTCGCGATCCAAAGTAATGAACGACGGGATTAAATGGGCGCGACGGGAATAAAGGCGTGACTGATAAAACGCTATATCATCACGCTACTACCCTGAGGAGCGGAGCAGTAATCAACAAATCGGGCAATTATTCATACATTATTATAAAAGTAATAAACGACGGGATTGAATGGGCGCGACGGGTATAAAGGCGTGACTGATAAAAGGCTATATAATCACGCTACTACCTTGAGGAGCGGAGAAGTAATCAAACAAATCGTTCAAATATTCATACATTATTGTAAAAGTAATAAACGACGGGATTAAATGGGCGCGACGGGATTAGAGGCGTGACTGATAAAAGGCTATTTAATCACGCTAATACTCTGAGGAGCGGAACAGTAATCAACAAATCGGGCAAATATTCATACATTATTGTAAAAGTAATAACCGACGGGATAAACTGGGAGCGACGGGAATAAAGGTGAGACTGATAAAAGACAATATAATCACGCTACTACCTTGAAGAGCGGAGCAGTAATCAACAATTGGGCAAATATTCATACATTATTGTAAAAGTAATAAACGACGGGATTAAATGGGAGTGACGGGAATAAAGGCGTGACTGATGAACTGACGGCAGTTCTAATTTTGTCGCGGGCGAAGCCGCGCGGGTCAGCTAGTAACATTATAATGCTATTGGCTTCGGTAATACCTACTTAGGTCCAGTGGTCGTATTGTGTACCTATGAGAATGCCGTGAGGCGAAACCGGTTAGGTTTGTGAAGTAAATCTTATGGAACAGTACCTGTGGTGTTATTAAAAATGAAATTCATACACGGTTTTTGAAATAATGTTTGTCGATGTGAAACCGGGGAAAAATCCGCACTGATATCGTGCCAATCTCGAACCGACCACAAACACGGCTAACCACAGTCGCTTTCCATACCTATCCATCGAGGACCGGGTGCTCTGGATAACTTCTCGAAAGGAAATATTAAGGGTCACCTTGGATTCGAAACCACAATTAATCGACTTGAAAGTGAAGACTAAGGGCCGTATTCTAGAACGTTTCTCAATACTCAATCGACGCTTGAGAGTAGATTTTATAAGGCAAAAACTAGCTTCAAGCGTTGATTGTGTATTGAGAAACGTTCTAGAATAAGGGCCTAAGTAGATTAACTAAACGCTTATTCTAGATTTTGGCGTTACACAAAAACCTTTCTATCTTTGTTCTCTACCTATCTACATTCTAAAATTGAAACATTTTTAATACCAAAAAACAATTTTATTACAACAAATAGCTGAGTACAAAAAAAAATCATTTTCAGTGAGTATTATATACTTTCTGACTTTTTAGCACTAACCCATGAACTTTAAAAAAAATACGGACTTAATTTCATACTAGTTAGAACGTGAATGTCTCACTTGTCACAATTTCAATTGTCTGACACGGAGGCATTACACACGTACAGATAGCAAAATCGTGTCAACCTTTGCACATCGCGTGAGAGAGCTCATGCGATGCGCAATGGGAACGCGTTACCTTTTTAATTGCACGCACACACATTAATAGGCCGCCATTTAAATGCTTCACCCATGATAAATTTACTTTGTACTTCTTTTCTTTTACTTTTTCACTGTGTTAGATTGTATGTACATATATAAATGAATAAATAAATAAATAAATCGAGGTCAATGTGTTTTGTAAACATTCGGATTTTTTTAATCAAACTAGCAACACCACGAGAAAAGAGTAGCATGGATTAAGTTATTTTCTACTAGAGATGCTGAGCACCATGCAAATGTGGACTTCCCTAGACGATCCTAGGAATGCTGACTTAGGGCGTAAAACCATGCTGCACTTCTTATTCACGTATTCTCTTCTCTTTTTCACGTATTAGTATATAGACAAGTAATCTGAGTATTCAGCGCGTAAATATGACGTGGCCCCGTAACAACAGAAGGAGCTCGCTATATCACACATAATAGAAGGCATAAATAATACTTTTGATCCGGGCCAATTCTCTCAGATTATGAGTTCGCATTTTTATGCCGGCTTCTTATGTAATTTTATCAACTGCGCTTTGATTATGAACAGTGCAACAACAGAATTGGCACTTATTAACAAACTAAGGAAGGTAAAAATTCAACCCTCCTAAATGACCCTTGTCTCTCTGCATTTGTTCTTCAAGCCTCTCTTGATCCATTCCATCGATTCCTAAACCCAGCCTCTCAATCAACTTTTCGCCTTTATCTCCATTGAGTTCTCTGAACTGCCTTCTTCTCTTCACAGCTATATCAGGGTCGAAAACCCAAGATACCTTGTTATGGATTAAGGGGTAACCAAGAAAATTTGTTCTGAGGAAGCTGCCTATTGGTCCAGTTGATGATTCTGTTCTTGTTTCTTGATGAATGAGGAGTAGACAGAACTGTAAGAAAAGAAATAGGTAAGAATAAAATAAAATAATACATTTGTAGAACGTAAAGTATGATGCCCAAAGTCAGGACCAGCAACATCTTTAAAGCTAGTGGGTATAAATTGGATACGGAAAATAGTGACCTTCGAGTATACTATAGACAAAGAGTATACTGTGAAGACACTCCCAAAGCCTGCACTGCATCAGTAAATTAAATCTACACAAAAGTTATTAGTTATGCCCTGCAGAGATCTTTGCGGCCTAAACTAGCCTGACCGGCAAGAGTTAGACCTGCTGACTAACGGACGAGGTCATGCCGAAGAAGATAAATCGTAACAACCCTCCATTCCAACCCGACTGGTTAGTATGGTACAGTGAAGCCTACGTCAGTAGTGAAGAAAGCTATTGAAGTTACACTTCTTTTTCATAAATTTTAACTGGAAAAAACTCTCGAGCTGGACTCGAATCAGCGTCTTCTCGCTTGCTGGATGGGACGCTTCTCCTACTAAGCTACCGAGACTCGCTCAAAACTAACGAATCATTCTAACTCTTTCGTCTTAAGGCTACATATTTCTTTTGGCGCGATAGGAAACTATAAATTATCAAAGCGAAACTCAACACCCTGAAGTTAGTTGATAACTGTTATACTCGTATGATGAAGTTAGTTTAAAACTGTTGCCACCACAAATTATAAAACTATATTCAAAGTAGTTTCTTATTCTTTTGGTGTTTTATCTTAGAATTAATTTTACATTCGTTTTACGAACAAAAAGTTGTAAACGGGATGATAGCACATAAATCTTCCGTACCTTGCTACATACGAGTAAGCACACTTTCTTTATAACTACTTGATGTCTGTGGATTAGACGTGCGCCCAAATGACGTCATAATTATATTTCATTTATTACAAGTGCGTTCAGTGCAATTTTCGAGGATTAAGTGCAGTCTGATTTAATCCCGAGGATATTACCTTTGCTCGAGGTTAAAACACACTTTCTAATAGTCAACACGTGCTTACCTTGAATTTCGAAGCGATTTGTTTAATCAGATTCTAATCAGAATGTAATTCGCGTATTCTAGTACATTCTACTATTTCCTAATCTCGAATTTGATAAATTTATTATGTTGAATCTCTAACCGATGATCAGAATCAGCTTAAATTTGGTATGGGACTAATCTGACCCGCATTCCCATTTCTGTGACTACTGTTAACCAGGATCTACAGCAATGACCGTGGCCAGAACAGTTATACCGAGCTTGCACTTGCTAAAATCCCAGGAGAAGTTAGTGTCTTGGAATCTGCATCGAAATTAATCAGAAGAAAATTTGAGGGAATAGGAAAAAAAGTAACACCTGTTTTCTTTGCAAAGCGAGAGACCTGGAAGGCAACCACTTATAGAAAAAGGAAATCGTCACTGTAATTGTATACTACGGTGCTATATGAGCTATGTTTGAGCCCAGTAATATGTATGGCAGAAACATCATGCTTATAGAACGAAATACCGGCTGATTCATCAACGGCAACGCACAGTTCAAAGCGCTGCACAGAAATAGCTCAAATATCCCGAAGTAGTTTCAAGCACTTGAACAAAGGACTCCGTTAGGTCCGAAACAAATCGGGCTATCCCGAAATTTACACGTGAATGTACAACAACGCTCACGGATGTTATTACTTACTAACTAACTATCTTCAAGCTGTATGCCTGACGGGGTAGACAGAGAGGACAAATCGCCAGGCTTCGCGATCCATGCATACGTCTTTCGCTTACTGCAGATTCATTAATAGCTTTATACATACACGTCTGGGTATCCGAGCACTTTTGTCTTTTCCGTTTTTAGTAATCTGCTCACGTGGCCTTTATATGTAAGCCTCGGCCTACCCTGACTCCATTTACCCTCTACGTTCGCGCAATATAATTCTTCGTCAATCGTTCCTCACTCATTCTTTGGACGTGTCCAAACCAACGGAGCACTTCTTTTTCCAGCTTAACGCTGACACTTTCATTCAAACCTGCCATATTGCGTATCACTTCGTTACTTATTCGGTCGGCGAAGGCTACGCCGCACAATTTACGAAGTTATCGCATCTCATTCAACTTACTGTCATGCATCTTATCTCTCTTGTTAATAGTCTGTAAAGCAAAAATATGTCATCATTCGCATTAGTGATGAAATAAGACTCATACAATAAATTCCAATTATATATCCATTATTGCAAGATAGTGAATAGTAGATTGTAGTACTAATTACACAATACTAAATGTAATATTATAATACTAGATAATGCACGCGGCTTCGCCCGCATAGTGAAGATTTCCCGCACCTGTGACCCAGCTAAGTGCAAACCGGATTAAGACCAAGGTTCAGTAGCTAATAATTTGTAAGTAATTTTACTTTTAAACCGTTTTTATTTATACCACTGAGGTGGCAGACAAGCATATAGCCCCCTGATAGAAAGTGGTCACCGTAGCCTAAGGACGTTTGCAACATTCGCGCTGCCGAACCTAAATACGCCGGTCCAATATAGCACGGCATTAGGTTCACAGCCTATTATGTAGGTTAATGGTGAAATGTGGTCGTATAGTATGCTTCTGATTACCCCTTCAGGGAATTGTTAATAAACATATTAAAAAATCGAACTGAAGTAACTATGTTTTTTTAGTAGATACTATAGCGAATGCATGTGTTTGTGCTTGAAATACTGAAAACTCAGTAGGTATATAATGTACTGTGACTCGGGGCTCACACTCAGAACATTACAACCGACGTAAAATACTATACTATACAATCTGATTATTTATTAACCCTGGTTCAATAACCTATTAGAATTTGTAAAGTAGCCCTCTAGATTCATATGCATCCTACCTGGATGGGTCTTTTGGTTTACCCATGACATATTTTATGGGATAAAAAGGTTAAAAAGTATCCCAATTATAATTAAAATGACATACATTAATACGTTTATCCGTAGAGCACGGAAAAATAACTCACGCGGTCACTAATTATTATTCTTATTTTTGAAAGGTTATTATCGTTTTCTAAAACAATCACATCACTGATTTCACAATCCATTATCCATGTCTGAGAGACTCGTTCCAAAGGCTGGAACATTTTAATATTAAAAAAAAAACAGGAGTTCCACAACATTTCGATTGCCACCCATATTTTGTAAATCGAATTGCCAAAAAACATTTTAATAATAATATCGTTTTAAAATTATCACTGCATAGGTACTCACAAGAATTAATTTATTCATCCTATTCTGTTTTTAAATAGTTTTTTTTTTTTGCGTCAGCCGGCTTCGCCCGCGTACGTGCACTGGCTGTAAACCAAACAAGTTAAATGTAACTTTTACATATAAAGCAGTTCAGGTTTCTCAACTGGCTATAATGGCTAATGGTTTACGTCACGAGGGTTGGGTAATAAAGCATTTTTATACGAGGATTTGAATGCCTTCATACCCTGTTGCACTCACTAATGGGTAAAAGATTACCAAGGTTTTAGACGATGTTAGTATATGTATGGATCTTTAGGAGAATGTGACAATTGCTGTTTTATTGGAACGAAGTTCCTTACGGCAGGCTTGGAGGAAATAGGGATTTTGCTGCGCGACCGAACTGAAAAATATGTGATAGTAAAACCGTAAGAAAAAAAAGGTAAGAGGCCCGAGTTCGAATCCCAGTACAAACGGTGACTTTTTTTATGATTAATTGAATCGTGAACTTGTTAACTTCGTTCCTATCTGGTGTCCTACGACACCACATAATTATTTTTTTATTCTGTTGAAGACACATCCACATCAAGTACCTATGTGGATTTGAGGAGGATATATTAATATACCAAAAACTACTAAACTATCTTCACGCTGTATCCCTGACGGGGTAGTCAGAGATACAGCGTGAAGATTCAAGAAGAATTGAATTAAATTAGAATTTGAAGATTCAGTCACGTTTTATATTAATATAAAATATTTATAAAAATATTTACTAATATATCAATCACGCCTTATCCCCGAAGGAGGCAGATTATCCCAGAGGCATATTATACGCCTACTTTTCACCGTGTGTATTCCTGTCCCACGTAATAGGTGGTGAGTCAATTGCCGTGTTGAAATAGAGAGACTCAGGTTGTGGCTAGGTATTATCAAGGCGCCATAAGGCCTTCAACTTGGCTTAACGACTGCTATGTACTGGCAACCGGGACTAACAGCTTAGAGTGTCTTACGAAGCACGGAAACACTCGTAAATCGAAATACCTCAAAGCGGTCACCCATGTAACCAGTTATTGCAAAAGTTGCTTAACGCAGTGATCGTTTACAGAACACTGAGTCAGCGGAGCCACGAGCAAGACGGAAAAAGAAAAAATCGAGTAGATTAATTAGAAGTATCAGGATATCAACCAAAATTTTACATATTTTAGGTGAACCCATATCGTACTGTACACACACAGTACCGTGGGAAAACCATCTCAGATAATAATTACCAACTGCAACAGTACCTAAAATGATTGTGACGTAATATTTTCGCAATAAGTAATAACCGGTTGTCGTTTTTACTTCATTAATTTTATAGAACATTCGATTACCACATTTCATAATAGTTTTGTGAGAATTGTTTGAATAGCGTGAGTTATACCAGTACAATTATCTTTGGAAGCTGGGGTAACGGAAGCCCACTAGCCGTTAAGGTAAGATTCTTGGGGACCGAGTCTGCTATTTCAATCCTGTCGAAATAGAATCGAAATAGTCGCTCAATAGAAAGCCACCGGTACAATTTCTACAGTTTTTCGTAGTCTACTATTACCTAGTCAGGTCATAAATTCTGTCACATGTTTAATATAACATAATTGAAATAAGTTTATTCATTATGTAACCATTTATATACCAAAATGAACTTAACAAAACATAGATTCTTATGACAATAAAGTTTATTCAAAATGACCTCCGTGATTTTGAATACAGGCCTTCAATCTGTGCGGCCAGTCGTCTATCGCAGCACGAACGAGGTCCATGTCAATATCGGCGGCTGCCTTAATCAAGGATGTCTTGAGTGAATCCAAATTGGGATGAGGCTTTGAGCACGCCTTTTCCTCCAAGTGTTGCCATATCTTGTAATCTAACGGACTCAAATCTGGACTGAAGGAGGGCCAGTCTTCGTGCCGGATGAAGTCGATTTCACGCGCCGCCAGCCAGTCTTGTTTGTGTGCTCTTCGCTCTATGAGTTGGCGCCGAATCTTGTTGGAATACCCAGTGCAACAGGCACTGGGTATTCCAACAATTGAAATTGAACATGGTATGAGAAACAGGTTCCACAAAGTTCATCAGGACTGTATTTTGATACACAACTGCAGTCGTTTTTACACTTTTCTCACAAAAATGTAACTCTGTTAAGCCCCAATAAGAAACTCCCAACCATACCATGAGCGAGGGTGGAAAATGACCTCGTTGGACACGCGGAATACGGTTGCTCGCTTCTTCACTACTGTGTGCGTAGGACCTTATCATTTTGTTTGTTGTAGCTCTCTTCTACGGTAAAATATTTTTTTCATCCGAAACAAGAATTTCCCGATATATTTTTCCCACGTACCGCTTCAACAAAGCGCGGCATCTCTTCAGTCTCAGGTCCATTAGACGAGCATTTAAACGATGTCCTGTTTTTCTTCGATATGACCGAAGCCCTAAGTCTTTATTTAACACCCTTTTCACCGTGGTTCTGCTTAACCCCATCTAAAGGCCCATCAGTTTCTGCTTACGTTTGGGATTTCTTTAATTTCGCGCCTTCACAGCTTTTATCACTGCTGGAGTCCTAACAGACCGAGGGCGACCACTTCTTGACCTGTCATCTACACTAGAGTCTTCATTGTATCGTTTGATGGTACGATAAACGAATCTTTTGGTTATATTCAAAATTTTCAGTATGTTAAAATTTGAATTGGCGCGTAACCGCAACGATGCAACGCAATAACTGCAACACGGTCTTCTTTAAGCGTCCACTCCATATTTAAAAATGAGTAAAATTCTAAAAAGTATACATTTTTATTTTCATGAACATTCGAAATTTGAATTCATTAAACTTTTTTGTGGCCAGCATTCTAAAAGAAAAGTTTTTACTGTGTGACAATACTTATGACCTGACTAGGTACAATCGTACTCGATAGACATCTATCGGTCGGCTCTGCTTGTCAATAGTAGACTTGGTCCCCTGGGAGCCAAATCTACTATTGACAAGCCATAGAATAAACCAGAATCGCTGTTTTTCGGTCAAAATGTTAGTAGACTATCAAAAATGTCACTGACTAGCAGCCACTGGCGCGGTACGTGTTAGTAGAATTCGATCGGCCGACCGATAGAAGTCTATTACAGTACGTTTGTAATAGTAGACTACGAAATTTTACCGGTGGCTTTTAATTGAGCGACGATTTCGACACGATTGAAATAGCAGACTCCGCCCCCTGGCAGTAGTTAATGGTAAATGTGTCGGACTTGCGTTCTCGCGACCTGAGTTCGCAGGAAAAGACATTTATTTTTTTTAAATCCTTGAAGTCGTTGATCTGGTTGTTATGGTCGGCTTAAAAATTTCAACAAAAGGTTACGCCTGTCTATTTCAACACGTTAATGGGCTTACCACCTGTAACGTGGGACAAAAATGCATACGGTGAAATGTGGGCATTTAGTATGCATCTCCGTACTCCTTTGAGGATAAAGACGTGACAATATGTATGTATGGATGTAACCTTAAACAGAAGATGCCAATGAAGTTGTAATACGCAAACATGAAATTTGCCTAAAAAGCCGTTTTTACTTAATGTGACACACCGGAGACCCCACGCTTTGTACCTATACATATTCTACATACAGACAAATAGAGAAGCCACTTGTCAAAAGAACAGCAATCAATTAGTTATCCTTTGACTGCTTCGGTAGCGCAGCGATAATTGTAAGGGGCAGCCGCTTACAATCATAACTGCGCTTCTTGTGGTCAAAATATGGGTCGGAACAAATATTTGTCTGATCCGTAACTGTTTCACAGTTCCGGTGTTTTATATGTAGGTATGTATTAGCTGTTGCCCGGGACTTCTTCCGCGTGAAAATTGTAAATAATGCAAAATTGGAATTACTATCTACCGAGTCCCTAGGGAAAGTAGCGCAATGAACCATATCTTACGCGTAGTAGTAATACAAATAGTTAAAATCGGACCATTGGCTTTTCGATGGTACTTGAACAAACAAATAGAAAATTTAATAAGCTATTGTTTTTAGGTACACCATTCTTAATGTAGGTATATAATGTAAACAAGGCTTAAAGGGACACGCAGAACAATGAGTTAGCGGGGCCACAAGCGCTTAAGGTAGCTCGATCAAAAGTTCTTGGTTGTTGTTATTTAAGCGTCCAAAGGAACAGGTGAAGGTATTAAAACTAAGTATACTGCCAACTCAATAGTACTTGAGGAAAGAATGACATAAAGGATCCCAAAAAGTTTTATTTTCTTATGGAAATAAAGTCTTATTATATTTTTTGTCCATTTGAATTTCATTCCTATTACATTTGCGCATGCGCAAACTGTTTTACCGACACTCGGCCACGTGGTTCGCCCGCGAAAATCGATAATTCTAACAACCAACAGTGACATTTTTGTTGTGTTTGTGAATGAGATTATTTATTTATTTTTGAAAACATGATGCAGGAATACGACGACGACTTCTTCTTTGAAGAGGATAAAATGTATGTAGAACCGTTTTCTTAACAATATCTATACAGATAGTGTAAAAATAGACTATTTTAATGGAAACTGCTCTGTTTTACCTATTCAATGTAATTGTTTTAATAAAGGCAATAGATCAGTTTCTTTACCAAGAACAATAGAAATACAGATAGTTAAGTGTCTACTTAAGTAGCGAGTATTGATAATTTGGTTTATGATTATTTGGTTGATAATTTCACCACCTGTTACGTGAAACACAAATGGCATAGGTTCTGGTAATGAAATGACTGATTTTTAGAATTTCAAACCAGTATATACATTAAATTTCTATTAAATTTATTAGTAACTCAATGCATAGTAGTAAATTTTTTGTTATTGGCTACCAGGACCAACGGCCTAACGTGCCCCACTAGCCATAGCGAAAAATGCATAATGCAATGATCCTTTACAGAATATTGGATTAGTTTACAGGGAAGTCTCCCTGTAAACTAATGCAATATTCTGTGCCTTCGTATAGCCATACGAAGGCACGTTAAACCGTTGGTCTCGGCTGCCACTATCATGGTAACCTATTCCGGTCCAATTCAACACGCCAAAAGTCTAACCACCTATTACGAGGAACAAAATACAACTGGTTAAATCCGGGCATATTTATTTTTTAAGCGGCAAAATCCGTACTGACTAAAATCACACAATCTATACCTATCCATCTAGCACCCCGGGTAACTCCTCGGAAGGATATCCCAGGGTTCTACTACAGCCACTGCCTACCTCTACAGGAAAAGGCGTGACTATACGTATGTGTAGTAACCTATACATGCTTACAAACACATACTTAGCCATCACATACTTTTATCTACATCCTCTGTTCCAGCTTATCAGTTGTTTGAATACCGCGACCTAGAACAAGCGTGTGTGAATATACTACATTAGTTTATTGATTTTTACGCGCCCACCCATGTGGCAGCAAAACAGTCAGTTTTACATATTCAATGACACGAAGATTTGCCCCCAGATACAAGCGTCAATGGAAAGCATGTTCGAAGATAAGATGTAAATTATTTTTTGCTGTAATTTTGTATAATTTAGTATATTGAGAGAAGTATAACTAGTGTTTGTTGATTGTTGAAAGTTTTTGTCATTAAAAAATAAAACTTCAGATACCTATACTTTGTCAGTATACAGTAAACATGACCCCTGGTCCATAGGGGTCCGTATTGGGTTGCATAAATTTTCGAGGCATAACTTAAAACTGCATAACGTTTTTTGGCATACTCTTCGTTTCGCATAACGTTCAAACAGAATAAATCATTAGGCATACTTTATTTTCCCATAACTTTTTTTTATAATGATATACCCGCATAAAATGTTTACGCATAATTTTTTTTACAATAACGATTACTAATCATAACATTTATTGGCATAACACTCACTCTCGCATAAAGATTACAAGCCATACATATAGAATCCATAATGTTAAAGAGTAAATATTTTTATTAAGCTATTGCATAGTTTTTATCACGGGTTTTGAGTGGGCTTTAATCAAGAAATTACGTAAGGAAAAAAACCTAAGACGAAGGTCGAGACGAGGTCACACGAAGTTCACCGAGCACGGCCGAGCGTTGGCTTAACGTATATGTACATATATTATATGGTACGATTGTACGAAGCTCGCACGGATCGAGACGTGATGATAGTAAGTGTGAGTGTGAAGCTGAGGATGAGGGCGACTGTGAGAGTTAGGGTGGGGTGAGGGTGAGGGTATTTTTTTTTGGTTTTTTTAGTGTAACTTGAATTAATATCAAAGAAAAACAAAGGTATGCTATGCAATAGCTTAACCGCGGCAGTCTCCGAGTGCTACACGTCTTTTTTTATATCTAAGCTTGAACTGTCTTAAGATTGAAATGCCCACTGATTAAAAATGTCGATAGTCACTTTACTGAAGTTAAAAATTTAAACACTTATATATAGAATATATAAATAAAATACAAAAAGAAAGTAGGTAGATTAAAACGAGCGATTTTATTCTGGCGCATCGCCGGCCGCTGCCGCGGCCCGCTCGCGCGTTGTGGTCACAAGTGACCTAACACTCCTCCTCGCTTCGCTCGTCGTCGTACCTATTTACGACTTTGCTCAAGACTAGTCTAAAAAAAATTGCACTTAAAATATCGTTTTATAAGCTACAGCTTAAAAACTTGGCTATGAGTGAGATGATTATTTACAATGGTGTCTTATCATTTCTTAAATATTCTTAGTCAAATTATTATTCATTATTGATTTAAACGGTTATCCATACCTTATGCGTTTTGTATTTTATGATAAATTATCTTTAGGCGTATAACATTTATACCCTTTACATTTATGCTGATTAAAATTATGATAAAAAAATTAGAGTAAGTTAATGTTATGCCAATAAAACCATTATGCGTTTATAACACTCTGCTTATCATAATTTATGCGAGAAAACTTTATGCTGAAACTGTTATGCCAAACTACATTAGGGGCCGTTCAAGTATTACGTAAGCACCAAGGGGGGGTGGGAGGGTCTCTGTTTTGCTTATTTTGGATGACATGGGGGGTGGGGGGGTCTAGATGATGATTACGTCATCGTTAGTTATTTAAGTTTTTTCGGGGATTCCCGCAAATAATACATATGCGTAGGCACTCGCTTTGAGAACTGATTAGGGGAATTACCGCGCATTAGGGAAATTACCGTGCGCTATTCACTTGTCTAATAATTCACTCTCGTGCCGGCCGGCTGCAAGTGCGCATCTATATAAGAATGACTAATAAGGTATTATTATACATAATATCAACACTGGTCATCCATGTGTCTACAGTCCAGTCCATTTTACTATTTTTATTATTGTTTTATTATATTAGTGTTTTAAATTTAATGCTTATGGTTGGGTAATCAGAGCGAGAGACCACTGATGACTCAAAATACAGGTCTACACCTAGTTTGAGAGTCAGAGGTAATTCCAACTGTATTACATAACAGAGCCTTTATAACATTATATTAGATATAAGCACAAAATTTGTAAACTTGTAAACTGGCTGAATAAATAAAAAAAAATAAAAAAATATATCAGTCATCAGTATTGTTTTGTTTGGATTCTAAACGTATTGTAAGCATTGAAAGTTATCATTTGTGTTTATGTTGATGCAATTAGCCAAAGTTCAACGTTTTAATTATTTAAATATCTTATTAGAATGTCATATCATATAGACAAATCCAAGTTATACCAAAAACTGTTCGAAAGTTTTAAAAAATCTCATACTGGGACGAAAGTGCAAAATGTACAAAAGTTAGTTAACGAAGTTTGGCGAAATTATAAATTACAAGCAAAGTCAGATAAGGAACTAAATATTATTGTATCTAAGAGAATTGAAGAAGAATTGCAAGCGGCGACTAAAAATAAATCCAATCTGCTTCATTTTTTTTCCAAGGTGAGTAAATATAAGTACAAAGTTTCTCTTTACGTTCTGTAACAATTAAAACAAAAAGTAAAAAGGTAAATGATTGATATTTTATTTCTTAAGATCGACTCCGGCAATTGGTCACAAAATACACGGTGTTTTCAATATCTGCATGTGAAGGGTTTCTGTGGGGAAAAGCTTTCAATAATATTTAAACGCTGGTTTTATTAAATACGGTGAATTTATGTAGCTTAATAAGAGAATATCCAGCAGAACTCTTAGAAATTTTTCATTTTTAGGCAACGTCTTCTACCAGTAAACCTGCAGAAAAAACACAAATTATACAGCCATTTTCTAACATTGAAAAAAAAAGAAGATAAAATTTAAACCGGCAATGAATCACAAGAGCAATGCGAAAATAATAATAATGCAGATAAACAAAGAGCAAAACCTTCTCAAGAAGCTTTGAAAAATAAGATTACTCTACTCGAAAAAAATCTGAACGCTTTGTATTCTGCCAGAGATACTATGCCAAATTGCGCTGAAGTTGATAAACAGATCATTAAGTTGCGCGAGGAACTAAAAACAGCAAAAAATACTTTAAACAGGAAGATTCAAAACGCAGTTACCCAGATGAAACACAGGGATGGTATGAAAAGAAAGTTAGAAGATATTTGTCAGGAAAATCCTGAAATAAAAAGAAGACTATCTCTGAGGGATTCAGTAGGACATCCTAAACTTGAAAGCGATCAACCATTACTATTGAAAACAATTGCGGATATAGCTTTATTTGGGAGTGCATGTGATGACAGGAGACGAACGGAATCTATTCGCAGCGTAAAAACTCTTGACGAACTCACACAAGAACTGCGTAAACTAGGATTTGACATTAGTCGCAGTGCGACATATCTTCGTTTGATTCCCAGAAAATCGAATTCTACAGAGGGACGAAGACATGTATCGACAGTCCCTGTTAGGCTCATTCGTGCTCAAACTGATCACCACAAGAGCCACTTAGATAGCAAGTTCGCTGAAACATCAATCCATTATTTAGAGAACATAGCATCCATACTTGGACCAGATCAAGTATTTTTCTTATCTCAAGATGACAAAGCTCGAGTCCCTATTGGCGTCACTGCGGCAAATAAGCAAGCACCTCTTTTAATGCATATGGAATATAGAATCAAATTACCTGACCACGATTGGGTAATCGCTGAGCGTCATAAATTAATACCATCTGTTTATGCTGGTATCAAAGTTACTTCCAATATGCTAATCGCTATTCGAAGTGGAAAGCATAGTTCATCTACTGCTAATACTCATGCTCAGGATTTCGAGACGCTTCTCAAACTTGAAGAGTTTCGACCATTAGCAAAAACTGACCATGGACTAGTAAAACCAGTAGTAATTATGACGGTTGATGGAGGGCCAGATGAAAATCCGCGTTATCAAAAAGTCATAGGGTTTGCTATACAACATTTTAAACGACATGATCTCGATGCATTGTTTATAGCTACCAATGCTCCTGGAAGGAGTGCGTATAACAGAGTAGAGCGAAGAATGGCTCCTCTGAGTCGGGAACTGGCTGGTTTAATACTGCCTCATGACCATTTTGGGTCTCATTTGGATGAACGTGGCATTACAATTGATGAACAATTAGAAAGATATAATTTCGAGTTTGCAGGAAATGTATTAGCTGAAGTATGGAGTTCAATGGAAATTGATGGCTATAATGTTACTGCAAAATATGTTGAGGCTGATGAACAAGATGTTCCTGAATTTCCAGACATTAAATGGTACTCAGAACATGTGCGTGAAAGCCAATACTTGCTTCAAATTGTAAAATGTAAAAATACAGAATGCTGTCGTCCAAGAAGTGGCCTATTCAGATTACTAGACAACAGGTTTCTTCCACCACCTGCAAAAGTAAAACAAACAGTTGATGACTTGGTTTTGGATGAAGGAGGACAATTTCTTGATCTTCCAGTCAATTTAGCTCTACGCTTGAGTACTACCCTCAAAGATTTTTTGCAAATGCCCTACGATTATTTTTGTCCGACGGTAAAATTGAGGCTCTCAAGCCGAACATGCAAAACGTGTGGTCTTTATCATGCTTCCGTCAAATCATTAAATCGTCACATCGAGAAGATCCATAAAAAAGTAAACACGCCCACAGAGGGAAAAGTTAGACCTGTAAGAGTCGCTGCTCGTCGTGCTAATGAACTGATGTGCATTATTCAAAATTTAGAGCACCAAGATGTTGAATGGCTCGATGAGAGTGACGTAGACATTCCAAAATCGGATGAAAGTGAGCAGACTCACAACACTGAGCAGCAATCCAATGTCATCGATAACTTAGAATCATGGATTCAGGTTTCATGGACTGAAGACTGTTAATGTGTTCCGAAAATATTCTTTATGTTAGTTATGTTCTTTATTTCTGATTATATTTTTTTGTCATTTACTCTATGTGTATCAGTTAAACCTAATATTTTCATGAATTTTCCTATTTTAAAAATAACAATATAAAAAAACATTTATTACAAAAAATGTTTATGTAAGCATAGGGGGAGGGAGTAAGTGCTTTGCTTACTTTTGATGACAAGGGGGGCGGGGGGGTAAAAAATGGTAAGAAATCTGCTCACGTAATACTTGAACGGCACCTTATGCTGAAAAAAAATATGCGATCGAAAGGGCACCCGGCCCATGGCCGGGAGTTCCGTGTGAGCCCTCGGAAAGATGAATAATGCAGACGTGTCCAAAATATCAAATGATTTAGATTATTTTGAAATATAACAAAACTAGGACTTACGTCGGTAAAAACAAAGGAACGTGTGACTATTATTTTATTTCGTTTTTTGTGCCACAGACAGCCTTTCGGAAATGTTGGTAATACTAATACAACATTGTTATTACCAGTCGAAGAGCAGTGAGTATTTATTTTTACCATACTTAGTGTATAGCTTTATAGCTGAAGTTAATTAATCTACTCGTAAACTAACTAATTTGTAATTACGATCGCTGAGAACTATCTTCCACATCTCAAAATCTGCTGACCTGTGACAGGTCTCGATGCAATATCTTACTTTAATCAGTCCAATTCGATATTTTCAACAATGAACAGAGAATCTATAGCGATAGTAGATGTATCTATCATTAACGTAACAGAGAACAGCAAAGAACAACCGATATTAATAGTTGTAATCTCGAAAATAATACAAATAAAATTATTTTTAGTGCCATAGCTCCTGCTAGCGTTGAAGAAACCATGAAAGGAATACCTGATATGCAACTGTTTCAACAGTAAGTAAATTAATGAAAATTAATTTAAGATATTTGAACTACTACTCCTTGCTAGTGCAAGGAGTAGTAGTTCAAATATCTTAAATTACTTACCTCATCGATTACTTAGGCATTTTTACAGCTAAGAGGTCAAACAGTAGTCGCTTTTTCAAAATCCTGAACCAAATATTGATAACGGGATGACGAAAATAGCACGCAAGTTCATCTATTCTGTGAACTGTTTCAACAATTTTTCTGTATTTCTAAGTTAGGTAAACGTCTAAAATCCAGCCTGATTTTCAGAGATTAATAACTGTTTTACATATTTTTTAGACAGCCGACGGAATATGTGGAGAATCTAGAAAAAACTGAATGTATCTTCAACGATTTGCGTCAGGAACGATACACTATACAACATCAAGATCTTTTGTGAGTTTGAAAACCGTTGGCAAAGAATTAGTAGTCTTGAAGAATATGCTAAATTAAAAGTATCAAAACGTTTTGGCCCCTAGTTTGATATTTTTAAACTAAACAGGACCTATAATGTCATAAATTTCAGTTTCAGTCAAATCAATTATAGCAGCCTATCGCAGTCGCTGGAATTTGGCCACTCTCAATTTTCGCCATATTGAGGCCCATCATTTTGGGAGCCAAACGTATATGTATTTTGTATATTGTTTCGGGTTCTCCGCCTCTTTATCACTGCAGGATTGGCATGCAGTTACTAGCATAAACCCAGTATTGGATGCATCTAAAGTTCTTACTTCGGAACCTAAAGCAGGTATAAATTAATCCTTAAAAAAATGCCTGCTTTTTCACGTTCCTGCAGGTAGTCACCGATATCATCAACGAAATTCTACACGGTCACCTTTCTCAAAAGCGGACCCCGGGCGTCGCGAGACGCAACTGGGACAGACGCTCGGATGATGATGATGACCTTTCTCAAAACCGGTCTTAGCGTAAGATCAGATGTTTAACGCGGTGATGGCTTATGGTGAGCTTATGATGATCAAGCGGGGTTACGAGCGAATCCAGTACATTACTGAAGATGAATTAAAATAATAGATGCCTATAAAATTATCATACCAACATTACATAAAAAGTGTCCATGTTGTCAGATGCCTTTTCGCTAAACTGAGTATTTGTATAGCCTGTTTCAGGTTATGTAAAAATAGATATATTGCTAATACCATTGTTGCTTGCCTTATTGTGTAACGCTAATAATATATTATACGTGTAATCTACCCGCCTATTGTTCGCTAAAAGTAGTTATTTGCCACAGAGCAAAAGGAATCGATGTCACTCGCACCCGCACGCTCTCTACTATAGATGTCTTACTCTATATATTTCATACAAGCAAGCGTGTCAGGGGCCCCACCTTTTTTCATACGGTTACACTAATTCTGAAGAATGGCAGGTAACTGACAGGTTACATACGATTGCGCATACAGTTTGATTATAATAAATATTAATAAATATAAAAATTAATATATATTAATAGTGTTATTATTACTTTCGTCTCTATTAGGCGCGAGAGAGAGGGAGCGAGCAATGTATTATTTTATGAAATAAAATGTTTTGTAAAACACTTTGTTATTTATTTACTTACCTTCTAAAGCCCTCTAATTTCTAATCAAGTATCAACCAATCAATAGCAGTCTTCTCCTAATCAATTAAGGAGGGTGATTGACCTTATTGTACCATTCTGGTCCGAAGGGATGGTACTGGGTTTGGTTTCGAGATTTCCTCCACTTTGCAAAGACATTTTCCGCAAGGCAGCTTGAGCTCCACGTATAGGCAAGTCTAGCTTAGGCCTAGATTTTGGTAGGCGCCCATTTATAGCTAGCATAGTAAAAAAATTACGTTTTGGGACAAGACTTAGCAATTCAAACCGAACCAATTTAATTTCTTCATTATAATCAACTATCTGATTCAGGTCAGAGTCATCTATTGCTCCACTGATATTATGAAATGTGTTTCAATCAGATGCGCTGATAGCACTCAATTCATGTAAATTTATTTATGCACACAATTTTAATTTATCTATACACAATTGAAATTGTAATGTAAATTTTGTAAAGTGAAAAAACACAACTTTCTTAGACTGTGACCTTTGTCTTACAAGGGCGTCATTCTGACTAGCTGAGCTACACAGACCGCACCGAAACCACTATAATTGTATTGAAAATCAAGCATGATACATACACACACCGGCACAATTAGCGGCACATAAAATAAATGCTAAATATTTTGTTTAGTGACGTGTTGAATATTTGATCATGAAACAAAATTATATATCCGAGGCAAAAATTTAATTGGGAAATTAAAACGACTTCCACGTAGTAATTGCGTTTTACATGTCACACGTTCTAAATTACCCTCACGTCTAGTACCGGACGGTTTACGGGCAATAAGTACTCGCAATTTGTCTGTTGAGTTGCCCCAAAATATTATCTCATATCTGAGAGTAGAATCCACGTAGCCACAGTATGCAGCGATAACTGTTGATCGATTTGTTTTCCAAAACAATTTAAGTAGGGCAAACGAAAACTTATTTAAACTTTTACACACATTGTCAGTATGTAGTTTCGGTCAGTTGGTCATCAATAGTTAGTCGGAGAAAGCGTGTTGAATTAATTTCAGTCAATGTTGTATCTACATATTTTATTCCTAGCACTCTATTGGTCTGGCTTTGTTTAAAGTCCATAAGGTGTGTCTTAAGTTAATTTTGAGATTATTGAATGTCAACCAGTTTTCAATACATTTCAAAGTATTAACAATCTCCGATTCCAAATTACTGTAGTCATTGTGAATGCATAGAATAGTGCTGTCAGCAAACAATGTCAGCACTATTCTATTCAGCAAACAATGTCATAAAGCGCTCAGTCATATTTGGCATGTCATTTATGTATATTAAAAGGAGAAGGGGTTCCAGAACACTTCCTTGAAGGACACCATAGTGAATTGGTTTTGTATCCGAAGCAAAAAAAGTGTGTCGGTACGCATTTTAGAACATATTTTGTTTATATGGGTAACTTGTGTCCTATTGGTCAAATACGATTCCAATAATAAATATGCGTTTCCTCTAACACCATAACCATTAAACTTCTTAAGTAGGATGTAGTGATCTACTCGGTCAAACACTTTCGACGTATCTAAATATAGTGCTGAAACCTTATTTTTCTTGTCAATTGATGTTAAGACTTTATATAAGAAGTTATACCGCTGATATATTTTTTGCTTTGTTTTTACGAAATCCAAACTGTATGTCTGATAGTATATCGTTGATTTCAAAGTAGTCGTTTAATCTAGTGTAGATAACCTTTTCGAAATTTTTTGCCATTACGGGAATTAGTGCAATGGGCCTGTTATTACCTATGTCACTAAGTCATCCGTTTTGTACAATGGTTTTATAACTGATATGTTAAGTTTATCGGGAATATCATCACGCTACTATTGTTTTGTACAATGGTTTTATAACTGATATGTTAAGTTTATCGGGAATATCATCACGCTACCACCCTGGAGTGCAGTAATCATAAATGTCGACAAATCGAGCAAACTTTTATGCATTATTGTAGAATTTATAAGCGACGGGATTAAATAGGTGCGACGGGAATTAGAAGTATGTCACAGGCGAAGTAGTGGGGGTCACCTAGTACGATATATAAACGGTTAATTAGTGTATTGTAGTAATAGAACGCACCATTCGTTTGGAGTAAGCACAGGTTGCAAGATTATGTGCTAGTAGTACTAGAAAAGTAGATCTCTCTCGTAAAACTTTATTACCTTAGTCTAAGTAGATACTTAAACCTAAATTGTATAAGTACACTTGCAAACTTCGTACTATCTCAAAATACACCCGTGGCTCTGCCCGGGTAGTAAGCTTTTACCCTACCCGTTTCCAACAGAAACTTTTTCTGGTATAGTCTATTTTATCTATTATATTACCTCCACACCAGCAGTCCAACCCTTTGAGCGCATACAAGTATTAAACATACATACTCACACACTTTCACCTTTTTAAGATTAGTACTGAAGTACTGATGATATCGCCATTCTCAACTTATGGAATGACCAAGGAAAATGATTTTTTTTTAGTTTATGTTTTGAGTTATTTAATTAATTTTTCAGGGGAATGACGGTGACATCTGGTAGTGTGGTGCTCAGTAAAGACGAGAAAAACCTTATCGGGATCAGCATCGGTGGAGGAGCACCCTTATGTCCTTGTTTGTATATTGTACAGGTAAAGGTGTGTTCGCATGTAGTAGTAATTGCTTGGATATTTGTATCCAAAACCCAACTTTACAGAATTTATCAGTGATTTAGCATTTGTAGTTTCGCAGTAGTTCGATTGATTATAGTTAGGTGGTGCTGGTTGCAACATTATTTGCGACACTTTTTAAGACAAATGCTTTTTAAAAGAGTAAAATTATCAGTGATCTTCCAGGTCTTCGATAATACTCCGGCATCAAAGGAAGGTACATTACAAAGTGGTGATGAGTTGGTCGGAGTCAACGGACAGACGGTCAAGGGAAAGACCAAAGTCGAAGTCGCTAAAATGATTCAGGCAGCTAAGGTGAGTCATTCTCAACATCATTTCAAAAATAAATATAAATAAATAAGTCGTTTTTCACATATCATTTACCTTAGCTCAATACCCAAATGGTACATGACACCATAGGAATTTGAATCGCTAGCCGCTAACTCGACGAAACGATTACCACATTAAGCATATTTCACATATATTTTAAAGATATGGGTAACCACTTTGGTATACCATTTACGAGCGTTTCCGTGCTTTGTAAGAAAGATGAAGTCTCTGTTTATCCCAAATTGTAGACCTTAAGAGTGGCTTAAAAAATTTCAACAGCAGGTCGCCACAAACTGCACCTGACCATTTCATCACGACAACATGCGTACAGTACGCCTCTGCCTAGCCCTTCGGGGATAACTATATGAATGTATAGGAATGGTACTTATGTGATAATTTAAGTACTTATAACAGGATGAAGTTACAATAAATTACAACAAGCTTCACGCAGACCCCAAACAAGGCAAATCCCTAGACATCATCATGAAAAAGATGAAACACCGTCTCGTTGAGAACATGTCTACGGGAGCAGCTGACGCGCTCGGCTTGTCTCGTGCCATTCTCTGCAACGACACGCTCGTGGCAAAAATGAACGACTTGCGGGAAACCGAGGGCACCTACAAGAGGCTGGTGGAGAATGCCAAGAGGTATGTAAGGCGTTATCCCTTCTCTGGTTTCCTTTATTTTAGGTCTAAGAATAGCGATGAAATTGCGTACATTGTAACTCTGGTAACTCTGAAGAAATTCATTAAATCTACTTGGCAAAACCTCACCAGAAGTTAGTATATTCGCTGACTAATGAGGCTCTAGGCAGGCAAAAATTTAAAAGTCTGATGGCACACACACGCCTCTTCAAGTTCATTTTCAGTTCGTGCAAAACAAAGAAGGTAGTAGCTAGAGAGTCAGAAAAAGACAGTCTAAATTTTAATTATAAAACCTGTAATTATGACGAAGAATCACTTATACCAGTCACACATAATGAGAGCTCTGGCTAAGCTCGGAGAGTTGGACCTTCATATTGCGCAGGTGCGACAGGTATAGAAATCACACCAGCTTTAAAAGGAAAGGTCAAAAGTACTCGGATACCCAGACGTGCGTGTAATAAAGCGATTGATGAAACTTGAAGAAGCGAAAGAAGTATGCATGGATCGCGAAGCCGATATATCCTCTCTGACTACCCCGTCAGGGATACAGCGTGAAGATAGTTAAGTTTAAGCTTTAAAAGGCTGCCTTTTTTAAAGATTAAAAATTATTTGATATTTAAATAACAGTCGCAGACAATTATCGAGCTTCAAAGGTCGCAGTCGCAGACACTTTAAATATTGATAAAAGTTCAATGCTTGACGTATCTTAAAACATTTTTTCTTCCAGAATGCTCAAAGCATATTTCGATTTACTACAAACGTATAAAGCAATTGGTGACATATTTGCCGGTATAGGAGTCAGAGAGCCTCAAGCGAGGGCTTCCGAGGCATTCAGCAAGTTTGGACAGTACCATAGGTTGCTGGAACGAGACGGTATTAAGATGCTCAAAGCTTTGAAACCGGTAGGTCATTTGTACGAAAATAAATTATTATCTATCTTAGTCACAAAGGACTCACATATTATATTCCCACTTTTACAGATTTTATCGGACATGGGTACATATCTGAACAAAGCCATACCAGACACAAAGCTGACTATCCGCAAGTACGCAGATACGAAGTTCGAGTATTTGTCGTACTGCCTGAAGGTAAAAGAGATGGATGACGAGGAGTATGGGTACAACGCTTTACATGAGCCGCTGTATAGAGTCGAAACCGGCAATTATGAATACAGGTAAGAATTGCAGCTGAAGCTGGCTGGCCACATATGTAGGAGAGCCGATGGCCGATGGAGAAATCGAGAGATAGACCCTCGAAGTCGCTTAAAGTTAGATGGTAGAAATTATAAGTTCCTAAAAACCTACTAGTCTCTTTAATTGCTATTTTTTGGCTGACAAAAAAAGGGGTGGCACAACAACGCTTATACGCCCATATTCACAGTTTGCGTTCCTGTTCCACGTGGTGGATAGGTGGTGACCCCATTGCTGCGTTAAAATAGACTGACGCAGGTTGAGGCTGCCTACTGTTGAAATTTTTCAAACCGACTGCCACGTTACTGGCAACCGGGACCAACGGCTTAACGTGGCTCCGAAGCACGGAAACGCTCATAAATGGAAATACCAGAAAGCTGTTACCTATCCGTAGCCAGTCATAGCGAAAGTTGCTTAACGCAGTGATCAAAATCTTTTGTTAGTAGTCTTGAATTCGGTAGTACAGTTTTATTGGTTTCCAGACTGATCCTCCGCTGTCGCCAAGACGCGCGGATCCGATTCGCGCGGCTGCGAGCTGACGTGATGGTGAAGCTGGAGCTGCTGGACAACAAGAAGACCCAGGACGTCGCCTTCCAACTGCGCCGGTTCATACAGGGACTGGCCGTCTACCATGGGTGAGCGGCTGCCACTACCGCCTGAACTATAACACAACAACCAAGATTTCAGAGCTCAAGCAACCTTACCTGCTAGCGGTGCACCTGCAGACTAACGAACGACGCTTACCGCAAGCTCTTTTACGGGGTTTTGCGAAGTCAGACGGCAATCGTTCCTATTAATGTCGACAACCAATTTAGTCAAACGATAGCTGTTACTAGCAACAAAAATTTTGAGCCCCAGATTTCAAATCCCGCTAGAATTTGAAAGTAGCTGAAAGATGTGGGGTTTGACGACTTTGGTCTAAGAAAGCAAAATAAAGAAGTAATGTCCACAATCTATACTATCTATACTAATATTATAAAGCTGAAGAGTTTGTTTGTTTGTTTGTTCGGTTGAACGCTCTAATCTCAGGAACTACTGGTCGGATTTGAAAAAATCTATGTGTTAGATAGCCCATTTATAGAGAAAGGCTATGGGCTATATATCATTACGCTACTAAATTGGGGAGCAGAGCAGTAGTCATAAATGTCGACAAATCGGGCCAATTTTTATGCATCATTGTAGAATCTATTAGCGACGGGATTAAATAGGTGCGACGGGAGGTCAAAACATTCCACGGGCGAATCTGTGGTCATCTAGTTACAATATAAAAATGCCAACATAGAAGAATGACGAGTATGTAAACATTTCTGGACAGAATCCGAAGCAGGCGGAGATCATCCACTCCAGCGTTCAACTCGTATCATATTGCAATATGTTTCAAGCCTTAAAATATGATCTTACTTTTACAGTCGCAATATAAATAAATTTCGCAATCTTTTAAATCGTTATTAAACATTATTACTTTTACATAATCCAGATATCAATCGTATTATCCTACTTTATAATTATACTTCATCATTTTTACTGGCAGACCTGAAACCTGAAAAGCAGAAAAGGACCTTTTTGCCATTTCTATACCTTGACATTTGGATACTATCGTCACGCTGTATCCCTGACGGGGTAGTCAGAGACGACAGATCGCCAGGCTTCGCGATCCATGCATTCTTCTTTCGGTTCTTGTAGATTCGTCAATCGCTTCATACAAGCACGTCTGGGTATCCGAGTACTTTTGACTTTCCGTTCCTTTTTTTTTTGGAAAAGTGGACATTAGTATAATTCATCGTTTTTCATTTTAGACCAAAGTTGGCAAACCCAAAGATGAAGAGACCTAATAACATATGCAAAGAGCTCTGTCAGATAATCCGTCATATACGTATCACGTATCCGTCAGATAATTTTATCAATTGACTGAATGACCCCACAGCCTCGCCCGTGGAATATGTCGACCTCCCGTCGCACCTAATTAATCCCGTCGCTTATAAATTCAACAATAATGCATAAAAATTGGCCCGATTTGTCGACATTTATGACTACCGCTCTGCTCCCCAGTGTAGTAGCGTAATGATATATAGCCTATAGCCTTCCTCGATAAATGGGCTATCTAACACAAAAATAATTTTTCAAATCCAAGCAGTAGTTCCTGAGATTAGCACGTTCAACCAAACAAACGAACAAACTCTTCAGCTTTATAATATTAGTATAGATCACAGGGTAGATAGTTGGATACTATGGAGTTTTCAACTTCCATTCGTACACTGTAATAATGGTACACTTGCTACTATGAAACGATTCTCACCTTCTCTCACCTTCACCAATGAGCACATTGTTTGAACAAAGCTTGAATAAGTGCGGAAACATTTTAGGATTATCAATAAATAACACTTTCAAGCTAAATACGTATGTAGGGACCTACTCTGATAGAACTCAACTCACATTATTTAACTATCATTCTAAGAATAATTTCATCGTTAGTCAATCTTGTCAAATTACAATCAGTTACGTACATCATGCAATGCAATGACAATCAGTCCGTCAAGCATTTGATATGAAACTAGGTCTGTATTCCAGAACGTTTCTCAGGGCCGTATTTAAGGGCCGTATTCCAGAACGTTTCTCAATACTCAATCGACGCTTGACGCTAGTTTTTGCCATATAAATGCTACTCTCAAGTGTTTCTTGAGTATTGATAAACGTTCTGGAATACGGCCGTAAGAACGTTACTCAATACTCAAGAACCGCTTGAGGCTAGTTTTTGCCTTAAAGTACTACTCTCAAGTGTTTCGTAAGTGTTGAGTAACGTTCTAAAATACGGCCCTCAATACTCAATCAACGCAAAAGGCTAGATTTTGCCTTATAAAATCTACTCTCAAGCGTCGATTGAGTATTGAGAAACGTACTGAGATACGAACCTAAATAATTAGGACACAGGTGGGTCAGGTGAATTTAGCGGAAGGTGGAGAGTTACCTGCACCACATAGTCTGTACGTAGTAGGTACTATAATAACAGAGCAATGAATGTTACTAGCCTCTTCGCTCGCTAAAATACTTGAATATGAAATATATCCAGTAAGGCACTATCTAGGCGCTATATATTTAGTAGAGCGCTAGTGACATTTAATCCTTGGTCTGTGAATATAATTATTATTTTTGTACTTCAACTTATTAGACAACAGGGCTAACATATATTATAATATCATAGAGTAAAATATTTATTCCAGAGAGGCAATGGAATACCTGAATGAGAACGCCACGCTTTTCCCAGTAGAGGTAGATCTATCACAGAACGCCTTCCAGTACAAGTCAACGGCTCAAATTATACAGGTCAGTATCGGACACTCTGATTTTAATCTAATTCGTTCTTTTAGTATAATTCCATTGCATTGACCGGGGGCCTGACAACAGCGGGTGGGCTGCTCACCGTTCTTATAGTAGTACGTAGGCCCTAAACGGTGACGTGGCGGGACAGTTACACGCACGCCCTTCGCCCTTTAACGAAGTGGGATAATACCCCAACCCTCCCCTTTTCCCCCTCCCCTCTCCCCCTCCCTTTCCCCTTCCTTACCCCTCACCTTTACCCGCTCCCCTTTTCCCCCTCCCCTTCCTCCCTCCCTTTCCCCTTCCTTACCCTCCCCTTTTCCCCCTCCCCTTTTCCGCCCTTCCAACAATTGCACTGGGTAGAGGTTGCCCGCTCCCTTTCGCTCGCGCCTAATAGAGACGAAAGTAAAAATGAAGCCGCGTGCCCAGTTTACATCAAACTTTAGGCGGAAATTGCATACACAACCTTTCAGCTGCCTACCATACCTGTAGTAATCAGTGTATTCGTATAAGAAAAGGGTGACGCCCCCTGTTACGCTTGGTTGTATGAACTTTTTGCGTAAGGCATCTCTAGTTGAGCGCGAGTGACATTGATTGAACCTATTTACTAGATACATAAAATGTACAAAAGGTGCTGAAAATTATCACTTCTATTTCATGCAACGAAAAACCGAAAGATTTCGTAGATTTTACTTATGTCGCACCATAAAAGCATGGAACTCTCTGCCAGCGCACGTGTTTCCCTCCTCCTACAATCCTGGTTCCTTTAAGAGAAGCGTGAAAAGGCATATTTCTGGGCCGTCAAGTTGAGGGTCGCTATCGGAGCCCTGCGACGACCCGTGATTGGGGCAATCACGGGTCGTCGTTTTGGAACGCCATTTTGACATGCCACAATAAAAAAAAAACTAAAAATAAGCACGTTGTCCACATTAAAGTGTTAATTTTAGGACGTCCTATAGATATAAAAGATTTGTTACAGGACGAAGAGGAAGACATAGAATATGGTAAAGAGATGCGCGAATACCACGACGACCCTGACTTTGACAAAAAGGCATCAAAACTTGCCAATCGACGTCAAAACAAAGAGGTTGATAGCACGGATTCTGCGCAACAACTCTTACCAGACTTTGATAACACCGAGAACTTCGAAACTTTTGACAAAATGGGCAAGTTTGACAATATTGGCAATGATAAAATTGATAAATCTGACAATTTGGACAATTTAACGCTTCTGACAGAACTTGGATTGGCTGACACGAACATTCAAGAGGATTTCGGGGATTTTCAGAATGGATTGCTAGAAGAATTCCTGCCGGAAGTTAGTGGAGTAGATAAAAATGATATTTTAGATAAGTTATTAGGTGATTTGAATATTGCTGAATAAAGTATTTATCTGTTACTTTCTACTTTTTATTTAGAAACTTACCTTTAGATTGAATAATCGACATTTAGAAGCGCAGCACAAGTTTTTTAATATTTGGCGTATATATAGGCCATAGGGCCCTATAGACTCCCTCGGGCTCCAGGCGAGCCTGACCTGCACGTGGTGAACCTGCCGACTTATTAACGAGCTCATAGCGAAGAGAAATTTGGTTTCTCCAAACTTTACTTCAGAACTTATTTTACATAAGTGAGGTGGTTAGATTTTATGTCTCCCCATATACATAGGGGAGCCAAAGTCAGAAGCAAAGTCATCTCGTCTCCACCAAGGTGCCCATCAGAGTCAAGCGCACGAAGGGAAAACTCTTTCTATGATAATATTAAAAAGAAGAAAGATTTGTAAGTTTGTTTGTCATGCTCGGCTCGGAAACTAATGGGCCGATTTTAAAAATTCTTTCTTGAGGGTTCCGTACGAAATTTAGAATAGGAAAACACCATGTGGGTGAAGCTGCGGGCATCAGCTAGTTAAAAATAAAAGCACATTTATTTATGTATCTATATTAGTTTATTTTTATAAATATACAGCAAGATACGGTTTCTATCATCGGCTACTTAACATTAAGCCTAAATCTAAGTTGTTCTTATTTACAAACGTACATACATTTGCATATGGTTGAGTGTTACGGGCCCCAACCTACCTTACCTACTAGCGGTGCACCTGCCGACTAGAGACGAGGCAACATATCAGGTGCTTTTACGGCGTTGGGAGCAAAGACGGCTGGACGGATGAAAAATAAATTATGAATATCTACTAATAATACACAAAATATCATTAAATTAGTCGAGACGCTTTGAAGGAGGTCATAAACATACACAATCAATCATAAACACCGTGACACAAAATTTTTGCCTTTTTTTTCTTCTATGCTTATCCACGATCAATCAGTGTACTTTTTCTGAAATACCGCCCATTCGAACATTGTTGTATTTAAGCGTTAAACCTTTTTTACATACAAAACTTAATGTACCTACTATTAAATTCCAATTGCGTCTAATCTCTTCGCTGGCCATGGTACATCTGTATCGAAAGCCATCAACAAATCCTGCCCTGATAGGCTCTTTGCCTTTTGCAAATACACCAATGCTTTCTGTTTGTATTCCGGTAAACTTTTGACTGTTTTGTGAATAAATTCTCCTTTGCGTTGTAGTTTAGGTAAAATATGGAAAATATCTAGCTTCTTCAGCTTTTCCAAATCAATGGTATCAATAAATTGATGAAATGATTGAGATGCTATGTTTTGTATAGATTGTAATTTTCTTGCAGCATTGTCTTCTAATGTTTCAATGTTCTCTGCGAGAGACTCTTTGAGCTTGTGTAAATCTACCGTTGCGGTTGCTGAATGAAGTATAATAACGAACTGTAAAAGAAAATTTAATGTCTATACGTACTTACAGATTGTATCTACGAGCATTCAAGACTGAAGATCTAGAAATCTTGTCACACATCACATAAATCACAGATCACCCCCCATTCATGTATATTCCTATCGTACAATCAGTATCAATGATACCTACACAGAATGCAGTAAATATAAAAATGTTAGGCTCTAGTATGACCACGAGGAAACAGCGACTTAATTCCAATGACAATGTATGTTTTAGAATAAAAAAAGTATACAATAATTCAGACATAATCTACTTATTAAAAACGCAAAGGCACCCCTATTTCTATTATTGGATGACACTAACTATGCAGTGACTGTAGTAGTACTATTACTTATTTTGTGATGTGTACGTACCTACTGCCAAATATTGAATCAATTCTAATTTTAAAATTATTAAATGGGTAAGTGTATTTGTTTGTCTCTGCTTCTTATACGTTGCGAGTTTTTTTTTATACCATCCAGATGGTATACAAGCGTACGGCTATCCTAATGGAAAGTGTTCACCGTAGCCTATGGACGTTTGCAACACTAGAGGTGCAGCACTTGCGCTGCTTACCCTTTAAAACCCTTCTAAGGCCCCTTTTGAAGAACCCCATACTTTAGACGTTCGAATTTGCTATAAAAGGTATGATAAGAGACAGGGTTTGGAGAGTGCCCATTAGGCTACTTTTCCTGGCTCTTCTTTATCTTGCGTCTTTGTACCTACTAATATATATTACCTATACAATAACTAATAGCCGGCATTAAGTAACTCTGATTCAAAATTCTGAAGCATTTGCTGATGTGCAAAACGGTTCAAATGTGTATGGATAGGTATGTGGACTAGTAAAGATCGTAATATATCATTAATTTATAACCTTTTGCTTTACTTTTTAATTATTTTTTCTGTAACATAACCCCGGGGTCTTTTAGACTCCACTTTTTGGTTGTCTTCAATATGGATGCGCCAAAGGTACAATGCTCACTTTCATGGTATAAAAAATCCTAGCTTTCGGTCGCTAATTTTGACGTAAGGAATATTAAGAAAAAAACGATTTTGAGAACTGCACAAGTTTTTTAAACAAATTTCTACTCAAGACTCCAAAGAACTTTAAGGTAGGTTTATTTTCGGTTTTAAAACTTTGGTGAAATAAAAAAAAAACACTCACCAGGAAGCAGTAAACCCTCATGTTGATTACAGGGTTGGCACAACGCCGACTGGCGGTCGCTGGATAAATGCTACTTGATTTAAACTATTGGTTGCGGAACATCATTAAAATTAGCGACATCCTTATTCTGGAAATGTTTTCGCTAGCATATCGCACTATACTTATTGGAATGTGTAGTGAATTTTCTTCGCCTCCTTTGTTATTTCAATACCTATATTGTCTACTCGATATTACTCGTGGAGAAGAATGTCCGATGAGGTTTATAGCCATACACCTAGATAGGATTAATGAAACCGTGATAATTGCGCCTAGGTGCACTGGAGTATAGTGAAAAGAATATTATTATAATTCTATGTATAAAATAAAATAAAATAAAAATATCTTTATTTTGCATAGACCATTTTAACGGCGCTTACAAAATGTCATACACTATTTAAAATATTTAAAGCGACCACCGGTTCGGAACGCGGCCCACCTGAGAAGAACCGGCAAGAAACTTAGGAAGGCTTTTTTTTTGATGGCCTATTTACAATTTAATATTATTTCATTTTGCCAGCAGATCATTTCCAGGCGTCCCTGTCCTGCAAATAGTCTGTAACGGAGTAAAAACCTTTTTCACAAAGCTTGTTTTTAATAAACTTTTTAAATTTATTTAAAGGTAAATTTCTCAGGTCACAGGGAAGCTTGTTGTAAAAGCGTATACAGTTACCCTGGAATACCTAGTCTTGTTTTAATAAAACGTGGGACATAAATGCATAGGGTGAAATGTGAGTGTTAATCGGTATGCCTCTGCCTACCCATTCAGGGATAAAGGCGTAAGATTAAAGATTATATAAAATATGTATATGGGAATAAGCCTCTAAGATCTTCCGGGACCAAACTTCCTCACATGCTAGCGGTGCACCTACTGACAAACGGACGAGGAAAGGCCCGCCTACTGGGTTGGAAGTTAAGGCGGCAGTCGCACCCAATAATGACAAAAAGTATTATTAAAACAGAAGCTCCTAGTAGCCAAATTAAAGTGGCAACTAGCCGTCAAATCCATGTGGGGTTTGAAAAAAACTGGGAAAACACAGGATTAAGAAAGCGACTAATCCTGTTTGTAAAGTGTAGGTACGTCTTCTGACTGTGATGTAAACAATAAACTAAAATCTCTATACTATCAGATATAGCTGTAATTTGCCGTTATTCGGCATTTTTTTAAGCAATTATGTTCGCTCCAACCCAAAGGTGTTCCAACTACAACCTTCTTCGCTAATAATTAGGTGCTAATAGCTCGGTGGTAGTGTTAAGCTACTTTATGCCCTTAGAACACTAACTAAGTAACACAAACCGCACACCGCACCGACTATATTACTGTCCAAATAGGAAGAGGTTATAAGCCTGTGCCACTCCGATTAATCCTCACGTCGATCACGACTTATAACATTGACTCGGCCGGCGGCAGGGGCGGCGCGGTGACATTCCTCAACTTTATTTTTTGTACACATTTTACAGTGTACAGTAGTACAAACTACAACTATCGTCAAAACAGAAAGCGGGTGAGCAAGAAAGCGTGTTAATTTCTTTTTAAGTAAAAAGAATCTTTAAGCTTGCTTGACTTGGGAAGTAAGCTGGTGTATACGTTACGAAAAGTGTGATCGGACGGGTCGAAAGAAAGTTATAAGATAGAAAGAGTAAGTTTCGTATATTAAGTAATAAAGAGAGTGGTAATAATTTACCTTCCTCTTATAGCCAATAGATGGAGCTAAAAGAAGTTTTACTTCAGTTGAGTGGTCTAAAGCACACTCGATTATTTTTTTGTAAGTTACAGATATTTGTTTATGAACTGCTTTACCAATAAACCTAAGCGTAGTAACCTATTCGATCCATCGTTTTAACACAGAGTAGTGGTATAGGTATTATTTGTATTAATTACTGTAATGTATAGCTGTTTACCAGAATACGCCCTTAGAGAAAGTATCGAACGCCAGTCCCGTACGAAAATTATCAAAATTCAACTCACAAGCAGCGCGGGCGCAACGCGAATGTCAAATGTGTTACCACAAAGATTTATTGTTAATACCTACACTTTGTACTGTGACGTAAGTTCGAGGTACCTATGTAGGTACTTACCTACTTCATTGTTATATAATTGCTGTAACCAACATCATTTATCTAAATGACCTGCATCTCGATAATGAGAGAAATGATTAATTCATGTAAGAGAAGCACGGTCAAATGCTATGACTGCTGTTTCTCTTCAGAATCACATTTATAGTTCAAAAAAAAGACACATTGATTTTGACATCTTCACTCAGACCAGCTCTGCCAGTAGGTAGGTATCATGCCCCGTCCGATCTCACGGACGATTCTGGTTATTACATAGTGAGCACTAAGTATTTGAAATGGCCCTATATTTTCACTTTACCACATCCATGATAATATTGACCACTCATCTTATCGGAAACGAACCGTCTGGTCGTAAACCACGGGACTCATTTTTTAATTGTAGGTACGTCATAAAGAAATTTCACTTGCCTTGTTTGGAAAAGTCGATAGAGAAGGTTTTCTGTCAGTACATAATATATCGCTCGTGGCCCCGCGGTCTCAGTTTTCTGTAAACGATCAATGAGTTACGCAACTTTCACTATGGCTGGTCCTCGGATGGGTGACCACTTTGTGGCATTTTCATTTGCGAGCGTTTCCGTGCTTCGGAAGGCACGTTAAGCCGTTGGTCCCGGTTGCCAGTAAATGACAGTCGTTAAGCCTGGTTGAATGCCTTATGGGCGGCATGAAAAAATTTCAACAGCGGGTAGCCACAACCAGCGTCTGTCTATTTCAACACGGCAATGGGCTCACCACCTATTACGTGGTACAGAAATCCACACGGTGAAAAGTGGGCATATAATATGCCTCTGCCACCCCTTCGGGGATAAGGCGTGATGGATATTTATTTATTTTATTTTTTACATAATATATCATATCAATCAAATCAGTCAATGGCCGTCCACACTTCTGGACATAGGACTCTGCCTTTTCCAATTCACGCCACAATACACAGGCCTCCCCGGCACTTTTCGCATCCGGTCCACCTCGCGGGAGATCGTCATACCTTACAATCGCCGAATCGCAGTTAAAACTGCAGAACTCGTTTAGTCCATCGATCATCGTAGAACTGATGATCGATGGACTAAACGAGTTCTGCTCGACGCTGTACTAGATAGGCCTGTCCTTTTTTATCGGGAGGCCGGACTGTAGATTGTCGTCAGCCGAGTCTCGACTTTAAATTTCCTAATTCATGCAGTGTTAAGTAGGTTCTCAGATTCCGAATCGATTCTTTTTACCAAAATTCGTCGACGGTAAGGTGAACCGCTCGTATCCCCACTAACTCGGTATTCTGTAAACGATCACTGGTTAACCATCTATCGATTTGGCTTGTCCTCATATGGATTACCACTTAGTTGCATTTCCATTTTCAATCGTTTTCCAGCTTCTCAAGAAAAGTTTAGTCGTTGGTCCCGGTTGCCAATAACATCGCACTTGGCAGACAAAAAAAACTACTAGCTACATAACAACTTATGTTATAATAATCATAAGCCTCATAGGCGGAATGAAAATTTTCAACAGCATTAGCCACAACCGACCCCTTTCTATTTCAACAGGCTCACCACTTTTTACCCTGCTCTTAATCTGAGTGCATTCCTAGTTGCTTCCAAACTCTATCTGGATTTGGGGTATGAGGTTCACTTTTATATTTAGCTGCTATAAGAGCAGCTATCGTTTGGCTTCCAACTTCGTAAGAACAGGACGGCTGCGTCGCATCGTTGCCCCTACCGTTGGCTTTACCGTTCATTGTTCCTACTAACAGGCAAGCTTGCATTTTGGTATTACCTTTTATGCGGGACCAAATGTATGCCTCTACTTATCCTATAAAGGCGTAACAAATAAGAAAACAATAAAATACTAATATATTTCTTAAAATAAAATATATTATCGAATCAATGTTACAGCTTAAAAATGTACGCCTCCGATACAATTAGCATAACCCTAATATAATGATAAGTGCCTGTTTCACCACCGGAAGAGTTTTACAATAAATATAAAGTAATATCATACTGTCCCTTTCTGCCATAGCTAAAAAGACAGAGACAGAACGATAATATTTATAGGGAGGGTGATGAAACAAGCACTAACAAAGTTATGTAACGTTTCAAAATAGGACTATGAGCAGTGCAACTTTACCTCAATATGCGATTCGATTACATATTATTTTAACAATTACAACTTAGATTTTGACCGTTACTACTTAATATTTTGACAGTTACAACAATATTTTGACATTTACGTATTACTATTTTGACAGTTATTACTTGGACTTTGACAGTTCAGTTAATAGAAAATAGACACCAAACAGAGTATGTCAACAAAACATTGAAGTGTTATTTTTCATTTGAATGTTTGCTTGTGTTCTACGTTTTGTAAGAAGTAAAGTAAAACATTTGGACAAATCTATATGCATCAAAATCCGTTTGCGAAAATGGACATTTGCATGAATGAGGGACCCTCAACTTTAAATTATCTAGGGGATAGCGACAAATGTACCAGATCCTAAAAAAAATCTCTCTTATATTATCCTAATAACAAACTTACGAAAACTCTCACGCAGTTCTTTGATAGTTTTCTTCTTATCAAGGATCATTTCAGTAGTAAAGTTCAACGAGTGTATGGATATACAACCCATATGTATGCACACTGTAGATTTATAGCTCCCAAACGGGTAGTCCAATTTTGATGCCATTTTTGAAGTTAATAATATAACGATAATCAGCTCATTACCGAAGAGAATCACACTAACTTTCAAAGGACGAATTGATTTAAAATGTCTGGAAATAGATTTAAGGCCCCTTCGGAATTCTTTGTAACTGACTTTCGTAACCAGTAACGGTTAATACGTTGTTCAGGCTTCGTAAATGTTTTATACGAAACCAGGTCATTGTAAATAATTTTGAAATCTACTTGTAATTATCAAAATATTTTTTGGAAGAAAATTATTTAATGCCTATAAAACGATTTCCTTTTCATCAACTGAACATTTCTAGGCTTAACCAAAAAAAAATGTTTTCATATTTTTTTATGTTTTCAGTTATTCTGTATAAAATTAATAATCCTAGAAACAGTTGTGTTATGTTTAAACCTGATTATACATTAAAAGTAAGAAATTTACAAGACTCTTAAAACAGAAGATTAAAATTAATCTATAACAAAAATAAAATCATTTTAATGCCATTCAATATTCCACCATCAATATTTATACTTAATATATTAAGTGTATATAAGGCAGGAAATATAATAATATTAATTGAGAAAGCCAATTCTAATTATGACATGCTTTTAAATACATATTTATACAATAGTGTGAACACATTTGTGGGATAATTTTATTCATATTTTCTGTTTAGTTGCAAACGTCGATAGGTCACCATAGCAACCACTTTCTAACAGGTGGGTATGCATGCTGCCTATATATTGGAAAATGTTTATTGGAACAATATCACATAAATAGCTGTAATAGCTAGTATAAACTTGTGCTATGGGATAGATTAATAAACACACATATTTCATATTATGCACAGAAATTTGTGTGTTTTCTAATCTAACTTCGAAACAAACTTTTGCAGGCAAATGTTTGTTCCAACCAAAAACCTCAGAATGGCAGTCAATATAAGAGCAGGAAAGTATTGGATTGACATTATTAATTACTGTTTAGGCCTGGAGAATAAACCCTACATACATATGTAGGCGTATAGTATGGCTTTGCCTACCCATTCGGGGATAAAGGAGTGACTGTAAGAAGTATTCTCACCACAGAGCAAGGAATCAATGCCACTCGCGGTATACTTGAGATGCCTTACTATATACATATATTTCATATAAATCAAGAGTGTCAGGATGCGGTACGTAAACTTGGCGTTATTATTACTTTCTAGTCTTTATTATGGCGCTAGCCAGGGAGCGAACAACATTCCTTGCTCAGTGATTTTCACCTTAGACGCATATTTTGTAGAAATGATCATATTTCACATACACCAAAAAGTCTCAATGCTATTCTTCATTACTATTTCTTACTTTGGTTGGAGTTTTACTATTACAATACTCTGGTAGGCTGAACTATAATATGCACTGTGCCAAATTCCATTCAGTTCAAATATGATGAAACAAACATTAATTTAAAACATTCAACGATCCCACAAATGTTCCCACACCGAGCCGTTAGCTATACAGTACCTATAAAATATCACAAAAGTACAACTTATAGAGACCCTGGAGAGACACACAATTATGTGGCCCACGACTGCAGTTGTGCAAGGTCCTCGTCGTCCTCTGAAACAAGATATAGCTCTATAAGACAATTGAAAGTTTTTTTTTTATACCACTGAGGTGGCAGATAAGCGTACGGCCCACCTGATGGAAAGTGGTCACCGTAGCCTATGGACGTTTGCAGCACTCGCGCTGCCGACCCTTTATAAACCTTCTAAGACCCCTTTTGAAGAACCTCATACTGTAGACCTTCGGGAAAACCCAGGCCAGATCATTCCACAATCTAAGCGTACGCGGAATAAACGGCGGTAGACGGCGTTTATGGTGGAATATTTCAGTAATTTCGAGCGTGCATCGGTAGCTTAGCGGACTAAAGTGGCTCCCCCAGATTGGAAAATGACGAGTTAAAATTTCACTCAAAGTCGCGTCGTTAATTTTTTTCCACTTTAAATTAGAGTATAGTCAGCATATTAATGCGAACGAAAATTAAAATCTTATTTTTAGAAAACCTACCTACCTACCGTACCTAGAAACGAATTTTTATATTTTTTTTATTTTCATCGTATTAAATTTTTATTTAAATATTTAAAATAGTTCATTCCCAATGACGCAGTGGCATGAAATCATTACGCCTTATAAAAAATATTCAATGTAATGTATAATACCTGTTTGCTTGGACCGGCTGGGCTTGGGTTTGTCCCGCACCAACTCGGACTGAGGCACATCGGGCAGATTGTCTGCTGGAACGTGGATTCCCAGCATGTCCTTGTCCAGATCCTCCTGTAAATGATAGTCATGTCATCAGATGGATACAAGTTGTAAGATAATTATTTGGCCTTAGCTTGTAATAGGGTGGGTGTAAGAATAAGCAACGGGATGTGTGCTTGGTATTTCCCACACTGCCAAGATCTGTCTGATGTTGGGTTTGGCAAATGGAGGGAGTATGTCGCAAAGATCCAAAGACAAGATAAGGCCTTCTCCTGTAGGCTGCCGCCAGTTATTGTTCAACTACATTCTGTAATTCTGGATTCGAGTACAAAATCTTGTTGTTAGATTTTATGGTATTTATAATCGGATGTAAGAAGTCTCACCGAGAATTCTGGGGCTCAAGTGACCTTATCTGCTAGCGGTGCACCTGCTGTATAACAGACGACGCAACGACGTAGGCGTGCTTATATGGTTAGGAAATAAGACGTCAGTCGCTCCCAAAAACGCCGAAAATCAAGTTACAGACAGATGCTCCTTGCAGTCAAATAAAAGTTAATTCGAGGTTCCAACTCCAGGTAGGGTTCAGAAGCAACTGAGAAAATACTTAGATAACATACATACATATTGTTAGGCCTTTATCTCCGAAGGGGTAGGCAGAGGCATACTATACGCCCACATTTCACCATATGCATTATTGTCCCACGTAGCAGGTGGTGGTCCATTGAAATGGACAGGCGCAGGCTGTGACGACCTGCTGTTGAAATTTTTCAAGCCGCCCATAAGGCCTTCAAACAGGCTTAACAACTGCCATTGTACTGGCAACTGGGACCAACAGCTTAACGTGCCTTTCGAAGCACGGAAACGCTCGCTAATGTAAATTCTACAAAGTGGTGACCCATCCAAGGACCACTTATAGTGAATGTTGCTTAACGCAGTGATTGTTTACAGAACTTTATTTTATCTATCACGCCTTATCCCGAAGGGGTGGCAGAGGCATATTATATGCCCACTTTACAGTCTTTACTTTATGGTCTTTAATTTGCCCCTTAAACGCTATCCATTTCACCCTGGTCGTACTTATAGTATCAGGTTCAGTCCCTAGAGCGACACATACTAAATACCATTTTAAAGAAGATGTACATACCTGTTCGAGTTCCTCCAACTCCTTTTCGAGTTCATCCTCGTCGATATCGTTAGGGAAGGCGACATTGTTGCTAATGGCATCCGTGATCTCGCGCGATATGTCGTGCTGTTCCGCAATGTCATCCATGATATCGTGCACTTTGTCCACGTCACTGGAATGGGAAACATTGAATTAGACACCAATAGCATCACCATACTATAAAGTATGGTGATAAAGTAGTTTTGTAAGTTATAAAGTAGTTGTCTCTGCTACCAATATCTTAAAATATTATATCTACTGCACGTCATGCCTTAAAACATTAAAGGTCGTACACTAGTCATAGTTCGTTCGCATTAGTAATTCAGTGCAATGAAGTTTAAAAAACCAACCATTGTATTAGAAAATCTGCCTTTCATTTCAACAACGAACAAACGGATAACTGACAAACTGTGAACTAAATTATGTAAACTGTCAACCTGTGAGTCACAAAAATATAAGTAATGTCTATTTAAAAAAATTATCAATGAATGAAGTGAGTTTCTTTAGTAAACTGTAATCACGACTGGAGTTTGTTATATAAAACTTGGATTTCTGTTCTTTTTTAACCTGTGTGTGTGTGTGACCCCCCTGTTCGAAGTATGTCGCCCGTGACATACTTCGAACTCCCGTCGCACCTATTTAATCCCGTCGCTTGTAAATTCTACAATAATGCATTAAAATATAACCGGTTTGACGACATTTATGACTACTGCTCCACTCTCCAGGGAAGTAGCGTGACGATATATAGCCTTCCTCGATAAATGGGGTATCTTTATCGAGAAAGAATTTTTCAATCCGACCAGTCTTTCCTGAGATTAGCGCGTTCAACCAAACAAACATAAAATCTCTTAAGCTTTATAATATTAGTATAGATAGTATAGATGTCTATTTAAAAACCTTATCAATAAATAAAGTGGGTTACTTTAGTAAACTGTAATCACGACAGGAGTTTGTAATTATCTTATCTTGTTATTGGGGTTGGTTTTACCCCAGCACTTCGACCCTATTGGGTCTTTAGTGCTATACCCCTTACCCATTACACAACCCCCCAGCGCTCATGCAGCACCTTCATGAGTTTTAGTATGCTATTTGGAGGGATGTGCCTGTAGTCTTCAGGTGTCGGATATGCCATTCCCAGAAGACCCATTCTCCTTGCACCAAGTGCCACGCATTCACACAGTAGATGGCGCATGGATTCGTCAGCATCTTTACAGGTCCTACACGTCGGATCTTCCGCGAGTCCCATCTTGTAGAGCTGCTGCCTTGTAGCATAGTGCCCTGTGAGCGCTCCGGTGATTCTCCGGAGCTGCTTCCTGCTGTATGTCCACATCTTCTTGGAACATCCAGCCCTAATATCTCCCAGAAACATTTTTGCATGTTTCTGGCCTATTGTCGATTGCCACTGATTCCTATGCTCCTCAGTGGCAGCCTCCTGAAGGGCTCGTCTTATCACTCCGTAATCAAGTCCGATGAACGGCTCTGGTCCAGTAAACTGTTTCTCTGAGCCCTTTCTCGCGAGATCATCTGCCCTTTCATTGCCTTCAATGCCCGCGTGACCTGGCACCCAGACCAATCTGACTCTGTTGCGCTTACCTAGTCCATTCAGGCATCTAATGCAGTGCAACACTAATCCAGACTTTACCTCACTTGATGTGAGAGCTTTGAGTGCAGCTTGGCTGTCACTCACTATATAGACAGTCTCATCAATGACTTTCCTGTCTATCATTTCTGTCGCGCAAGTTAATATGGCAAAGGTTTCCGCCTGGAAGACCGATGCATACCTACCCATGCTCTGACTAATGTTGCAGTAATCACTGTGTACTCCTGCACCTGATCCAGTTCTCATCTTGGAACTGTCTGTATACCATACCTGGACTTTCATGTCCTTCTGTCGCATTCCAGCTTTCCAGTCTTCTCTGGTGGGAATGTGCACACTGTAGTTTCTTTTAAAGTTATAAACGGTCTGTATCTTGTCCAGACACATTTCCATAACTCCTTCCTGTTCCTTTATCGCTTTAAGCGCCGTGTGCCCGTAGGTCAGGCCTCTACCTGTAACTCCGACCCTATGAATAGCCTTTCTTGCCTCCATTTGTACACTTATGTGTGATGGAGTAAGATTCAGAAGGACCTCCACAGCTGCGGTAGGAGTACCCTTAAAAGCTCCTGTCATAGCCATACAAGCCGTCCTCTGCAGTTTACACAGAGTTAGCCTACATTTCTCCTGTTTTGTCTTGGGCCACCATACTATACTCCCGTATGTTATTAGTGGCCGCACCATCATTGTGTATATCCACAGGACCACCCTTGGTTGGAGTCCCCATGTCTTGCCGTAAGTGGAGCGACACATTCCAAAAACTCTTATTGCTTTGGTGGTTACTGCCTCCACATGTTTATTCCACGTTAGTTTATTGTCTAGTATTACACCTAGATATTTCACTTCCGTGGACATGCTTAAATATTCATTTTATAACTTTAGCATTCCCATTCCTGTAAGAATTCGCTTTTTTGTGAATGTAACTGTCACCGTTTTCTTAGGGTTGATTGATAGGTGGTTTTTTCCACACCATCTCTCAACCATTCTCAACGCCCCTTGCATAATGTTTGAAACAACGCTTGGGACCTTTCCATTAATCATTATGGCTAGGTCATCTGCATATCCAATGGTATGTATAATATTTTTAGGAGGTCATCTATCACCAAACACCATAGTGTTGGGGATAGAACTCCACCCTGTAGGCAGCCTTTGGTTACTCATACTTCCATTCGCTCCCCTAGTAACTCTGCGAGTATTGTCCTTCCCTTCAGCATGTTATCCATCCATACACATATGGTGGAGTCTATGCCATGACTTTCTGCTGCTGTCCTTATAGTCCCAAAGTTGGTCCTATCAAAAGCTCCTTCAACATCCAGGAACGCAGCAAGACATATTTCCTGATTTCCCAGCGCCAACTCAGCCCTGCTCACTACATGGTGTAGGGCTGTTTCAGTTGACTTTCCTGGTTGATAAGCGCAAATGATTTTCCTCTAATATAGTTATTTACTAGCTTTTTTAGTTTGTCTTTTCCTCAATGAAAAATTAAGTTTTAAGTAATTATTTATATATAAATTTAGAGTTTGTAATTGGAGACAACTCTGAATGATGCTAGACAGAACAGAGATAATGGATTTGGTATTTTTTTATATAATATCTTATTTTACGATATCCAGACCATTAAGTTACCATGTAATCCCAGCTGATTCCAAAACCTCCCTGGATTTGGAATCTGGGGTTTACTATTAATTGGCTGTTAGGAGGAGCAATCGTTTGTCTATTGATTTTTGTCTATTGATTCGTGTGACCTTCCACCCAAAACCTTTAACTGCGCCTATGTCGTTACCTCGTCCGTAAGTCAGCAGGTGCACTTTTAGCAGATGGGGTCGTTTGGGCTTCAGATATCTTGATGGGTTATCCACTGTTGTACCATGCAACTATGTCAGTGCAAATGAATCGAGTGTCTGCGCGATGTATGGTACCCAACCAGTAGTCAGTTACAGTGCATTGGTCTAAAGGAGTACTTGTCGTATTCAATATTGGTAAATTTTTGGTATTTTCTGGTGATCTTCTTTCATTACTTATAGATTTCACTGTGCAAGTTCTACCAGTGCAAGCAGCTCTCAGTGTAACTAGGAATTCTAGACTGAACATGACTGGTGAACATGCCATTGCTACATACTATATAAGTAGGTTGGCAGGAATCTAATAATAGCTCGAGGTTATACACCTACATTAAAGAAGCGAGCCATAATATGCTTTGCGAGTCATAAACCACAGGGCACTTTTTAGTAGTAAGCTATTCTATCATAACAGCTAAATAGATAAAAGAGAAAATACTAACATATCCTTGTGAGCTAGTTTCATAGCATTGGCAGCTTCGCGCATAGTGTTGAGCACTTGTGCGTTAGTGTTAGCGCCTTCTAGCGCTTCCCGCTGCGCTTCGATCTGTGTGAGTGTCCCATCGATCTGCGTCAGCTGCTTCTCGTAGCGCTTCTTGCGCTTCAAAGCGGCGATGGCGGCTGGAAAAAGATCAGGCTATTTAGTTACTTGCAGTTAAGCACACTAAAGTGGCATAGGGTCGTCTTATTAAAGACTGATTGTTGATGGAGCAGACAAATTCTAGTGTGTGAAAGTGAAAGCTATGACTAGGTAGACATAAGTAAGAGACCTAAGTAAGGTTGCAGTCTTACAGGAGCGACTGGATGCGGAAATGTATAGAATCCAACAGTAAACGGGACTTTAAGTGTGCAATGATAAAGAGTGTTAAATATTAATGTACATATTTAAAACTTGTGGGCCAAATGGATTGTAAAACCACAATCTTGTATACAAAGACATCACTTTGCTATCAATTAATAGTGAGGTAGAAGCAACTGTGTGATTCATTAGGCTATTCAAATGACAGATCTAATCTCAGTTAGGTATGATGGGACTGGGCAATGGCCGAGTGTAATGGCAGCAAGATCAACAAAAGTTTTACTTGACTCTTGATTTGGTACCAAGCTGGTATGATAGACTAAATTGAGACTTTGGCAGTCAGACAGTACTTATTACATTAGCAGTCAGACAGTACTTATTACATTAGCAGTAAATGTACTGTTGGTCCTGGAATTAGTTGAAATGAAAAAATGAAGGTTTTGTAGTATGTGTGAAGTTAGCCCCCCCCCAATGTTCAGATAAAAAAAAAAGAGTTCTAGTCGCCCCCCACAGAGTTCTGATGTTCTTTATACTTTTTGAAGATAGTTCTATTGTTTACACAGCTCAAAAACGGTTTCAAAAATGATGTGGGGCCAACTTCCAAATTTTAATTTTTTGCAAAAATAAAATGAGTTCTAGTCTTCACATGCGTGGTTTTGTATGCAAGTATGGAGATAATCAAATCAGCGTATTGCAGTCCACTGATTGATGTAACCTCTCCCAATTTTCGTCATATTGGACATTGATTGTGGGAACGCAATGGGTTAAAAAAATAAAATCCAGAATGGCGGCGATGTGGTTCGAGACACGTCACGTCTCGTTACCTATCGAGGCGAAAAGTGGACAGGCGATAGGCACTTTGCTACTTTAAATGTTAGAGGAGGAATGAAAGACAAAATTGACGAGGTATGCGAGATGATGCGAGAGAGACGATTTGATGTTCTGTGCGTGAGTGAGACCAAAAAGAAAGGGTGTGACACCACGACACATAGAACCCTCACGGCATACTGGTCAGGTGTAACTACGACCAGTCCAGCGTGCTAAGGTGTCGATGTACTACTTTCTGCTAGAATGAATGAATGTGTGACTGAATATGAATGTGTAAGCCCAAGATTTCATCGGTTGAGATTGAAGGTGGACTCACCCGCAAATTTGTTGTAGGAGTTTATGCTCCGCAAGATGTGGTGTCGATCATCAAAAGATCAAAGTGAGAGACAAAGGATTTTGGGAGAGTGTGAGCTCTGTTTTGAGTAGATGCAAAGAAAATGAGAGGATTGTAATGTTAGGTCAGTTTAATGGTTGGGTTGGGGTGAAGCGTGATGGATATGAAAATGTATTGGGCAAGTTTGGTGACAAACAAGTAAATGACAATGGAGAAGAAAGTTTGGAGAGGAATCTTGTGGTAACTAACACCATGTTTGACTACAAAGATATCCACTTGTTTACGAGACAAGAAGGAAATCAGAGAAGCATGATCGACTTTGTGATTATAGATGCAAGGATGAGAAAGAAAGTGTTAGACACCCCAGGAATACCGCGATGCCGGGATTGACACAAACCACTTCTTAATTGTTAATCGAGTAAGGGGTCTGTTTCGACGGTGGTGGCACAGTGTGCATGAACCTGTTAGTGTATTAGAGCGCATAAAAGTCGAGAATTCTAAGAGATAGGCATAAAAGAGGAATTGATGATAAAATTCTGATGAAGTGTGTGAGATCGAAGAAGTATCGAAGTCATTTTAGGAAGGATTCGTGGAAGTTGCGATTGAAGTGTGTGGGGTAAACAAGAGAAGCCAAAGATTTAAGGAAAAGAATGTGTGTAGAAGCTCGAAAGGCATTGTCTGATAAGAAGTAAGCATGGATGGATTGGCGGACTACAAAAGTCAATCAAAGAATGCAGAAGGCATGATGATGATGTGGACGTAAAAATGTCGAAGGATGAGTATAAAAGGTATAAGCATGTTAAAAGAGGTAATGAAGCGAAAGAAGAAGAATGACATAAATGAATTTGGTAAAAGGTTATCTGATGACTTCCAACAGAATATAATATTCTTTTGGAAGTCCATAAGAATAGTGACGGGTCAACAGGTAACATTGTATCTCAAGCATATCAGATGCCGTGATGGTAGGCTTGTGAAAGGAGAAGAATGTGTATTAAAAAGATGGAAGCAATATTTTGAAAGCATATTTGAAAAACAGGATATGCAAGTACAGAGTAGTTTCTGGGAAACAAATGAAATTTGCAAGGAAAGAGTCATAAGTATGGAAGAAATAGTGGAAGCATTGAATAGTATGAAATTGGGAAAGGCTGTTGGACTTGATGGGATTTCTGTCGAGATGGTAAAACCGGGACAAGGCGTGGTAGCTTGCCAACTGTACCGCCTTTTTAACCTTTGTTGGAAGAATAGCAGCGTACCAAGAGATTAGTGTAAATCTGTCATTATGCCGCTTTATAAAGGAAAAGGGTCACAGCAAGAGTGCACAAAATACCGCGGCATAAGCTTGCTCAGAATCGTCGGCAAATTGTTTGCAAAAGTTTTAATGAAAAGAGTGATGAACGAAACTGAAGGAAAAATGTGGGATGTACAAGCAGGATTTATGGAAGGAAGGGGATGCACGGATCAGACTGATCAGGTCCTTTCCTGACTATGCATAGCCAAAAAAATTTTTGGCGAAAAGGTATATTCCTGAAAGAACTGCAAGAGAGTATGTATGGTCTAAAAATGGATGAACTGACCGTCAAGTGCCTCCTATACGCTGATGATCAGGCATCATCGGCGGAGGAGCTGCAGTTGATAGTTAACTTTATGCATGATGCCCTAAAAAGCAAAGGAATGAAAGTGAATGTAAACAAGTTGAAAGTAATGGTTTTTGACAGGTATGACAGATTGTTCAATTCTTGTGGAAGGAGACATTGTGGAACAAGTGAAAGAATTTGAAAAGTGAAAGTGGAAAAAGTGGAATTTGGAAAGTGTGACTATGTCATTGAGCAAAGAGTTTTGGCAGGCAATAAAGTGAATGGAGTCATATACACCTTTATGAGCAGTCAGAAAGTGTCTAAGAAGGCAAGACTAGCTGTAAATAGAGGAGTGCTGGTCCCCGCACTTATATATGGAAGTGAAAGTTGGGTGTGGCAGAAGACGCATAATAGTAAAATTAATGCCGTTGAAATGCGAAGTCTCCGAAGTATAGCTGGAGTGAAGTTGATGGAAAAAGAAAGAAACAGTTACAGTTTAGTTAAGAGTTTAACAATGCGATAAAGGAACATTGCGGTATGACAGAAGATGTAGTGACTAAGATAGAAAAAGGGATGCTTAAAGGGTTCGGACACGTGGAGAGGATGGATGAAAATAGACTGACGAAATAGATTTATGTGGCGAGAGTGAATAGGCAAAGTGGTAGATGTATGTATGTCAATCAGATCAGAGATGTTTTGAGAATACATTCAGTGATTAGCCAACAATTTACAACTTGATACAAGTTGTCCTGATGGAATTGTGTTCCCACAATAACGTCTTTTTCAAAAGTTGCGTCACATAGTTGCGCTGGCTTGAACCCCTAAGATCAAGGTAAAGCCCCATCAGAACACTATGTGAAGAAAAATCCCTAAGTCAGATTTAGATATCTTTATGCTATAACAAATCTAAATTTGGCCATAGACATGATAGAAAGTAAACTCCTAGATTATCTATAGTCCTGTATATTGGCAAACCACTAATGTCAATCCACCTTTTATTAACAATTCCACTTATATAATTGTAAAAGTATAAGCATTTGTTATACAATGATGCAAAATAGATACACAATGAATTGATTATGAGGTCATATAGTGTTGTGCACAGATATATTTTATATATATATTTTTCAAATGATATACACTATGTATATTATTCAAAAACTAGCAATTTTAGTGCAGGGTGCACTTGACTCCCATGGCATTGGTAATTAAAAGATAGATTGTGGCAAAGGTAATGTAATAAAACTGTGACCATTTCGCTCAGACACACAGTAAGTTAATTACTGTATTTTCATTACATACAATCAGCCTCAAAAGTAGATTAACTCAATAAAAAATTACAGAATAGATTTGTTATTGAAAATATGCATGTCAAATTACTCAAGAACAGTGTATACTTGTTTAAAATAGCTCAAGATGTATGGAATCCTATATTTAGATTTGTATTTATTGTTCTGCTATGCTAAACAGCTTTCTTTGCTAAATGCACCAACAATTTTTCAAAGTTGAAATCACATTGCGAGAACTGTTTTACAAGAAAATTTTTGTATATAGGGAGTATTATACCCATCATTATCTCTACAGATTATAGGTCTTTTCTTGTTTTGTCCATTTGTATGATTGATAATATTAGGTATCCAATGCTATTAATAAGTTTCTCAATTTCTAATATCGCTACTTCGCAGCAAAGGGTCTACCTTATTTGTGAATCAATGACCTTTTTTTCACCTTAGCTTTAATCAACAACCATCTGACCATTGTTTTAAGGGCTTCTACATCATTGATTTCAACAAGATTGGCATTTCAGTGGATCCTCTTTTCACATTCATAAAAAACAAAGAATTCCTTACATAGTCTGGTTATTGCATTGAGGCCCTGGTAAGATTTTCAGAGCCCAAGCCAGTTTCATTCACCCATAGGTGGTGCACCTGCCCACTTATAGAAAAGAGTATGGTGAAGAGAAGGAATGTGTCTAGCAGTGGCTTGTGAGAGGCTGCTTTATATTCATAGATATACAGCTTATTAATATGTACCTGTCTTGATGCATCGTGGTTACCGACAAATTATCAACTTTAAGGAATATTTAAAAATTACAAAATTTGTAATTTTTGTCAGCTACAAAAGAGAACTGAAAGCACTTATTCTTACATAAGTACAATAAAGTGCTACATACAGTGGTGGATACATAATGATACACGATCACACATTTTAAGTGAATCAAAAACAAGGTCACATACCACTAATAGTCAATAAAGAACCTGGTCATTGTACGGATAAATAATGTCTTTGCGTCATCATACGTACCGCGCTTGTTTTTAGTCCCATGTTTTCTGGCTGTTTGAACTTCTAAATCTATCTTCTTCTCCAAGAACTCCTGCTTTTTGACCAACAGTTCCTCCGTTTCACGTAATTTTTGGATTGCTTCAAGAGTTGTGGGACCCTTCTCTTCTTTTTTCCCGCCGAACAATTTTCCCAGGAAACTCATTTCTAAAGTTCGGTAATTCTAGGAAACGCTAAATAAACAACACAATGCTCAGATTATTCACTAATTACGCACAAATAGATTAAATATAAGTTCTGATTTTATTCTTTTACGGGAGTATGCGTCATCCAGGTGATGCTCCAAAGCGTCAAAAATCGCTCACATCACATAATTCTCCGAAGTATTTTTTACATTTTATTGTTCCACGCCCCAGCACTTAGTTGCTATTGTAATGTACTCTGGCGCACTTAGCATGTACACAGTAGTAAATTGATAATTAATGAATATGTGAAGATAAAAATCTTATTTCAACAAAGATTTTAAAGTACTTTGCAAAAACAATATACAATTACAGTTTTCAAACGCACTCCGAGAAAAGAAAAAGATATCAATTTGACACTAAAGGCTGTATTATAAAGACTTTAGCTTGCCTATTATGGTCGAAAAAAAAACACTGATCCGATCAGCTGCTTTATATAATAAAGAAATACGTGGGGTAAGTAATGTAACAAATAACTAAGAAATACGATACTACAAACAGTTTTTTTCCACAACGTTTTTGTGGTTCTATACCTCAAACGTGAATAAAGGAACCTTAATAAGACCACTTTCCTGCTCGTCTGTTTGTCAGTTGAACTAGAATCACGAAAAATGGCCGCGAGCTAGGTCTTACAGCACAAATAAAGACAAAGTTATAAATATACATTGACAATGAAGAGGTGTCCCCATACATACATAGTATATTCCAATTAACATAGACCTCTTAGTAGTATAGGTGCTCATATAATTTGTAGATCTAGCTTAATTTGCAGCAGCCTCGAACAAGGTAAAAAAATTATTATGACGGTATAATGGGTAGGTACGGAACACTCGGAGCACGTTTTCTACTCTCACTTGACCGTTTTTTTTTAAATTTTCTCAAATATGAAAAAATTGCGGAATTGAAAAAATTTTCTTTTCTTGTGAAATTAACACGCAACATAAATACAGAAGTCCCAGAGAGGAAAGAAAAAGTACTGATAATGGACAGTCATGCAGTGCAATGTGCGAGTTACGTCCTGCTTCGCAGTCCTGCACGGTAGTGATGATTCGATACAAGTAAATACAAGTAAGTATTCGATACTTTTGTTTCGATACCAAGTACTTTTGGTATCGAATCATTTTTTTCGATACCTACTCGGTATCGATAGAAAAGTACTCGTATCGAATCGAATCGTCGCATATTATCTACAACGAGTTTAGTCTTCTAAATATTTACAACAATTGCTCTCTTTGGCAAACTTATGAAACGAGGACTTTTTTGTTTAATAAATTATTAATTATATACAACATAAAAGAATGTGATGTATAAACCAGTTTGATTAAACTAACAGAATTAAACAATCAATTTATATGAAAGCAGAAAGTGACGTACTGATCGATCAATGCTGAAACCACTGGGTCTAGAACCATGAAATTGTGCAGAAATATTTCATAAGTGACGTAGGTGTGCACTAAGAAAGGATTTTTGCAAATTCAACCCCTAAGTGGCAAAAGTAATTGCGAAGTTTGTATGAAACGGCGTGTTTTTGTGAAATTTCTCACTTAGTTGTAGAGGCTGTTGACACACTGGATTAACACAATGTGGTAATCTTGATCCCATAATAAAAATAGGCTATGACTGGATGAACACATTGTGTTTATCAAGTTGTTATGGGAAAACGGTTCATGAAAACTTAACCATGCAGGCGAAGCCGCGGGCGTCCTGTAGTCAAGTATAAAATAGTACACTTATAATATCTTATAATAATACAATACAATAACATGCTTCATAGTTTACATAATAAAAAAAACTAAAAAGTATTGATGTGAGTAAGTATCGATATGAGTAGGTATCGATACTTTCAGTTCTCGTTATGAGTAGTATCCCAAGATGATTTGAGTACTACTCATTTGAGTAGGTATCGATACTTCCATGGTATCGAATCATCACTGCTGCACGGCGGACTGCCATGCTGAATAGTGAATGGGCTCCTTAAGCTGATTAGCTACCTAAAAAGTCTTTGTCTACGCTTCACCCCATCATACACGTAATACCCACCGTCGTGGTACAGAATTAACAAAGTGTTTTTTGCGTGTTTTGCTTTCTATTTTTATTCTCTTGTTCATTATATAACTCATTTGGAGTTTAAAGTTCCGTAATGAACCAATTTAGAGTATCTGCAAAGTCATCTCAATGATCCGGATACTTGTCTTGGTTTGTTTTAATACAACAAAAAAAAATAACTTCACAAATGACAGTGACAATGACTTAACAGTCTTGACATACATTCATTTCATTTGTTTCTGTAATAAAAACAAACCTGACGTCATTTAGTCGGCACAAGTGTGAATTATTCAAATTTTATTTAATTTTAACAAGAATTTCGTATTGTTTTAAATATATATATAGTTAGAATATACCATAAATATGGTTCGGGTAATAACTCAGGAAACATATGATGAGGTTGTTAAAGAGAATATAAATGAATTTGATATGACTCCACAAGAAGCAGTAAAAGAAGCTACTGCTCAATTTGAGGCACAGGTATGCATAATATAAATTATTAAATGTGTTATTTATTAAGCCAGGAAGTCACTTATTTCGATGTTTTACGCGTAAACCATGTTCCGGTCAAATCATGTATAGATTTGAATATTATGTTAGTTCAACAGAACTATATATTATACAGGTGATCTAATCCTTGCTTATGACTAACCATATAATTAATGATCAAGGGCGACTAGTTTATGTACCGTAAATTGGCTATCAATGACTTATATCACTTGCCTCATAAAATGGTATTATGACAACTTACTGATGATAAGATAGGTACAAACTAGATTTTCTATTTTGTAACACAAACCTTGATAGTGTCTTGTAGTTGTGAAGTAAATATTAATTAAATTCCTTTCACACTTATTAGTAAGTATTATAAATGGCAAAGTGATATGAGATGTGAGAAAGAGATATGCAAATGAAATGTAAAAATAAATAAATATATTTATCAATATGATGATACAATGATGCAAAGGGGTCCTACTGATATTTTTGAGATCTATGTTAGATGCAACTCTAATTGGTACACTTGCTGACTAACATACGAGGTTGTGATGAAGAGTAGGAAAAATCTGATTCCAAACTACTATTTATTTCTAAATACATACTTATTATAGATAAATATCACCCAGACACAGAATAAACCATCGTGCTCATCACACAAAGTTTTATCCTGGGTGGGAATCGAACCCACGACCTCCTGCGTAGCAGTCGGCACTCCCACCGTGCCACAGAGGCAGACAATTATAAAGAAAAATAAATCAATTTCAATTGCAGGGGGTTGATCTATCTAACATAATTAAGGATTTGGCCCTTGGTAGCGGCGACAATCATCTGGTTTCAGAAACTGTTACAAAACTCAAACATTTATGCTCGGACAAAAGGTGTGATCTTACCCAGGTCCTTAAAGAGATGGATATACTAAAAGTGAGTTCAAATAGTTATGCTCATAGCAAGACAAAGGGTTTTGGAAATTGTGGTATATTTACTGTCCATGTTGTCTTAGAGTTTTAGACCTGTCAATTGGTGTCATAAACACAAACATGAACATAACTTAACTTTGTATGTTTTAGATCCCCCTTTTAATTTCAATTGCACCAAGAATGAACATGAAATTTGACATGGTAAGGTTTATATGAAGAAGAAGAAGAAGGCGACATTTAACATTGGGCACAAATTATTTTTATGTAATTCATGCCCACTTTCATAGTGAACATGACTACTGACAGCATCCCTTAAGTTGTTGGACTAATGATGTGCCTCTTCTTGCTTGGTTTAATTATCCTGTTATCATGGAAGGAGCTGCTTGCGCTGGCAGAGCGTTGCAGTTTTTTATAGTTCGACAGAGGAACAATATTTTGGATCACTCTTAATCGAAAATCTTCTCCACTATTTGAGAGTGTCACTTTTACCTGACACATATTGTTCGGGAACGGAAAGAAGAGAGGGTGATTAAGTTGAACAAGTTCTCAGAACACTCGCCGTGGTAGATTCGGTAAAATGCAGCTAAGGAAGCTATTGTTTTACAAATAAATCAAATAAATTTTACTTACGCTTCTTGCAGATTCATTAATCTATACTAATATTAAAAAGCTGAAAAGTTTGTTTGTTTGTTTGTTTGATTGAACGCGCTAATCTCAGGAACTACTGGTCGGATTTGAAAAATTGTTTTTGTGTAAGATAGCCCATTTATCGAGGAAGGCTATAGGCTATATATCATTACGCTACTACACTGGTGAGCAGAGCAGTAGTCATAAATGTCGACAAATCGGGCAAATTTTTATCCATCATTGTAGAATTTATAAGCGACGGGATTAAATAGGTGCGACGGGAGGTCGAAATATGCCACGGGCGAAGCTGTGGGGGTCATCTAGTGACTTCATACATGCACTTCTGGGTTTCCAAGTACTTTTGGCCTATCCGTTTTTGAGCACTCTGCTGACGTGGTCCCTCAACACTCTACTTTCGCACAATTAATATTCTTCGTCAATCATTTCTCAATCAGTCGTTGGACGTGTCCTAACCAACGAAGCACGCCCTTATCCAGCTCAATGCTGACACTTTCATTGAAGTCTGCCGTATAACCTAACAAATAGTAACTTACCTAATCGGACGGTCAACGTTACGCCGCACAGTTTTCGAAATGATCGTATCTCCATAGCATTCAAACTACTTTTGATATACCCAGGTTTCACTACTGAACAGTAACGTTAGAACTACCACTGCAGATTACCACGACGCCTCTCGATTTACGCCACCGTTTCTCTGTTTCCGGCAGCTACTTGTCATTCTACATCCGTCCGCGCTAAAGATAGGTACTCCCTAAATTCACAATTTCATTCACTACTTCAAAATCTGGTACTAACATCCTGAACATGTTACTTTCCAGGGAGAATGCAACAAAGACATAGCTCGTAGAGTAAGGGCAGGTAAAGACGGAGCTTACAAAGTCCTCGTGGATTTTCTTTTCACGAAACAGCTACTTCAACAGCTGAGCGACAGAGATGTCAAACTTATGATAACTTCACTTGATACTTTGACTGCTTTGATGGAAATGCAGCCCGATTTGTTGGACGCTAGAGGGGTGGAATTGATCATAACGTGAGTAGTATGATTTTATTTTTTTAGAATGGGTTTGACCATAGACCCATTTTTTAAAGTATAATAGTTTAAAACACACTTTCGGATATTGTGAGTGCTGTGTGTCGCAGTACTAATGATTGTAAAAAAAAATGTTGGTATCTGTTACGACGGTATGAAGACGCTCACTGCTCTCTCCAGTCTACTCGTGAGAACGGCTATTGTAATATGGCCAAAACGTCGGGAGGTGAGTAGAGTTTTAACAATACGCGAAAGAGTTCCCGAAACCAAATACCTAAATTAGTCTTGTGAGTTTGAAAACTAATTCAAGAAATCTCAGCTCAACAACTTTCGCAATGTCGGGTCCTCAGATGCGTGACTAAGTACTTAGTGGCATTTACGAGCGTTTGCGTACATCGAAGGGTACGTTAAGCAGTTAGTCTCGGTTGCCAGTAAAATGTCAATCGCTAAGCCAAGTTTTGAAGACCTTATAAGCGAAAGCCAAGCTTGAAAAATCAACAGCAGGTCGCCACAACCTGCACCTGTCCATTTCAATACGGCAATGGCCTCACCACCTGTTACGTGGGACAAAAATGCATATGGACGTATAGTAAACATAAATAACACACACACACACACACACACACACACACACACACACACACAACATACATACATACATACACATGCCTCAAATACATATCTCATCCCCATTTATAGAGTAGACAATGTCCACGCTCTTTAACTTGTGTACTCTTGTCATAAATTAGCCGAACACTGTCTCTTGTGACACAGGTTTACCCTAGTATAAGAGACAGGGTTAAAATATTTTGTGCAACAAATGCTAACTACATATGTAGTTTAGACTACTAATTTATTGTTTTGTATCGAGTATTCATATATTATATACATGTATGTTACTTAACTTCCTTGATTAATATATAAAGGTTACTTGTATCCTAATTAAGGTACCAGATGGGCATGATTGGTAGTCTTAAATAAATTGTCACTACTCTTAAGAACTGTAACTGAATGGAATTTAAATAAACTTTACTATGCTTGAATGATTTAAATTAAAACATTAAACCAAAAAAAAAAAAGTATGCCTTTGTTTACACCTTCGGGGATAAAGCGTGACAAATGTATTAAACAAATCTACTCACAATAACTACTACTCATTCCAGTATTCTAGAGAATGTAGAGAATGATGATGTGGTAACATCTACACTGCGATGGGCCACCACGTGCTGTGTCAAGCACGAAATGAACAGACAGAGGCTGTTCGCCAAAAACATTGCTGATAACTTGAAACTGTTGCTCAATGTCTCAGGTAACCAGAAGGTAAGTCTTTCCAATCTTTTGAAATTGGTCCCCATAGAAAACCTGTTACTTATTTTCTGTCAATCATTTTATTGTAAGTAGATTAAAACTAATAGTTTTTTAAGTAAGTATATTACGTTACTAAAATATGTTATCTATTACTACTACATTTTATTCTGGGTAAAATGGTTCCTCAGGAAATTATAATCCAGCAGGAAATATTTAGAAGCGACTATAATTGGAATTGATAAGGGCGTGCTCCGTTGGTTTAGTCACATCCGACGAATGAGAGAAAAACGATTGAAAAAGAATATTTATTGTGCGAAAGTAGAGGAAGTAGGAGGAATCAGAGTAGACTTACATACGAAGACCACGTGAGCAGATTGTTCTAAAATGAAAAAGACAAAAGTACTTGGATACCGTGTATGTATGAAACAAATCATGAGTCTGATGAGTCTGCAGGCAGCGAAAGACGTATGCATGGACCGCAAAGCCTGCCGATCTGTCTTCTCTGACTACCTCATTAGGGACACAGCGTGAAGGTATGAGCTTGAGAGTTGGAAGAGAGTTGGAATCAAACATCATCTAATACCCGAATGTCTTTGCTGTACGCCGTAAAAACCCTTTTTTAAATATTATAATTATGAAATAACACTTCTTACCAGTCAATTTCAAACTATAAATCATCTGTACAATCCCTTTATAAAGGATGGCCGCAACACCAGTGAGCGAGCGAGCGAGTGAACTGGGGGGCGAGGAATACTACCAAATAAGTGAAATTCTGACAATCTAAACTATGTTTACATCAAAAACTAGACTGGCGGATGGGCTGATGTAGCTTATTTCTGTAGGTCTCGGTGAATCGAAGTGTGAAAAGGGTAAAACGGTACACCCACAGAAGTCTTGCTCACTCACTAGTATGTATCGTTCGTTTGTATCGCTAATATAACGTACCTATGTACCAGAAAAAAAAAAGGTAACGATACTCGCCCGTCTTGCAAGCTTGCTCTCTTGTTGGCGGTGAGCGTGTGTGTAATTTCAATAATATATTACGGCTATCGTAGCGAGTCGCTGCTGTTAGTGGTCAGGTATGATAATGGTGATTTTGACCTCAGCTTCTGAGCGAGACACTACAAGTTATCCGCAAGTTGACGTTGGACGATGACGTGCGAGTGGAGTTCGGCAAGGCGCACGAACACGCGCGGGAATTAGGCGCACAGATGCTCGTGCCGCTCGCCAATTTGCTTAAGGGTGAGTTGTCTTCTGTACATTTTTCTTTCCCAGCATGGTGTTGGTGTTCCCGCGCACTCCTCTAACTAGCAAAGAACTCCTGTTCCGAATAGTTGCGTAAAAGTAATACACCCGCTTCAGCGAAAATTTACCAATGGGCTGCATTCGGGACCTCAACATAATTCTAAACGCGTTTTTTAACTTAACGGGAAGGTCGCCATATGATTATTGCCTATAGTCAGCCCACAGGCCAAAGGTATAGTACCTAGCACAAAAAGGATATGATGAGAGTTGGTTTTACTTTAAACTAGCTGACATCTAAGCTTAGCCCGCGTGATAGTTTTCTCGTAGCCATTTTCTCCAGTGTTATAGGAAGCTATTATGTTATCCTTAAGAGCGAGGACTTTTCTGTAAACCCATTTATGATACATAATTCCACCATACATTATTATGTTATATCTCAAAACGCTTAGGCAGCAAGCTCCCAGATGCCATTTTTTTTTCCGACACTTCCAATATAGGTATATTTTCATATTTTAGACAATATATACAAAAACTTAACAAATTATATACTTAGGGTGGATTGCATCAACTTACTATAACAATAACCAAAGCCAAACCAGCCGTCAAATCTGTGGTTAAACACTATTTGAATCTTACAACGGTTAAAATGACGTCACATCTGACACTAACTTTAACAAGCCGATTCTTGGCGGTTAAAGTTATATCGTCGGTTATAGTAACAGTAACAGACGTAATGACGTTACGGTCACACTAACAATAATATTACGGACACTACAAACAATAATCAAATATTCCCATATAATATGCTTAATTGTGTGCATAAACATTCGTAGTAGGTAAAGTATGGATACCTACATAAGTTATTGTATGATGGCATTAGTGCGTGATATTTTATAGGAATCTAGTTCTTCTGACACTGTACCCATTTAAATATCAAATCTTCCGGTGGAATAAATGCCGAGACATACAGTCGTCGTCCAACGAATGAGTGAGGAACGATAGACGAAGAATATATATTGTGCGAAAGTAGAAGGAAAAGAGCCAGGGTAGGCCGAGACTTACATATGAAGACTACGTGAGCAGATTGCTCAAAAACGGAGAAGTCAAAAGTACTCAGATAGCCAGACGTGCATGTATGAAGCGATTGTTAAATCTGCCAGAAGCGAAAGAAGTATGCATGGATTGCGAAGCCAGGCGATCGGCTCGCTCTGAATACCCCGTCAGGGATACAGCATAAAGATTACATTAATAGCAGAACATTAGTAGGGTTTATTCTGTGGTTTACGTAAAAATAAACCACAGAATTAACACAATTAAATACTTTATTTAATAAACAATTTATTAATTTATCATAGTATTTTTTTATTTTCTAATATGTCAATTTGAAATTAAAGTTTTATTAATTCTTGTTTATTTCGTTCTTCATTGTCTCATGATTTGATCCTGTAGTTCTTTTTGCTGCCTGATACTTTGCTGAATTCTTTCCAGTTCAAGGGCATGGAGACTCTCTAAAACGGAAATTCTCGCGTGAAGCGCTTTTTATACAACTGTCACTATTGTTTTCCTGGTTTCTCTTAATCATGCCTGAAAATGAGGACAAAAATTAATATTTAAAATATTTATAACTAAAATATAAATTAATATTTAAGAGAGATATGCCTAAATAAAAAAAAAGTAATTGCTACAACTTCTTTTTGAAGAAGCGCTCGTGGACTAACTCAGTGTTCTGTAAACGATCACCGCGTTAAGCAACTATCGCTATAGGTATAGGTGGTCCTTGGATGGGTGACCACTTTGTGGCATTAACATTTGCGAGCGTTTCCGTGCTTCGGAAGGCACGTTAAGCCGTAGGTCCCGGTTGCCAGTAAAATGGCAGTCGTTAAGCCCAGTTGAAGGCCTTATATGAGGCATAAAAAATTTCAACAGCAGGTCGCCACAGCCTGCGCCTGTACATTGCAACAGGGCAATGGGCTCACCACATGTTACGTGGGACAAAAATGCATACAATGAAATATGGACGTTTAGTATGCCTCTGCCTACCTTCGGGGATAAAGGCGTGACAATATGTATGTGTTTTTTAGTATAAAGATCATACATCCAAACTAATATTATTATCTAAAACAAAAGAGTTTGTCAAAATTTCATCAAAATTTTGATGAAATTTGGTATGAAGATAGATTCGAGTCTTGAAGAAAGCCATGCAATAGTTTTTAACTAAAGTGCGCAGAGCTGCAAGCGGAAGCTAGTCTGATATAAATTCATTTATCAAAAACACCTACGTTTTAGTGGTGGTGCCAACGGTTTCCTCAATAAAGAATGAGGTGTACTGCAGTCAAAATTAAATAATATTTTTTCAGTCTTTTTCCTTTTGAACTGACGAATTTTCATCACCATGAATGCATGCATGCATGTTTTTTTAGACATTAAAATGCTCTTGCGTTTATACACCAGTATTTGCAATTGATTTACTTCTACTTTACTAAAATTAACACTTCTTTCTCTGAAAATAAAAATATTATATTAGTAAGTTTTCACTGAATATATAACCGACGCGACGGAATGATAATGGTGAACTTACTTCATACAGTATTAATCCAACCCAATAATTGAGCTTGATCCTGTGGCACTTTCCATGTTTTCAGTAAACTAAATACTTATTTTATTTATAATTATTACTAGTTCAATTTCAATGATAAGCCTGCAATATTGACGTTTAAATTAGTCTGACAGTTTTTTATGAAGCTTGAAGAAGTGTTTCCAGAACAAAAAAAATTACCCCTTCAATTTTTATGGAGAGCAAGTAACTTTACATTTGCAACCCCATTAACATTAACTATAACAAAAAGTAGGATTGTGCAACGCATCATTGTTAAATTTTATTGCTACCGTTATTGTTACTGCTAAAGTTAATTTTGACGGAAACTATAACCAAAGAATTCGTGCAATTCACCCTTAATCATTCCTCGAGAACCACTCTATCCATTGGTGAAAACAGCACAAAAATCGTTACAGTAGTTTTTGTCGCGACAGAGGAGATATGAGTACCATGCAAACTTGCGAAAGACCATATTAGCTCTTACCGATAGCACCCTTCGGTCCTGCTCAACATCTGACCGACTGCTTGAACCTTTGACTTTATTAGTTTAAAGATTGCTTCTCTTATACATTTACAGAGAATACCAAACCACCTTTAGTGTCGGAGCTGATGTTGACTATCGCCTCTTTGCTGGTGCGAAACGAGCTCTGCAAGATGGTGGCCGAATGCGGAGTCGACGCGATATTTACCGCACTTGCTGACAACTATGACAATGTAGGCGTTGTGCAGCAGGCGAATAAATTGTAAGTTATATCATTGATTTTATCATGCTGACATGCGGGGGGGTTTCTTTGACAAAATATTTATTTTGCCATTTGCTGAGCCTGGCCTCCAATCTCTATCCAACCTACGTTTATAAGCTACATTCATTTCTTACTGATACTAAGCTCTTTCTTCTTTTATTTTCTAAAATCATCTTCACATTTTTATCTTTTATTTAAATTTATTGTTATCACAATTATTTTGAGTATTTTTCTACATACCGCCATCTAGCCTAAATTTAGCTAATATAAGCTTGTGCTATGCGATCTAGACAACTGATAAACAACATATTTAGTGATTATATATTTCTAAAAACATACATATAAAACACAGTGGTACCGTTTCCTATTAAATTAAAAGTCCTTTGCAAAGACCGCATTACCTTCCTAAGAAGAAAACAGAAGAGATGACTACATAATAATAATCTTTACTAAAAACAGTAAACTATAGTGCTTTAACTCAAGTTAGTACCCATTTCATAATTTAATCTATACTTACTAATATATAAAGCTGAAGAGTTTTTATGTTTGGTTGAATGCGCTAATCTCAGGAACTACTGGTCGGAATTGAAAAATTATTTTTGTATTGGAAAGTCCATTTATCGAGGAAAGCTATATGCTAAATAACATAACGCTACTGCCCAGGAGTGCGGCGCAGTAATCATAAATGTCAACAAATCGGGTAAATTTTCATACATTTTTGTAAAAGTAATAAGCAACGGGATTAAATGGATGCGACGGGGATGTAAAGTATGTCACGGGTGAAGCCGCGGGAGTCAGCTAGTTTTAACATAAGGTCGTAAGTGTTATTGTATACTCTGTTTTTTTCTTTATATACTAGAATGACATTTGAAGTGTTGCCGCTTTATCGCAATAAAAAGCTAGTGTCGTGACCAAAAATTAGGTGGTTAGTTGATTAGTTTGAAATTGTGTCTATTCAAATTCATGGAGTATTGAATGAGAAATTAAGAATTTAATAAATTTAAGTCATGCAGATTTATTCGGATATTACCGATATATATTGATATGTGTTTAGATACGCGATGTATGAGCTCCTGGCGGAGCAGGGATCGCAGAGCCTCCATTTCTCGGGTCACAGGTGTGTAGTCCCGCTCTAGCGCCTCCTTGCGCCATTGATACAAGGACTCCCATGGAGAGGTCCCGGCAAGGAGTCATGCCGCCTCGACTGAGATCGTGCAGTAACCTCTAATCATCCTGACGGCCATCGTCTTGAACGGACTATTTAAAATGGCCACGCTGGTGGCCGTCAGGTTCCCCACCCATACGGGTGCCCCATATAGAGCCATACTCCGCACGATCCCGAGGTAGAGTCTCCGGCAGGGAGCGTTGGGTCCCCTTACATTGGGCAGCAGACGCGAGAGCGCGGCCGCAGCCCCCCTAAGTCAGACAGCCTATGGCCAGATCGTTGAAGTCAGCATCACATTCGATTTTATATCTTTTAACACAATGAACAGTGGAAACACCAATCCCCAAAACTTCATTAGTATTTTGAGCACAATGGCGCTTGTTTGGTTTGTCACCTAATAACGTATCGAATTAGTTTTATACCACTGTCTTCTCTGACGCCAAAAGTTTTTATTTTCTTGGAGCCATAACTGCACTCGAAATACTCGGTACAGTATACATTTTGCAAGATGTTTTACTTAAAACAACTAACATATAACCAAACAGCGACACTCAAACAACAATGTAGCAAAGCTTGTGGAATAGGTATACGTATAACCTATCGGGAGCGAAGAAGGTATGGTCAGTGCCATGGTCTCCAACGAGAGAATATTTTCGTCCAAGAGCAAAAAAAAAAGAATATAGAAATATTTTTAACATTATTGTAGTATTAATATAAAAGTATTTATCAAACCTTTCCTATTAGGTGAATGATTCGATTCATAAACTAAATCGACTAAGTAAGGCACTATGGTTGCACACTTTAACATTAAAAAAAACAATGACATACAGAATGTCTTTCTAGTATATAAAGGAAAATATCAGAGTATAGGTAATATCAATAATACAACAAAAATACTGCAATATAATTTTGTTTTATTAGAAATGATTTGAACACGAATTATGTTAAATTGTGACTATTGCGGGAATTTTGACGTGATTTACAGACATAATACATTGTAAACGGTGGGGTCAAAACTGTAATAGCTAATTTCTTCCAGATTTGTTCAGCTTGGTCTTTAAGAAGACGCTGTCAAGGCCTCATTTATTTCATAGAATTCATGAAGTATGACAATAAATGTGAAAGTTTAACGAAAAAAAGTGCGTGTGTACTTATGTACACGCGTTAGAAGTTATATTGCTTTAGTCTAATAAGATGTCATTATATAAACCACAAATCTTTGTTTGTAACAGGAATGATAAATACATCAAAAGTAAGAAAAAAAAATCAAAAGAATGAAAACTACTTTGAAAACTTGTCATGGAAACACTTATCAGCTAACTTCATGGTGTCGGCTTTTCGTGACGGTCTGCGATGAATTAACTCTCATCATTTTTCCCTAACGCGCCAAAAGAAGTTTAACTTCAAAAAGTGATCCTTTGTAGCAGGCTGTGATATGAACACCATATAGATGCCTACTTTAATTGCTACACTTTTTGCCAAATAAGCTTTACACAACATAATTTAAAATACGTATGTCTATAATATCAGAGATCATAATCCTAAAAACCACACATCTTCTCAGCGGACTGAAAATGCGATCTCAAGAACAAACACCTCTGATTGTCCAGAAACAGTGTCTTCTTCTTTACAATAATCTCGTTCTCTAACATGGACCTCTCGTGGATTAATTCAGCTCTCACTTTCTCCGTTTCCACTGTTCTATTATGCAACAGACTCATACTGTCATTTAAATCTCTTACTTCTTCTATCAACGCAATAAGAGATCCTTCTCGGCAGTTCTCTACGTTTGGTCTGCAATGCTTTGTGTTTAATCTTGTCTGTGCTACTTGTATTCTATGGGAGACTTTCAACATTTCCTCATGCAACGTTTCGAGAACATTCTCAGTCTCAACAATCTTTTGCAAAGTCAGTTTTAACTGATTTTCCAATTCAATTTTGACATCTTCGGTACTTGCGATCCTTTCGCTGAGAGATTTGTTCAGTTTGATGTCTTGGGAGCGGAGATCCCGCGCTGTGTTCATGAGAACTGCATCTACTTTCGCTCGTAATGCTTTAGACTTGTCGAAAGCTGATTTGAACTCGTTAAGAGCATTGATTGTGTGTTGTTCCCACGACGAAACGTTGGATTGACCTAGAAAAAAAAATAGTTTGTCAAGTAAATTAGAATCTAACAATAAAATTAAGAACAAGTTGCATTATTCGAATAATACCTTCTGAAAGTCTCGTAGCTCCCGCCGAATCTTTGACATTTATTGATTTAGTTTCCAATCCAACATTATCCGTTTCGTATTTAAACGCCAAATACTTGTCGCTCCAATCTCTCTCCAACCAATGTTTAGAAGCTACATTCATTTTTAACTGGTACTCAATTTCCCGCAGGAGCTCTCTATGAATCTTCTTCACGTTTTCTATTAACGCCAATTCAGTGAATAAGTCTTCTTGAGGTTCATCATATATCAGATCAGACTGCATTCTTAGCTTTCTCAAATCTAGACATTCTTCAGTAATATACTCGGGTATTTTCAGAGTATCGATAGCGTTTTTCAATTGCTGTCGTTGCGTTTCTAAAACATTGATTTCAGCATCCATATCTCTTATAGCCCTTTCTAGTTCTGATTTCCAATAGTTAATATGTCTTGCTCTATGTTTGAGTTGATCAGTGCTATCGCTAAAGTCTTCACACGAAGTTTGGTTTACTTTGATAATACCGTTTTTAGTTATAGCTGCGTTTTTATCAGTAGTACGTATAATGTCACCTTTGAGAACTTTTTGGTTGTGTTCGTCCCATACTCGCATTGTTGATAATGCGAAATTACGATCGCCGTATGATAGATAGTCGCCTGATTCTGCTGTAGTCATTCTAGCAGACATTTTGGCTTCCTTTTAAATAAAATGTCTAAGAAGTATTAGTTATTTTTCTGTTGTATATGTTTATAGTCGTCTAGAAAATATTGGTTAATGTTAAAATGAGCAAAATATAAGTCTTAAACTTACATAAGCCTTCTTGTACTGCAAATTTTTCTTCTATTAGCGTTGATGTGGTATCTGCAACTAGAATCTCCAATTCGGAACCTGTATTTTATTTAACTTTCTTTGATCAACACCAGTTTCCAGTTGAGGTTGTGGCCCTCGGAATTATTTATGGGACACTATTTCCTTGTTTCCTGCTTTAGTAGTATAACTAGCTAATCCCCGCAGTTTCGCCCTCGTGGTAAAGATTTTCCGTACCCGTTTCCCACACGGTATAATAAGCTATCCAAAAGTAGCCTAAGTTACTACTTGTAACATCAGCTGTCTGCTAGAGAAAGTCCCATTAAAATCGGTCCGGTCTACCCATTACAGAGATTATCTGGAATAAACAGACAGACAAAAAAAATGTAGGTGCATTAAATGAAAGCTGTTAATTCGGAATACAAACAAACACTTAAATTGTATTTATATGTATAGATAAAGCTCACCCTTTTCCAAAGAAAGTGAAGCTCGTAAAAATCTTCGTCAGACATCCGTCTGTACTCACTGCTTACGGACAAATAACATATTTATAAATGACAAAACGCATGATTTAATGTTAGTACTATTGAATTAACCGTCGGTTGTCATAGGAATGCAAAGTTGATACGGGAATATTCACCCAGCCCTTTATGAGGAGTATTCGTGTTATGGTAACATTGGGTTATTTGCTTGTATTTTAAGGTTAAATTTACGTCAACTTAACGAGTCATATACAGAATTAGGGTTTTCACCTGACTAACTAGAAAAAAGGAAGTAAGTAGGAGTACACTCACACTAATTATCACATCCATACTTTAAATATATAAAGCTGAAGAGTTTGTTTGTTTAGTTGAACGCGCTAATCTCAGGAACTACTGGTCCGAATCGAAAAAATCTTATTGGGTTGGATAGTCCACGCTACTACCCAGGAGAGCGAAGCAATGATCATTAATGTTAACAAAACGGGCAAATTTTCATAAAATTATGTAAAAGTAAAAGCGACGGCGTCTAATGAATGCAACGGGGTTCAAAATATGTCACAGGCGAAGACGCGAGGGTCAGCTAATTTGGTATGAATCAACAGATAGCCGATAACTGCCAAGATGAGACGTGCTTGAGATATTATCTGAGCCAAGATACAATAGCCTAGAAAAAAAGGTAGTGCTGCGACATATGTGCGCAAGCTTATGAAGATTTGCAAGTACAGTTTTCTCTTTGCCCAAAATGAATTCGTTCCATTTGGTGTCGAGACACTAGGTCCATGGGGTCACGGAGCCCATGGTCTTTTCACGGCACTATATAAGCGTCGAAACTGGCGATCCTCGTGCCGGGAGCTTCCTCGCGCAAAGGCTTTCCATAGCTATTCAGCGTGGGAATTCTGCCTGCATCATGGGTACCCTACCGAGGGGAACCAGTTTATATTTTGATAGATAGGTAGATTTAATAAACGTATAGCTTTATTTATTTTTTTACTCAAATTAATAAGAAAATGTTTTTCTATTGTTAGTGACTGGAATAAATTATTTATAGAGCCAAGATCTCTATATACAATAAGAAAACCAACCGCACCTGGTATGCGATAATAGAATGGGATAGGTCTCCCTTATTTTATTATTAAGAGTACTATTGATTATTCATCGGTTGTCATAGGAATGAACTATTGTTTAGGAGACGACCTACTTTCCAACGGGAACATTCAGCTTGCCTGTTATTATGAGGATTGTTCGTGTTATGGTAACATCTAATACATTGCGTGTTTAGAGCAGATTTCAGTCTAATTTAAAGGACTTTTTGTCTATATAGTAGACCTGGCTTTAATTCTATAGGTTCATAAATAAACCTTTGTGTGATAATAGACCTTTCTATTGATGAAGGAATTATAAAATATTGGTACTATAATATTAGACCTTAAATGGACAATAAATTCTTTTCAAAAATTTTTTTTTTGTATTTAAATGGGTACAAAACGTAATTTGGTTTGCGTATAAAATTAAATAATAACAAGTTATTGAAATATCCATCTTCCATCCATTTGTTACCCGCTCATTCAAAATGCACCCATTCTGGAGTCAACAGTCAAGACATACAGATTAATCAATATGCAGTCGCCGTAACCCGGCAGCACACCAGCAAATGCTTTGTGAAACAATTAATGCGCCAATACATGCATACATACGAGAAGCATTTGCGTACTATCTGTACTAATACTAGCTGACCCCGCAAACTTCGTACCGCAAATACTTACAACTTGTCTTTATATGGTACGGTTTATCCGAAGAGTTTCCGTTCCCGTGGGAATAAAAAATAGATGTTGACCGATTCTCAGACCTACTCGATACGCACACAAAATTTCATGAGAATTGGTCAAGCCGTTTCGGAGGAGTACGGTAACTAACATTGTGACATGGAAATTTTATATACATACATATCGTCACGCCTGTCTCCCATCGGGGTAGGCAGAGACTATGGCTACCCACTTGCTACGATCCTGGCATACAACTTTCGCTTCTTCCACTTTCATAAGTGTTTTCATACACACACGCCGGTTAAGGGTACTCTTGACCTGACCTTTTTCCAAAATGTCTTCTATCTGATTGACATATGTACGTCAAGGTCGCCCCTTACCAGTTTGCCCATTCACTCTCTTCTGATAAATCTGTTTCGTTAGTCTACTTTCATCCATCCTCTCCACGTGTCCGAACCATCTAAGCATACCTTTTTCTATCTTAGTCACTACTTCTTCTACCATACCGCAATGTTCCCTTATCACACTGTTCTACCTTTTTCTATCTTAGTCACTACTTCTTCTACCATACCGCAATGTTCCCTTATCACACTGTTCTACCTTTTTCTATCTTAGTCACTACTTCTTCTACCATACCGCAATGTTTCCTTATCACACTGTTCCTTTCTTTGTCCATCAATTTCACTCCAGCTATACTCCGCAGACTTCTCATTTCCACTGCATTAATTTTACTTCTATGCTTCTTCTGCCACACCCAACTTTCATTGCCATACATGAGTGTAGGAACAAGTACTCCTCTATGCACAGCCAGTCTTGCCTTCTCAGACACGTTCTGACTGCTCATAACGTTCAGACTGGAAATTATCAGATAACCTACTATTAAATTTATCCCTATCATTCTCTTTCTCTCTTTTTATAACTTCTTTTAGATTATAAAGCTGAAGAGTTTGTTTACTTGATGTTTGGTTGAATTTATAAAAAATGTAAACTGGTCGGATTTATAAAAATATTTTTGTGTTAGATGATTTATCGAGGAATGCTATAGGTTATATATCATCACGCTACTACCCTGGAGAGCGGAGCAGTAATCATAAACGTCGACAAATTAGGGAATTTTGTAAGCATTTTTGTAGAATTTTTAAGTGACGGGATTAAATCGGTGCGACTGTAGTTCAAAGTATGTCACGGGCGACGCCGAGGGTGTCACCTAGTGTATAATATATACTTTTTGTATAGGTTTTTTTAGCATTTGTCATATCTTCCTGTTTGCTGATCCTGCAAAAATTTTATTGATTTTTTTTTTTTTTATTTGTGTTTCAGAATAACGGCTCTGGCAGGCAACGATGACGTCAAGAGGGATCTGGTGAAGAGTGGGATTGTACCAGTGGTGGTATCAGTACTCGGTAGACACTCAGTAAGTATCGTACTGTGTTAAATTAAACAATTTTGGTAAAGTAACTTGGTATGCTCTGCTAGGTCTCGGCCGTTCCGCTGATAGAACAGCAGGACGTGTGTTTGGATATAAATTAAAATATTACCTTGCCGATATCACAATGTGTTCTCATAATATAATTCTTTTTTATCTTTATCGAACATGGAATGGATTACAATATTAATTAAAAATAATTAATCTTATCATAAACTGAACACAACAGTCGGAAGATACAAGTACAACAGAGTTGTTTTTTTTTATTTTATTTTTTTCGTAATCATTTTATGGCCAGGTTACTAAGACCTTTTAGACAAATTTTATTTATTTCATATCTCTTCATTCTTATGTTTTAATTTAGTCCTGTCCAGTCCCTTGTCGATGTCAAGCTCAGTCCCCTGTCCAGTGTCCTTGTCCCATTAACGTGGTAGAGCGTTATTGAGGCTTTTAGTGGAATTTACGCGGCAAGATGTAAAATAGCATTTCACTGCAATATAGCACTCTCTTTCACTAAAACACGTTTACACAACTTTTATGTCTAAGAAACTACAATTTTTACCCATAAAACAATGTTAAGTTTGGAAAATAATATACAGCAAGCGTCAAAAAATAAAGTTATGCTACCAGGACTAACGTGCGGATGATGATATCGACAGACTAACCTAGTCGGTTGTACAAATAATCGTGTGTATAAACGGAACACTAATTTCAAGGGGGCAGTTGTAGCCTCCATAGCTCAGGGGTTAGAGCACTGGTCTTGTAAACCAGGGGTCGAGAGTTCAAATCTCTCTGGAGGCATCTTGTGTTTTTGGATTTTATTTTTGTTTCTCTTTTGCTTTTTATTATTTGAGCGATCTGTTTTTTCTTCTTTTTTGCAAAATAGGGTTAAATTTTGTTAACAATTTTTTTTTGATGAATTTTTTTGAGATTTTCCTTTAATTACTAATAATATACTTATTCGTATAAATTCACTCAGATCAATGTTTTAAGTTTTTAAATATCGTTTGATTTTGTTTAACCTATTTGAAAAAAAGAGGTATTATCTCACTTTGTTTTTATGTTTCTGAACTCGTATTTCCAACCGATTTAGATAATTAAAATCTCAATTCGGTTTCAGTAGTTCCTGTAAGCGCCTCCAAGCAAACTCAACAGCTTTATATTTAATCTCAGTATAGAGGGTTACATACTCATATAGGTTATTTTATTATATAACCCTATTCTGTTGTAATGTGTGAGTATATGTCTGAGTAATGTTTTTGTTTTATACCAAAGAGGTAGCGACAGACAATCACACCGCCTAACTGATGGAAATGGTTATCGTAGCCTACGAACGTTTGCAATACCTGAGGTGCAGCACTCGCGTTGCCAACCAAATGTAGATTTGTAACCTGGGACATTGTGTTCGTGGACAAGGGTCGATTGAACTTCGGAAGCGATTTTAACGTAGTTTGGTTTCTTGCAGAGCAACGCCACGGCGACGGCGTTAACCCTAAAATGCATTGCGGCGTTATCCCTCCGAGAGCCGGAGCACAGTCGGCAGTTTCTGGATAGCGGCGCCCCCGAAGTTATCGTCGAGTGTATGAAAGTGCATCAAAACGACGCCTCTGTGCAGGTTCGTACCTTGGTTTGTCGAATTGGAACTTAAAATTGTAAGTCGTAGGACTTTTCTCCTTTGTTCCTCTGTGAACATAACGCTTGCAACTAATATCGCAAACCATATAACAGACGGTTAATATTCCGTTAACTCTAATACTAATATCACACATAATTTCTAACTATACAATAATGACGTGTCTATTTTGGGAAAACCAGACTATTTTCCAATCGAATCGATAACCCATATTCGTGTGGAAATCCTCATGGCCGGGTGAGGTCTCGGAAGAATAATCCCAGGTCTCCCGACAGACTATCTGAATCAGGGCGTTCAAGTGCTATCCCGCTTCTTTTAGGGATTCGGATGTAATCCCATTGCTATTTATTTTGGCTGTACCGCTACGAAATAGATTCGACGTCAAAAGTCGGGTTATCCAGAAATAGTCATAACAGTACAAACAATGACAATATTTTTTTTATTTAAGAAAAACGCCTGCTGGGCAGTCCGCAACATGGTGGCTCGGTGCCGCGACCAAAACGTCAAATTTCACGAGCTGGGCATCGAATCTCTACTCAACACTGCCTATCAGAAGTTCAGCAGCGAATTTGGGTTCGATATTAAATCCGCTCTTAGAGACTTGGAGTGCGATGTTAAACTTGACGAACAGTGGACTGGAAGAGGTGTGCATTTGGAGCAATGATTGAGTAGACCCTATTTTAAATGTAGATATTATTAATATAAGTACTGCATTAACAGAATAGAAGGGTTCGTATATGTTTGGTCGAAGTCTAGACTCCAGTAACGGTTGAACTACATCCTTTCGCACCGAATTGCAATTTCTATACTTCTATCCGTTTCTGTTACTTAGAATCTTCATTTACTAGAGTGAGAAAGAGAGCAAGAGTACGACAGCACGCGACGACGATGATGCTCTCAGCACCCCGCTCTCTTTCTCACTCCAAGAGCCGGAAATGTAGTAGTTCAATCCCGCCGTTTTGATGCGCCGCCATTTTTAGAACATAATAAAATGGCGAAATGGGCGTTAGATAATTTCCCTTTGATTTTATTTACCTACTGACTTCTATATACAGAATATCTTTACACTATCAATAAATTTAAAGTAATATTGCTTTATGAGATGATAGTAGTCCCCTAATGTCATAAATAGTCCCTATTATTTGTATTTAACATAATACTCACATACCACAAAGTAAACAAGTAAATTTTGTTGTTGTCTTTTGTTATTAAAAAGTTTATTAAAGTATTTAATAAATCTGGGGGCCGAGTCTACTACTGACAAGCTGTGGAATAGAACCAGAATCGCTTTTTTTAGCTGTCAAAACGTTAGTAGACTATAAAAAATGCAACTCAACTCAACTCAACTAGCGGCCACTGGCGCAGTTAGTAGTACTCATCGGCCGACCGATAGAAGTCTATTGGAGTACGAATGTATTAGTAGACTACGGAAAAAGTTAAAACTGTACCGGTGGCTTACTATTGAGCGACGATTACGATTCTTTTCTGACGCGATTGAAATAGTAGACTTGGCCCCCTGTTTAATTATTATTTTTGTGACAGAATATGCGGATCCGTATTGAAAAGCGAGCTTACCAGCGCAATGGCAACTACTGACTGTAAAAAATATATTACAGCATTTCATTCATGTGTTATATATGTATATATTCCCTGATAGGCAGAATCAGTTATATAAATCGTATTGCTTATATTATTTGTTTAATTAATAGATAGATGGCAGTGTCTACAAAATGTCCTAACAACTTAGGAGTGACCCTCTCTGGTCAAAAATTTTTATAAAATTATCGGTGACTTTCTTACACTTTCTGTAAATATAACAAGTATGTAATAGACATATAAACCATACTGAAAGAAATAGGTGAATTATTATCACATAGCACATGAATTTAATAATAGTGAGAGTCTTGATTGATTTTTTTTATATTCATTTTTTTTTTGGAGTTTTTATCCTTCAAGGAAATGTCAACTCCAATAGTGAATCTCGTATCTGAATTTTACTTAGTTCAAAAGATCAAAGCATATGTAGGCTGGAAAATGCAGCGAGCTGTGATCAGGATTACTTTTACATATTTTAAAAATCGCATAAATAGCTTTAATAACATAGCTTTTACAACATAGGCAGGCACTGCCTATGTTGTAAGGTGCTTTTAATAATAATATCAATTAATAACTTATGTTTATTGTTATTATTAACCTCTATTATGTTATGAAATAATAAAAAGAAAAGAAATAAACTGATATTTTATTAAAGAACTAGCTGTCCCGGTGGACTTCCTACAGCCTTTAAATTAATACAATTTGTTTTTAGTTATTAACTGAGTTTTAAAGCAGGAAAATCAGCTTCTATCGCTACAGCATTGAACATTAATATATTTAGTACTTATAAAATATAAATAAATATCCATCACGCCTTATCCCCGAAGGGGTGGCAGAGGCATATTATATGCCCACTTTTCACCGTGTGGATTCCTGTCCCACGTAATAGGTGGTGAGCCCATTGCCGTGTTGAAAATAGACAGACGCAGGTTGTGGCTACCTGCTGTTGAAATTTTCAAGCCGCTCATAAGGCCTTCAACCTGGCTTAACGATTGCCATTTTACTGGCAACCGGGACCAAAGGTTTAACGTGCCTTCCGAAGCACGGAAACGCTCGCAAATGTAAATGCCACAAAGTGGTCACCCATCCGAGGACCAGCCATAGTGAAAGTTGCGTAACTCCGTGATCGTTTACAGAACACTGAGACAGCGGGGTCACGAGCGCTTCAAAAATAACGTATCTGTACATAAATAGAAAGTTTGGAGAAATAAAAAATATTGTGTCAGATTGAAATGAAATTTAGTGTGTATATTTTAATGGGTTACTGGATTGTTTTAAAATACAATTGGATCCGGTAGAAGGCGCTGCTGTCGGTATGTCACCTAATTGGCTGTACAAGAGAAACGTAAGTACATATTATTTTAACACCAACTGTAGATTCGTTACAAGAATTGTTTTTTTTTATACCACTGAGGTAGCGAATGTGGTCACCGTAGCCTATGGACGTTTGTAACATCGAAGGGGCTGCACTCGCATTACTGACCAGACAACAATCTTCTAAGATTCCTTTTGAAGAACTCATGTGAAGCTCCTTTTATACCACTGAGGTGGCAGACGTCTCACCTGATGGAAAGTGGTCACCGTAGCCTATGGGAGTTTACAATACCAGAAGTGCGGCACTCACGCTGCCGACCCTGTAGAAACCCTTTAAGACCTTTAACCCCTCTGAAGAATACCATACTTCATTCTTTCGGGAAAACCGGGAGCTCATCCAAGAACCACATAACGTAGATGTTCGGGGAAACCAGGAACTAATTCAACAATCTAAGCGTATGCGAAAGAATCCCCCTATCGGACCTAATCGTATACGAGCGCTCCGGATACAAAGTCTAAGGATAAACACCCTGTCTATGGCGAGCGGTGCGATGACAAGAAGTAGCCATAGCCATCATATCAATCAATTCTCCGGGAGAGAAGCTGCTTTTCCTGCTTTAAAACTCAGCTAATAAATAAAAACAACATGTATAAATTTTAAGGCGGTAGGAAGTCCGCCGGGTCAGCTAGTCTTATATATAAAAATGAATTGATGTGCGTTAGTCTCGCTAAAACTCGAGTATGGCCGGACCGAATTAGCTAATTTTAGTCTTGAAATATCGGTAAAGGTTCAGGGTAGGTTTAAACGGTTTGAAATAAACATAATAAATAAAGCTAAAACTAAATATGGCCATTAATTTTTTTCAATACAAAATCCTGCCTGTGAAATTTTGATGTTCTTAGAGTCTTGTCTTGTTTTCTTGAGTTTTAATTTTGTTTAGAAATTTAGAAATAGAGTCATTTGGTTGTTAAACATTTATCGATGTGTTTCATAGGGCTATAGTATGAGGTCCCGATCTCTTTGGTAGGAATACAAAATAGTTCTGTTTCAGAAATAAAAAAATAGTGTCAGTTGGTGGCTAAACACCTATATGGCGCGACCGATTTAAATGAAATTTTGTGTATAGATTTTATTGGGTTACTGGATTGTTATAAAATACAATTAGACCTGGTCGACGGCGCTGCTTTCGGTATGTCACCTAATTTGCTGTACAAGAGAAACACCAACTGTAGATTAATTACAAGAATTTTGTTATTTTTTATACCACTGAGGTGACGAATGTCGTCACAGCAGGTTATAGACTTGCGGTACTGACCCGACAAAAATATTCTAAGACTCCTATTGAAGCTCTTTTTATACCACTGAGATGGAATCAAGCATACGGCCCACCTGATGGAAAGTGGTCACCGTAGCCTTTGGAGGTTTGCAATACTCGCTCTGCCGACCCAGTAGAAATCTTCTAAGACCCCTTTTGAAGAAACCCATAATGTAGATGTTCGGGAAAACCGGGAGCTCATTCCACAATCTAAGCGTACGCGGAAGAAACCCTCTGTCAGACCTAATCGTATGCGAGCGCTCCGGATGCGGTGCGATTATTAGAAGTAGCCATAGGCATCATATAAAACAATTTCTCAGAGCTGTATATATATTAATGTTCAATGCCACTTTAATAAATAATAAAACAAATAATTAAAACATTTTTATTGTAATAACACATTAATGACATTATTTGGTAATATAAAGCTATAATTACCTTTTGTTTTAATAAAAAAATTAAAATCAACTAAATCTTAACATAATTAAACAAAAATCAGAATACCAATAATTAAAAATACCAGAATGTACACATTTTAATGACAAATTTAAACAATAATACATTTACAATGCTAATTGTAGGTACATAATATCTAAACTTCAGGTACCGCGATTTGTACCTTATACCTTTTTAATGAAGGTTGATATTCAATTATCACATAATTGTGTATAGTAAGATTTTTTCGTTTATAGGTGTAAATGGCCACGACAATATTACGGGGCCCAAACGACCTCACCTACTAACAAACGAGGCTTGTCCCACGTAACAGGGGTTGAGCCCATTACCGTGTCGAATGCTGAATGCCACAACCTGTAACTACTAAGTGTAACTAGTTAAAGTAAACTTCGAGTAGAAAAGGAAAACTCTAAATAAAAAACTGTACCAACCTATCTGGTCTCAAAAATCCATTATTTAATCCTTGGGTAGACATCTGGTCGTTTATCAGCTGAGATGTCAGTATAACAAATAAATAAACAGTAAAACAACCTTGCCGTATGCGACCTAACAGTAAATGTTTTTATAAGGTTCTCTATGGTTACACAATTCCTCTCATTTAATGACCATAGCAAATGTCATAAAAATATATAACCCACATAATTATTTTTAAATCGGTGGATAATGCAATTTTTATATAAAACAAGCTCAGTATAAAAAAAATCAGCCTCTATACTATAACTAAATTTTACAAGTAATTTACGTTACCTAAATGTCTTACTGATAATGACTGAGATGAACCAATCGTTTTAATGTCTAAACTCTACTTTTTTTAAAACAAATCTTAGTTTAAGGGCCGGCGCCCATATGCGGGAGCGCAGCGCAGAGCATTTTTCACTGTCAAACTGATAACGACGTTGCAAGCGTTGAAATAAAATCGGAAATCATCTACACAACAATTAATTCGTGAGAGCATCGAAGCGACTACATGCGAAAGTCAGCGCGCAGGAGCGCGATTGCGTGAGCACGCGCGCTACTCCGCGCGCAGCCGCTTTCGGTCGCCGGGCTCGCCGAACGACGCTCGCGCGGCATGGGCGGGAGGCGCGCCATTTTGTTGTCAACACTCGTACCTACCGTACGGTATTTTCGTGCAATGAATATTACGTTGTGATTATTAAAAATATGGACGACAAAAAATTAATATTATTGATTCAAACTCATGATTGTTTGTATAATATCGAATCACGCAATTACAGTGATAAACATATGAAAATAAATGCGTGGGAAAAAATTGCTGCTGAAATAGGTAAAACGGGTACGTAAAAACATCATCAAAATTGCATTTTTTATTACTTTTAAACTGATATTACAATTTATATTAACATCTATCTATAATATCATCTTGCCAAATAACACACCCTTCTTCTGAAAAATAATCCTTAAATTTTTCACGTACAAACATTGGTAACAAACCACTACTATCTTGATCAGATTCGATATTTCCTAAAATTGTGCTGTGTGATGTATTATTTATAGCATCCACAAATCTTAAATTTTCGCCATCTAGTATATAATTGTGTAAACATGTACAAGCTAGTATTACGTTATCTAAATATTTGGGCTGTATTCTTAGGCTCCTATCGAAAATTTCAAATTTTTGTCTTAAAATTCCAAAAGCACTTTCTACCATACGTCGCGCCCTACTTAGCCTATAATTAAATATTTTTTTCTTCCGATCTCCTTCAATTTGGTTTCCAGGATATGGGCGCATTATGTTTTCCGTCAAGGCAAAAGCTTCATCTGCCACAAATACGTGTGGTAAAACTTGGTTCGTTCCAGGCAAAACTTTATTTCGTGGTATATTTAGCCTGTTTCCTTGCAGCATCTTTTGACCCAATTTAGAATGTGACATTATGCCACCATCACTGTTGCGCCCATATGCCCCAATATCAACAATTATAAATCTGTACTTTGCCCTTATACGAATGTGCTTGCCGTCGATAGCGCCAATGCAATTTGGAAAGTTCCAAATATTTGTAAAATCTTCCTCAACGGCTTTCCATAACTCTTCTGTAGGTTTAGGCATCACGATAGGTCTGAGTACTTTCCAGATAGCCGCACACGTTTCATGAATGATCGTTCGTATAGTACTATATCCCATACGGTAATTGAAAGACAGAGCTTTGAAACTGGTACCGGTTGTTAAGAATCTGGAAAGTATTATAAATAAAATGAGTCATCAGTCTACAATTTTTTTTTTCAGTTGGGGATACTCAGAAAAATTGGAAAAAAATACGTGATAATTATAGGAAAGCAGTAAAAGCCCGAACTGATGCTAGTGGTTCTGCTGGTGGTAAGCGCCGCCCTATAAAATATGAGAAAGAATTAAATTTCTTGCGACCTTTTGTACAAGAGAGACAACAAGTTAGTAATTTAGATTCATCTTCAGAAGAAACAACGCAATCAGATCAAAATGCACATATTTCATCACCTCGGCCACAATCGGAATTATCAAACCATTCAGCGTCAACTCATGAGCCAGTTCCAAAATCTACGGAATTATTAGAACGTTTTCTTAGCTATAAAGAACATGAAAATAAAGATCATATACTGTTTCTTTACGTCAATGGCTACAACTGTTAAAACTTTGCCCCCATATATGCAAACTAAAATAAAGCGGGATGTCTTTAAAATCATAAATGATGCTGAAGAGCAATACCAAGCAGCAAAGTTGAATGATAATTCAGATGTGAGCAACAGTCACTACGATTTGCCTGCAACTTATATGCCTAACATAACCCAGCACACATATATTCCATCCTCTGCAAAAAACTATAATACAATAGCCCCTTCTGCAACTTATGTACCATCAAGAATTACAACATTGACACCTACATACAATCCATCCAATGTAACACAACTAAATGATGTCACTCAAATCCAGACACAGAATAATTCTGAAAATTATTACTAGAGCCGCAATACTGGCTCTCCTTTCATTTGTAAATCAAAAATTAAAATAAATGATTAATTGATTAGGTATGTTTTATTTTCACTTACCTTAGACATACAGATAGCCTCTCTTCAGTTGAAATGGTAGAACGAAATTTAGATTTTCGTTTTTCGATATACGGGCGTAAAAGATTAACGAAAATAGTAAATTTTTCATAATCCATTTTGTAATAATCACGAAATTTTATGCCTCTCAAATTAATACACAATTTGTGAAATTCACCATCCAAACATCTTGACTGCCAAATTTCGTCAACCCAAAATCGTCTTTTTCTACTTATCTGTACATTTCTTCTCTTTTTTAATTCCTCTTCTTCCTCTTCTGCAAGTAATGTTATCAACAGCACGTCCCAATCCATCATTTTATTCACCAATCCAATTAAGTACACGTTTGGACTCTCGAAAAGTTGCAAAACGAATGACGACGGTGTTTGTTGTTAGCGCAGACTCGCGAATCCGCGCGCAGGCTCGCGCATACGCGCGTATGCGCGCGCGTCCGTTCGCTCATTTTATAAATTCGTCTAGTGTCTCACGCGTTTGGAAAATTTCGCGGACTTGCGCTGCGCTGCGCTTCCGCATATGGGCGCCGGCCCTAAGACGTTCTAAAAATTATATTAGTCTAAATTACATTTAATAACACGGTTTTACCATGAATTTGTAATTGATAACGTTCAAGAACTTAAAATCCTAAAGACTTACAGCCTGTAAAATAGTAATCTCAATGCAACTAGCATATTCCGTCGAAAATCATCAACCATCATCAAAAATCTAGGTAGAATTTGGAAGCAACTGTGAATTACGTTGAAACGAAGAGAGCTTTAGAATTTTTAAACTCAAAATTACTATTAATACAATTTGTTCCTGGAAACGTAAGCATGTAGCCCATTGTCAATAGGTTTGACATTTTGAGGTACAATGTAGCTTAAATCTGATTAGAGAGCACATTGGATCGTATGTTTACATTTGTCTTATATACACTAAGGGAGTATATTATCAGACCATTGACCTGCACTATAAGTACTTTGAAACATGAAAAAAACCCGCTCTCCTTATAGTAAGTCATGAAGGATAGTAATAAGGACTGAGGGCGGCTATAAACAGAAAATTCATTAATAGCTACCTTCAAGCAGAGCTTGCCTCCATAGGCATATTAATACCCAGTCAAGATATTGTTAGGACTATAGCAGGGCGGTGTTACTCCGCAGTTTAGGTACATTCGGGCAGCGCACCGCTCGGAGCGGCTAATGGCAGTGTGCTGCCGCTGCCGCTCGGCTCGCACGACACGAGCGCTCTAAATAAATCAACTAGGTAAAAAAACTTCTCAAGTGACAACCCCACGCGGACATCGCAGCTCGGTCATAAAACTCTGGCGAGCAAAGAAAACTCAACGTTCGTGCGCAGTTATATGTTGTCACACCTAAAACTGACTTTTGTTAGGGAGTGAAACTTCTGTACGTAGAACTATTACTTATTCTGTAACCGTAGTACACCGGGAGAGCCTAGTGCAATGGGGTCCGATAACGGTTGTGAGCCTACTTACAACCAGTTCGAACTCAATATCAGACTAAACTTCTATAAACCAAATTACACAAGTCTGATATTGAGTTTGAACATTATAAATGTGAAAGTTTCTATTGATGTTTATTAATCGTTCACGCAAATTCTAATGAAATTATAACGTATACAACAGAATAGGACATATACTATTTTTAACCAGAGAACAAGTTCCCGAGGGCAACGGGAATGGGAAAACTTCAACACGCGGGCGGAGCCACGGGCATCAACTAGTATCACATAAAATATGGCCTTTATTTACAAAATAACTGTTGGTAACTACAACTCTAGTGTCTGTGCTTACCACAGACAGAACAAAGAATCAATGTCGTTCGCGGGCTCTGGTAGAGCAAGACTCCATCATTTCATACAACCAAGTCACACTTTTTTCATACTATTACACGAATTACTAAAAACGAATAGTAGGCAAATGATAAGTCGCGTATGCGCGTATTGGAAATGTAATTTTCAAATAAAAATATATTTATAGTTATTGCAATAAAAATTCGTTTCGGGTTTTTAAGTCAAGTTAGAAATATTTTGTAACAGCTGTGTAAAAAAATTTAGACGCATAATCGTAAAACTTAACAGTATTACGCAACTGTGAGGATGTTTATTTGTACAGTCCGAAAAAGAAATAGGTATACAGGGCCGCCCTATAAGGATTGAATTTTTTTCAGATAATCTTTTATATATTTTTATGACATTTTATGGTTATTAAATGAGTTTAATTGTGTAACCAAACTATAAAACCTCATATACTCTAATATTTTAAAGTTAACAGTATTTCTTTGTTTGGTTGAAACTTTTTTATGTCGGATAGCTCATTTACCGAGGACAGCTAGAGGCTATACAGGGTCATTTGTAAAACACCAGCAACCTGTTAGTAGATAGCCAAGGTCCAACAACGTTTGTTCTACCACTTTTGACAATTCGTTACACAGCGAGTACTATCGTACATTGAAACTTCGAGCTTCGTCACAGGCGATCGCTTTTGGATTCGCTTAAAAGAAATCCTGGGTCTCTTTTTCGTCACGTACTGCATGCCTCGATGAACGATGGATGTGCGCGCATCAATGCGGTTGAAAAAGGTCAAGGTCAAAGGACTTAGCTACCTAGTTCTAGCAGGTTGCTGGTGTTTTACAAATGACCCTGTATATCGATTCGCTACTACTCAAAAGAGCGGATCAGTAATCATAAATGTCAAATATATTTAATTTTATATCTAACTTAAAGAAATAGTAAACGACGTCGAGAATATCGTCATCTATGCACTCCTAGAGCAGCTCTGTATATCTATCTCTTTTGCTGACTGTCCATTAAATACTTCGTATTCACTAACTTATACAATTTAGAAATTGATTTATAGTGAAAATAGACATCTTGGTTCGAAGTGGAATATTTGTTTAACAAAGGCAATGCTTCGATTACATGAGAGAACAAAACAATTTGCATTTCGTTACTATATAAATAAAAAATAATATTATAAATATTGTGGGACACTTTTCATACTGCGCCATCTAGCCCAAAGTAAGCTAATATAAGCTTGTGGTATGGAATCTAGATAACTGATAAACATACTTTTATATTTCTAAATACATACATACATATTATACATAAGAAACACCCAAACTCCGAAACCAACATTTGTGGATCACACAAATATTTGTTCCGACCCGGGACTTCAAGCGCAACAGTCACATACACTACCACTGCGCTACCGAGGCAGTCATCATGAGGTAGGTCAGGCATTATCATCATTATATGTATATGGCTTTTCAGAATAAGACCATTATAGTACAGAAATTCTAAATTGTTGTGGAATGGTTCGGTAGTGCACTGGTCAGAGCGTTGCCCTTGACAGAAGTTCGCAGGCGTTTCGAAATAAGTTGTATTTTTTAACTATGAATTGAGTATAAAAATAATAATACTATTTACAGTATTATACACATTATGACTGTAATTCGAAGCGTTTCTAAATGCACGCTATGACTCCATAGCTTTTCTATATTCGTGGGCTTTCTCAAGGAAGACATTGTGGTTCCATTTTCTATAGTTCATTATCTTCTGACCATTCATAATGGTGTGGACCATTATTTTGTCGTTGTATTCCAAGTTTGTTAATAGCTGGAAATAAATGAAAAAGTTTATTTAAAAAAAATCGTTACACGAAACAAATCATTTTAAGATTAGTTATGAGAAACGTTCGTAGTCCCGCTTGAACACTGCTTCGTACTTCGGTTCGGAATGCACTGTAATATATTGTGTACGTTTCGATTGAACCGCCACGGAGCCCAACAAAAAAAAAGACTCAAAAATTTTGCAGTGAGATATCAGCCTGCAAAGTAGCGTTTTGTTCGCGCGGCCACGGATTTTTGTTTTGGACCGATATCTCCTGTTTAACTAAACTTTAGTAGTATTTATTGTTTTCATTAGTTTCGGCAAATTAAGATCCTTCTTGTATTACGTTTTACTATAAGAAATCGTAAGGTTTAAAAAATAATCAACATTAAAGAAACAACGAGTGAAGGATTACGCGGCCATAACGGCGAATATTTCGTAAAAAATTGCTTTAGAGCCCCTTTTTTTTTCCAAGAATTTTTTAAAAAGTCAGTCTTTTATTGACAAAAAGAGTTAGATCTGTAACCCATGTAGTTGCTGATAGCTCCGTGGCCGCGCAATTCGTCAAATTTCGTGCGCGCGGCCAACTTTAAACCCTAATATCTTCTTTATTTCTACTTTGACAATTTTTTGGTTTGTTGGATTCAGTTTTGACAAAGTCCGACAAATTTTAAACGGCGTGTTTTTTTTTATTGGGCTACGTGGCGGAGCAATCGAAACGCACACATTATATTAGTGGTCAGGAGGTTTGGCTGGGCTTGGTTATCTGGCTCAACTTAGACCTGAGTATGTAGTTTTAATTTTAACTCTATACCTTTACGCGGTTCCAAAATAAAGGGTCTTGACAGACAGACAGACGGACGGACAACAAAGTTCCGTTTGTTTACTTTTGAAGTACGGAAACCTAATAAGGTAATTAACAACGAAAACTGGCACGCACACACTTTGAAAAATGAGAGGTCATTTTTTATATTTCATCCATGTAAATCGAGGTTACGTCCATACCATTTTTAGCTGAGTAGTACACAGATCGAAGATTGAATCAATGACCTTGAGCGATATAATATGCTTAATTGTTTACAACTAACATCGGGAGTAGTTTACTATGCGGATATCGTGGCATCGAGGGTGTATGTTCGTGCTTTACTGGAATCAAACATAGCTCACATAGGACCTGTTATATACTATTACCGTGGTGCTTCCCTATTTCAATAGGATTTGTATCTAGTTGATTTCCAGGTTTTCCGCTTTGCATAAGAGGGAAAAGACTTTACGTTCTTTTCCTACTTCCTCAAATTATCTTTTGATTGATTTCGTTGCTGGTTCCAAGACATGCTAACTTCTCCTGGGACTTCACCGAGATCGAGCTCGGTGTAACTTTTCTGGTGAGGTCATTGCATCAGATCCTGGTTTACAGGAGTCACAGTAATGGGAATGCTGGTGAGATTAGTCCAAAAAAATTACCTTGGGCGTGAGCAGGAAGTATTGCGCGTTGTCGCACTCGGTGGTGACTTTGACGAGTAACTCGAACATCTTGCGCTCGTTCACCGGGTCCATGCCCTGGTTTATTTCGTCCACGCATCTACAACACAAACAACATTATTGAAATAAAACTTCTTTACGAACGCTTACTTGAGGAGTAAACTGGTGAATGCGTTACGAAAAGTGTGATTGAGCGAGGCAAAAGAAAGTTGAGAGGGAGGGGTAAGGTACGTTTCGTATATAACTGTAGGTGCCAGAGAGAGAGAGAGAGAGAGGTGATAGCATTCATTTTATTTCTCTCATTACCAGTAGATAAAGCTTTACTTCAGCGGTATGCTATGCTAATATTATAAACGCGAAAGTTTGTAAGTATGAATGGATGTTTGTTACGCTTTCACGCAAAATCTACTGAATGGATTTTGATGAAACTTTACAATAATATAGCTTACACATCAGAATAACACATAGGCTACTTTTTATCCTGGGTACCTGTGGGAAACGGGAATGGGTGCGGAGTCGCGGGAACAAAATTTCTTCCATATTTAACATCTAAAATAGACACATTTTATTAAATTTATTCGCCCTTTAGATCCACCCCAGTTCCGTGCTTCGGAAGGCACGTTAAGCCGTTGGTCCCGGTCGCCAATAAAATGGCAGTCGTTAAGCCAAGTTGAAGGCCTTATTAAAAACTTTCAACAGCGGGTCGTCACGGCCTGCGCCTGTCTATTTCAACACGGCAATGGGCTCACCACCTATTACGTGGGACAGGAATATACATGGTGAAAAGTGGGCATGCAATATGTATGCCTCTGCCACCCCTTCGGGGATAAGGCGTTATAGCTAAATAAATATATTTATTATTTTCTATTGTACAAGGATGAGCAGGCGAGGCTATTCAAACGTAGCTTCGATATAAAGTAAGCTGAAGTGTACTGAAGTAGCACTGGAACGTTAGGTTCAAGACGCTTAAAACACTTGATTATTTATCTCCTAATGAAATCTTCACAATGCCTAGGAATACGTCTGAATGTCAAGCTCATGACACTAGTTGAGACAATGCTATGATTCTAGAATACTATTTTCACTTCTTCTACTTTCAAATAAAGTAGTCTTAATCTATCTATCCTTTAAGAATACTCTTGACCTGGCAAGTCCTTGAATTGGTAGACCCTATTAACTTGCCAATTAACAGCTTGCCATTCAAGAGTTTTTGGTGAGCTAAATATATACATACATATGGTCACACCTTTATCCCCGAAGGGGTATTCAGAGGCATACTAATCGCGCACATTTCATCGTATACTAAATATATAGAAAACTAAATAGATAGTAGACCTGAAGGGCACCGTGGTGAGCCTCTGCAGCGCCATAAGGTATAGAGCCGTGGACAAAGCTCGCTCGCCACCCGACTGCGCGTGGCGGGTCAGCTGCTGCAATTGTTCCGCCTGACGGAACCGCACGTAGATCGATATACCGTACTTGTCAAAATCTTCCTGTGGGACACAAATCAAGCAAAATGAAATGAAATGAAATGAAAAATCTATATTCATGCAGGTCACAAAGTAGCACTTATGAACGTCAAGAATATTGATTTTACATTCACATTTACTGCCAGATTCGCAACGCAATAGGTAGAGCCTGAGAAAGAACCTGGCAATAAAACTCATGACAATTATTCAAATCAGCTCATTAGTTCTTTACTTGACGTAGGCTTCTCTCAATTACGTTTTTAAAGTGGGCGGTCAGCAACGAGTCCTACAGCAAAGACTGTTGCTCATTCCGTCTCGCCCGCGCCTAACACAGACGAAAGTAATAAAAATACCGCGTGCCAAATTAACGTCAAAGTTTAGGCGAAAATCGCATACGCGACCTCTCAGTTGCCTACCATTCGTCTGTAGTAATTGGTGTAATAGTATGAGAAAAGGGTGACGCGATTCGTAGTGCGGTACGGGGCGATTTGAATTTATGCATTCATCATTACAATTAAAACCGTTGCATTTAACTAGTATTCAAGCGCCCGCAAGAAATAATATGTATCAAAAGAAATGTATTAAATATTCTTCAGGTCATGCAGGAAACTATCCAGAAAGAAATTTGTCATCCAGAATTTTCTTTCTGTAAGTTTGATGGGTTTAGTAACTTTATCATACAGTCATGTAAACGTGACATAAATTGTATAAATTATATGATTGTAGACGCGTTCCGCAATAATTGCCTCACTTTTAAGTGAGCTACACCACATGCCGTCACCTGATGTTACGAGTACTTCTCGAAAACGCTGCAGCATATTTTTATGCTACTGCAGTGGCAGACAAAAATACCGCGCACCAGATCTAAAATGGTTAAGTTTCACAAATAAAAACTCAAAATAAACTTACGTCGTTAGCGCCTTTTTCGAGTTTGATTTCGCCAGCACACCCCAACTTGGAGAACATATCTCCGAAATGTTTGTCGATGTCTCGCAGTAGATTTTCTAAAGGCGGTAGCCATTGTAACCTGTTGATAACACAACAAAATTTATTGTTGAATAATATTATTTATTTATTTAACTATCACGCCTTATTCCCGAAGGGGTGGCAGGGGCATATTATATGCCCACTTATCCTGTCCTACGTAATAGATGGGGAGCCCATTGTCGCGGTGAAATAGACGCAGGTTGTGGCTACCTGCTGTTAAAATTTTTCAAGATGCCCACAAGGCCTTCAACTTGACTTAACGACTGCCATGTTACTGGCAAACCGGACCAACGGCTTAACGAGCCTTGCGAAGCACGGAAACGCTCGCAAATGTAAATTTCACATAGTGGTCACTCATCCGTGACCAGCCATAGCGAAACTCGCTTAACGCAGTGACTAGTACGTATATGTCCTGCGGTGTAAGAGGCCCCACTAAGATCTCCAGAGCCCAAGCGAAGTAACCTACTAGCGGTGCACTTCTGACTAACGGACGAGGCAACGACGCAGGCACTCGGGGCTGAGAGGTCAGACGGCAGTCCCTTCCAAAAACACAAAAAATCATAAGCCAAACGATAGCTGCTCCTAACAGTAGAGGGATCACCTACTATGGCTCTTCCAAGTTGTTTTCCAAAATCCATCTACTTATTTAATTGTACAAAAAAAGACATACATATACTGCTTTGCCATTTTTCTGGAAGGGGAGGCAATTGCAGATTGTGAAAAGAGTTACTTTCCTCCCGCTTATAGAAGAACATACCGACATTTTCGAATAGAAGAAAAAGTAATAATTCATGTTTAAGGCCTTTATATGTACCTTTATTATGTGCCTTTATATGTAACCAACTTACTTAATTCTCTCCATTTCAGTCTCGAGCCGTTTGTTCCTATCACTGGAGCTCTCCACTTCACTTTTCAGTCGGTTGATAGTCTTCTCCCGTTCCTCGTACTCTTTGATAACCTGCAAAATTTCATTTCAAAATTAGGGATCTGTGTAAAAAAAATATTTTTAACAGCACTACCATAGACATTTGGAAATCTCTACCAGCGCACGTGTTTCCTTCATTGTACCACTGTCACATTGAGTTATGCTCACGGTGTGAAAGTGCCCTCTAATCAAATTTAAAATTAACATTGACTAGGCAGAATACTCTATGGCATAAGCCTGTTGAATTCAGTATCAAATTTTAAAATGTCATCTGTCATGCAACACTTGATTTTTGAGGATTTGCGCGGGATCTTGGTAAATGGCGACGGCTTGCAGTATATTATTTTCCAAAACTAGTGCATTAACTTTGTTTTATGTGTTAAAATAGTAGTTTCTTGAACATAATAGTTGTGTAAACATGCTATAGTGAAAGACAGTGATATATTGCAGTGAAAAGCTATTTTACAACTTGTCGTGCAAATTCCAATGATAGCCTCATTAACGTTAATGGGGCAAGAACACAGTAACTATGACTGGCCTTGACAACGACAAAGGACTGGACAGGACTAAATTAGAAGCTAAGATTGAAGAAATATGAAATAAAAAATAAGATTTGGCTAAAAGGTCTTCGTAACCAGGGCCATAAAATAATTATTAAAAAAACTTGATTTTTTAACAACCGCGTACGATATACTTACTTGTTTTTAACGTGTAAAGAAAAAATATTATAATTAATAAATTTTAATGGTTTTATAATACATTTTAATATTATAAAACTAATTTATCGGTGCATCGGCCTTCCAGATCCGAAGTAAGTAATAGTACTTTTGCAAATTGTATAATCAATTTTTTTTAAAGGTACCTGCTACCGTCGAAATCTATAATAAATTTTCTAGAGAATCCCCTGTATGCTGATAACTTAATATGTTTTTGAGTGCAATTACTGGGACAGTCATTGCTAAGATATATTTTATTATATTTAAATATTGTATTTAGAACTATGGACTGAAACTTTTCTATCTTTTTGTGTGCAGTTCCTTTTTCAATTGAATATGTTTCTGACTGCCGCTGAGTGATCATCTCCACGCCTGTCTCTGGCTTGGCGGTGATTGCGCGGCGCAGGAAGCGATGGTACCTCCAACTGAGGCCTGAAGGAACCTCGAAGCTTTCCAGGTCTGATCTGGAGGTCGTTTTTTATATAAACACGTCTCTTTGCTGAGGGCAGTGGCCAAACGCCACAACACCAACACAGCGTCCGCTGTTTGGTAACCTCGGGCTGCATTGACGGGTTTCTACCTCCGGTCGTCGGTTGCGCATCTCCTACCAGGCCAGTGTCTTTTTATTTTCCTTGCGTGGAGATAGTGAGCGTTGCCGCCTCTTAACAATTGTAATATATTTTTTTATTGTTACAATTTGTTTTTTTTAATTATTACTTAATCCTTTATTTATATTATTTAATCCGCCCAACGTGGGGTCAAATGTCACGGGCTTTTTAAGGGCAACATGAAAATTTAATATCTCAGGGCTTAAGTTGGTTTGAAAGTAGCCCTCAATTTCTAAACGTAATCATGACTTACCATCAGACGGTGGCAGATTCATTTGGATGAACTAAATACTAAATCAGAATATTACTTTAAAGTTTCTTTCCTTTTTTTATCCCGGGAACAAGTTTCGTTGGGAAATGGGAAAGGAAAAGCTGTATCCTTCGTGCGCGAGTGCGAGTTGGACTCACTAAGGGTTCCATATCATTGTGTATAAAAACGGCAAAAAAGTCAAGTCTGTAGTATGAGGGCCCATAAATATTTGGTTTATTCTGTTTTTAGCGTGAAAATTTCTACTGTCTTACTATCATGGAGCTTGGATTGAGATATAGGCTGGTGACAGACGGCGAGACAGCGGTGTCTTAGTAAAAGGGTTCCACTCCCATTTTGCCCTTTAAGTAACGGAACCTATAAATGAGAGATAAATCTTACATGTTCGTCCCCTTGGTCCATACAATCCATGCTGGTCTGCAGCTCATAGCAATGTTCCTGTAAACTGGTTATATCCGAAGGTAGACGGTCAAACGCCTCGGTGTAAGGAAAGCCGGGCTCATGAGGTAGTTTGTTGTCCGAGTTCCTTTTCGCTTCGAGTAATTTCTCTTTAGCTGTTGACTTAGCCCGATCTAGTAAGTTCTCTATGTTTTGTAGCGTTCCCTGAAGAAAATTTTTTAATATTAATTAATAGATTGACGAGACATCCTTATTAATAATAATAATATTATAAATGTGAAAGTTTTGTAAGTATGGATGGATGTTTGTTACTCTTTCACGCAAAATCTTTATAATAATATAGCTTACACATCAGAATAACACATAGGCTACTTTTTATCCAGGGAACAAGTTCCTGTGGGAAACGGGATCGGGAAAACTTCATCACGCGTGCGGAGCCGCGGGCGTCAACTAGAAGTGTATCGCTCTTTACTGAAACGACTCAGGGAGTCGTTTCTTTAAAGTGATACACTGATTTGAATCTTTTACACCGCTTGAAATGAATCAGTGACGCAATTGCATCTCGGTTTCAATTGGTTCAATTGGCATGCGGCGCTCGCTGACACGATTGGGTGTGATAGACTCAGATAGACTGTTCAGAGCGCTTCGAGTCGCGGTCGCGTCGGAGAGCGCTGACCGAGCGATACGGTTGTAAATAATGAATGAAATCACTGTTCATAAAATCAATTTTATGGGATGGACTTATTGTGTGTGAATAAGTTCACATACACGAACAAACTTAAACTGGTTACACACAGGTTGATTATCTGGGTACAAATGCCGGATATCTGCGTATAAAGCTAAACTGGGGCTCTGGTGGCAACGAGATAGCAAGGGAGAGAACATACGATACGCGTACGCGCGCCGTCGAACACGAAGCAAAACAGAGAGGGCGACGCGCGGCACGACATAAAGCGGGGTTGCTCTGCGCATGCGCGGTTACTCGTATTGTATAAGCGCGCCGTTGCGACGCGCAAAGTGAACAAGTATGAACGCGGTCACAAGTCACTCGCGGGAAATGATTTGATTGGCGGGTAACTATAATTTTTAAATGCGCCAGTTAAAACTAAAAATCTATCAGTCCAAAGCCTGAAGAAAGTATGAAATAAAATCTTATGGTACATTCTGAAATTAAATTAAACAAAATACTAAGCGATGCGAGCCAACGAGTCTTCGTTTTAACCCTACTGGTACGGGAAAAATGCTATTAATTTCCGACCGTCCGTCCGTCCGTCCATTCAGTCTACAGGTCGCATTTTTCATCGGATTTGCATGCAACTTGGCATGGACAATCCTTGATGTAACCAACAAGTTTTAGCGAGGGGTTTTTTCGATCGGGGGGGGGGGGGGGGGATAGAGTCAGGGGAGGGGAAATGATCCCATAGTGGTTGGCATGCAATTTTTTTTTTATTGGTAAAAAAAAAAATACTCCGACGTCTACGGTTCACAGAACCACTAGTATTATATACTTTACATGATTATTTAAACAAAGGTCAATAAAAACGATTCATTTTAATTTATTTGCGCTAAAAAATCGAGCTTAAATACAAGTTGAGTCATTGATGCACTGAAGCACTTCACTGATTCGAATCTTTGAACTGATCCAGATACTAATGATTCATTCTCAACAAAGATACGTTTTTGCCACCGCTAGCGTCAACTAGTAGAGAATATAACAAAAGTGTTGAAACCGACCATAGAACTTTAAACTTGGCTTAGTGATTGCTATATCCAGGTATAGTTTAGTAAAATCTGGGTACACGCTAAGATATAAAAAAATGAAATAACCTAATGCCCCTGGGAAAACTACTTTGTGAGAAACTATTTTTTTCAGCCGCGTGCTCTAGAAATAGGCATAGCTCATTCTATTCTCCTGCTTCATTTCCCGTTTGAGGAAATAGTCCTGAATATACGCATAAATGTGGAGTAAAAATAATAAAGAAAATAAATACCCACCTCTACTTTCCGCAATTCACTGGTCAGCTCCCTGAGTTGGGATTCTTGATCCACTATAGAGTTTCGACTTAAGTCCAATTTCAGCTAAAAACAAATATTAAATGAAGTGGTTAGTTAACTCATATAGGAGTACTATATGTGCCTGGCGGCTTCGTTCGTGACATACTTTGAATCTTTCGTTTATTAATTTTACAAAAATGTATAAAAATTTGCCTGTTTCGTTGACCAAGACAATGTTCTAGCCACTGAACTACCCTAACGGGTTCAATCCCGTCTCGAATCAAGTTGTCTTTTTTCTCTTTAATAAAATATTTAGTGAAAGTTAGCATAGTAATTGCTTTAAAAATTTATCCATTAATGGTTACTGCTCTGCTCCCGTGGGTAGCTGTGTGATGATATTGGTATTCTTCTCTAGTAAGACTTTCGATGCTTAGCAACTACGATATCAATCCAATCGGCTGTCTCAGGTCTGAGTTGAAAGAACAGTCAATCACAGTGTTGCAAGACAAGAAGATTATCCACATACCTTTAAAACATCTCCGCTAAGTATCTCCGTGTGCAAGTTGGAAATGATCCCCTTCAACTCGGAGTGCAGCTTGCATTGTTTAGCGACACAGTCCTTCTGATTCCTTCTGGCTATTTCTCTCGCTTGCTGTAGATCAAAACTGGGTTCTGTTTCGATATCTTGGATCTTCTTGGCTTGGATTCGAATCTGGGCCGATATTGTTCGCACCTGTCAAGAAATAATATTTTTAATATTGTGGGGTATTTTTTTACACAGCGCCATCTAGCCCAAAGTAAGCTAATATAAGCTTGTGTTATGGGATCTAGACGACTGATAAACATACTTAATACTTGTATATTTCTAAATATATACATTTTATACATAGGGAACACCCAAACTCCGAAACCAACATTTGTGGATCACACAAATATTTTTTCCGACCCGGGAATCGAACCCTGGACCTCAGTCGCGGTAGTCGCATACACTATAACTGCGCCACCGAGGCAGTCAATATTGTGAGACATTTTTTACACAGCGCGTTCCGACCCAGGAATTGAACCTGGGACCTAAGGGGGCGTTCATTAATTACGTGAGGTTTTCTAAGGGGGGAGGAGATCAAGCTAAATCTTTCCAAATCTCACTTAGGGGGGAGGGGGTGTCTTGGCAAATATCACGTAATTATTTTTCTTGCAGAAAACGGTAAAAATTGCGTGAAAAATTATTTCTAGAATAAAATATGCTCAAGTCTGGGAAAATAGTATTTGTCGTATTCGTTCGAACTTCGCTGCTCAGCCAACAACGTCGCGGCGTAAAGAGCCGAATAACAGCGACGTGCGGACGGGGTTCTTTTTTTTCTCAATAATCCATCACGTTTATAGTCCAAATAGAAGTTTTGAAGAATCTCGTGTGAGATTAGGGGAGGGAGTGGAGGAAAATCTCACAATATTTCACCAGGGGGGGGGGGAAGGGTCGAATAATTCCCAAAAACGCCTCACGTAATTAATGGACGCCCCCTAAACGCGGCAGTCGCATACACTACCACTTAAGCCAACGAGGCAGAAATAATCCATTAAATATTATAATTTCGGCGTTATACATTTTTATTAAGTACATTCATCATCATCATATAGTAACAATTTAACACTCAATATACCTACAAAAAAATAACAATAATCTTTCGGATTTAAAAATAAACTTTTTGTATTGGATAGTCCATTTATCGGGGAAGGCTATATGCTATATATCATCACGCAACTACCCTAGAGAACGGAGCAGTAATTATAGATATCGAAAAATCGGGCTAATTTTTATACATTATTGTAGAATTTATAGTGACGGGATTAAATAGGTGCGACGGAACTTTGAATTATGTCACGGGCGAAGCTGTGGGGGTCACCTAGTTCAGTATATTTGGTCACGGTATAATTTTGTATGATGTCTTACCTTCTCGACTCCTTCATTGATGACCTTCCTCGTCATGTTCAACCCGTTGAGACCAGTCTCTAACGGCGGCAGATTGTCGTCTATCTTAGAAATTTTATTTTTCTGATTTTGGGCTGCCTTTTCGTATTTCACTTTTCTGAAACATATCGTTTTCTGGATAAATTTTTAAAGTCATTAGTATGCTAGTATTTCATGTAAATTTTAATTTTATTTAAGTGAAAAAAGACAATGGATTGGGCCGGTCACGGTTTACGACAAACATTTGGGGATCAGCTAAATACTATTTAGTATATATTACTAACTCCATTTGAAGCTTGTCAACTTGTTCAGCATCAACAGTGTTGGCTAACAGTCTGGCGTCTCTAATTTCTATGGTGGAGCTGGACTTCTGGCCACTGTAGGCCGACACGCGTACTGTGAATCTGTGGTTCTCTGAAAAAATAAAGAATTTATGCTATACTAGAGTATGCCCCAAGGTTTCATCTGGATTCAAACACCATTTATCGCGGAACAAACTCTCTGCCTGGATTATCCAAAACGTTCACAGTGTGGGTATTCATCAAAATGGGTCTTAGAAGATTTTTGAGGTTCGCCAGCGCGAGTTCTGCACTTCTTAGTGTTGCAAAGGTCCATTGGCTACCTCTTTCCATCAGGTAAGCCGTATTCTGCCTGTATGCCACCACAGTGATATAAAAGAAAAACGCACACAGCTAGACTGTTTACACTGTTGATTGATGGCACTTGGTGGAACTTGCTACACATCTTGAACAAAAACACTTGTACTGTTCTTCTTATTTATTATATAAACCTTAATATGAAACCTTTTAAAATGTTGACACACGCTAGAGCAGTTTCACTTGAGACCGCTTTGACTACACATGTTGGTTAAAATTTGCCATAAAAAGGATTATTGAAAATATTTCACCTGAAACCGCTCAGCGAGCGAGATAAAATTTGAACCAAAATAGTAGTTTTGGTTTAAATTTTATATTATTTGATCTGTCATCAGCTGATCTTGGTTAGCTTTTAAATAATAATTTGTGGATTGTAATTCGTTTGATTGATATATTTGAAAATTATGAAACAAGATAGCAAGGTTAGTCCTACTAAAATCAGTTATCTGCAATTGATAATTCTGTCAAAATGGACAGTCTTTTCGAGGAATAGAAGAGTAAGCGTTTATTTAATAAAAACCTGATTTTTAACACTAAGGTGGCAGAAACGTTCATCCCACCTGATTAAAATTTTTTTACTGTATTGTCTTTACAAACTTCTAAAAAAAGAAAAAAAAAAACAAAAATAAAATAACTTACCAGTAAAAAAATAGGTGATATTAGCGGGTACTTTCCCGCTATTGTTGTATGTGTGATCGTTGCCTATAGGGATTTTGTGTATGTTATAATTTTTGCACAAGTACCGAACAATGGCGTCCGGAGCTGTTATAGTGTCCACCAGATACGTGTAAAAGCCCAGGTAGCTGGAAAAGAACAGTGCTCGACAACGAAAGGCTATTGTAATATGGTACATTTTAAAATTTGTGGGAGCAGGGGGGTTGAGAGGGCAGGTTGGAGAGGGAGCAAAAGAGGCACGATAACCGGGAGCGAAGGAACGAGGTTCTGGGACGGTGAGAGGAGAGCACGAGGTAATTAAATATGGAGGGAGGGAGAAAGAGTGAAGGGAGGGAGAAAGAGAGATTGAAGGGAGGGAGAAGGATAAAGCAAAGGGAGGAAGAAGGAGAGAGTGAAGAGAGGAAGAAGGAGAGAGTGAAGAGAGGGAGAAGGAGAGAGTGGCACTGCGTCAAAGACCTTACACTTATAACTAGACTGTTTACCAAAAAAATTCGTTGAGCTAAAATGAGATCTATTTTATTACCCGTAGGGTAGCTATTTCCTTATAAGCGTAGCTAGCTAAAAACGGCCAGCTCAAATAACCATTGGATTTGGTAGAAATGGTAGATTTATTTTAAGATTTAGTAAATTTAATTATTCATAAACTTTGGAACTTATCTAAATAATTCTACAGTTCCTATAATTATTAATAATAACTTCATAGTATTACAAAATTACTCATTAATACTTAGTAAGAGTAGTACTTAAATGTGGCCTGGACCTGGGTCTTGCTTAAAGTGTAGGGTCACCATAAATTTTATTGATCAAATATTTTTACAATCTCATAATAGTAGGTAGGTAGATACTTACGCATCGATTGTTTTAAATTGGAGATGTACCGTTATAAGGTCATTGGATGCTCGTGCTTCGATTTGCGATTGTGTAAATTTTCATATTAAACCTGTTAGATTTTCATGAAATATGGAATTCATGTTGTGTGACAGGGTGCACAAATGAGTCTTATAACGGTAGCAGCGTTTCTTTCCACGGGTAAGTAATAGCAACAACAATATTTTTTAAGTAACATAGTATTTTGTTAATTAAAGATTTTTAATCTCTTAGTATTAGGTAGGTAGATACGCAGCATCTGTTTAAATTGGAGATGTGCTGGTCACCCTCAGAGTGTACAAAAGGGGCTAAATGTAACATTTAGATTTTTGGAACGAACTTGTATAAAGCGGCTTACGGATGGTGCTATTTGGTAGAAATCGTCGTAATAATGAAATGACATAAGCCATGTGTGTACCTACGCGTGTGTGTATCGAACCTACAAAAGAGCACACAAGCAAGTGTGTGCAACTCTCTCTCTCTTTGTCTCAAAACACGTTTTTTTTTTCAAGTACATTTTTTTAAACGTATACTTCGTTTCTGACGGGGGTCCCCGACTGTATAATATTTTTATATTACACTAGATGACCCCACGGCTTCGCCGGTGGCATATTTCGAACTCCCGTCGCACCTATTTATCCCGTCGCGAAAATTTGCCCGATTTGTATACAATTATGACTACTGCTCCGCTCTCCAGGATAGTAGCGTGATGATATATAGCCTATCTTTCAAGTTGGATCAAACTGCACACGGTGTGCAAATTTGATTAAAATCGGCTAAGTAGTTTAGGAGTCCATCGCGGACAAACAACGTGACACGTCATTTATATATATTAAGATATATTCTTTTTAATATTTTTTACTTACAATAAATTCAGTAGGTTCACCTACTTTTACAAAACGAAACAATCGTTCAAGGAATGGTCACTTATTTAGAAAGGGACACACCACTGCCGAGAGCCCTCTCACGCGGACCGATTATTTCGTCCGTAGTAGTGCACAGTCTAGTTATAAGTATAAGGTCTTTGCACTGCGTTGTTGCCTGCGACCTCTAGAGAGGTTATGATTCTCAGTTAATTGAATTTGGAGTCAGTTGTCAGTTTTTATTGGCTGCTAGAGATCACTAGGAGGTAAACTTAATTTCGGGACTGTTGCTGTACCACTAAAAGACGAGGTTCATGCAGGCCCCAGTAAACTATTGCTGCTAATTTTATAGCCTATCCACAATACATATAAAAATAAAAAAGGTAGATACGGTCTAACATGCCAAATTGTAACTTTCAAATTCTTACAATTGTAGGAATAAGAATATGACTATCTCTTTTTATAGTACGCGTTTAGCATACAGAAGGAGATACAAGGTATGTCGCAATCATTCAGTCATTTCAGCTTAACACGACGACGCTCGTTGGAAGGTTAGCTAACACCTACGTAAAATATCATTGCCTGCCGTTAATGTCACGCTTTGCACGAGCAAAGCTTGCTCGTTTTCTTGTACATTAATATGATAATCGCTATAGTGGTCTTTTCCAAAAAAATGAAAAAGATACTCAGATATCCAAACGTGCATATATAAAAAGATTAATGCATCTGCAGGAAGTTAAATAAGTAGGTATGGATCGCGAAGGCTGACAATCTGTCCTCTCTGACTACCTCGTCAGGGATATAGCGTGATGATAGTTACTTAGTGGTTCTTCTCCACTACAAACAAATTACCTCAACGTCTGTATTTTCGTATCGTTCGACGGGATGGATCCACCTGAGCTGCACAGTGCGTTCACTCTCTTCAGACCGGCTTCCTGTCTCACTTTCTTGAGAAACAGGTTCATATCTTGACTGGACTCGAAGGTGAAAGCCACCAGATCTCTGGCAGCGATCGTAGACTCCAAGTACCGAGCAAACTTCGGGTCGGTAAAATTAATCTGGAATATTGCAAGTAATTAATGCTTTATCTTAGTGTATTCCCAGTTGCTTCCACACCCTACCTGAATTTGAAACATGAACCAGTTCACTTTTATTTGGTTGCTGGGAGCAGCTATCTTTTGGCTTTGTTTGCATTTTTGGGAGCTAATAACGACTGACCTTCCATTCCCGTAGGCGCATCTGCATTGCATACCATACCACAGGCAAAAAAAATATCTATGTATCTTATTTTTTAATTCTTTAATTAATCAAAATTATGTGTACAGGTTAATAAACTTATATTTAAAACTTGAGTAGGTACTTATGATAATTTAGAAGAAAAGTGAGGAATATGGAATTCAGATTTATTCATGAAAGAAAAACTGAGTCCTGGTTATAAATACATTATTAATTATTTCTATAACGATGGATTTTTTTTTGCAGAAATACGATATTTATGCTCTTGACAATTGGCAGAGCTCACCAAGGTTACCGGGTCCCTATCAGTAACTACCTACTCACCTCTAACATCATGGGCTCATGCACGTCGTGTTGGAACAGGTGCCTGTTCTGTCGTAGCCAAAGCACGGCATTGTAGCAATCTTCGCTATAGTTTCGCAAAGTGTTTAAACGCTTGATATTCACGTCCTCTAGATCACGTATTCTACGAACAAAAAAATATCAACAGTAAGATATGGACTAAATTATGGTCCTTCGAGCCGGATTCTTTATGATTGATAATTTCCGACGCGAATTTAGCATCTGTTTAGACAAAATAAATAGAAAGCCCTACACAATATTTTTTCTGACTCGGGATTCTAACCAGTAGTCGCGTAATAGGCAATCAGTGGAATGTACCTGTTTTGACACAATCTGATGTGTGGTACAATATTTATGTCCAACTCATGTTGTACTTCTAATTTCTGTTTCTTAAAATTCTCAATGGCTGCATTAGTTATCGATATCTGCTTATGTAATTCTGCTAATTTCATCTTCACACTTGCTTCTGCAAAAAGCAATATATTTGATATTTTAAACAATTGTACTTGCGTGTTGCTATCATCAGCTGAACTATTCAAATCGAACTGGGTCGAAAAGCATTAAACTTTCACCTTTCAGAGTAAGGTTGTTACAGTGGTATTATAGTATCAACTTCGAACCACTCTTAGACCAGCAGAGTAGGGAGCCACGTGCCTGACACCTCGTCAGACAGAACGAACTCACTATTTGGGGAACAGCCGACTCATTAAAAAGCCTTGAGCTCAGTTCATGTTGCATTCAGATCCTAATTTAATACTTTTGTTGTCATAATTCCTAATATCAAATTTAAGTTCTGCGTGCTATTTTTTTTAAAATACCGTTCGCATAATTGCTAAATGACCCTGTATAAATAGAAAAGCCACACCACAAAATTTATCTAGTTTTGTGGTGCGATTAGCTCAACTGCTCAGAATGTTCATCTGTAAGTCATAAGTCACGGGTTCTGGTCTCGTCTCGAAAAAAAAAAGATGACAAAATCGTCTCCTCCACATCGTTTCATTCAATGAAATCATTCAATTATCAACACTGAATTATTAAAGTCTTTTGACTGAGAAAAGGTACGACGTAGTTCGTTTTTAAACTATTACTCGTTACGAGACGTATTCACGTACACACCAACCCTGCTCACGAAACAGACACTCCCCAGTTTTGAAGTAAAATTTCGCATTCCCCTAAATGGCACAGTTTTATATATAAGTATATCTAGCTCGTGAAATGACGACACCCGCCTGTAATCATTGCATCGTTCAGAGATTGAGCGCCGCTATCACAGCTGAAAGACCTAAACAGCGGTTCTCAAGTTGCCGACGTAGTATTATGCCAATCACGCTTCGTTTGAAGAACCCAATATTGTAAGAGAGTTTCAAGGCGCTGATAAGGAACGTTAAATTTTATGTAAATAGGTTTAGTAGTTTTCGAGTTTAACACACGCAGATTGATATACCAGACGAATTAATTTTGTTTCTTCTACAAATAACATACCATCCCCAACTTTCTCCACCAATTTGGTTTTGTCCATATTCAATTTGTCCAGTTTAGCTCTAGCCTCTTGAAGCTCCCTCTCTTTGTTCCGGTGTCTTTCTATCTTTTCCTGCAGCGAGCCTTCAATCTCTTTCAATTTGAACTCTTGCGCCCGAACTGTAGCCATAGATTCTTTGGCTGCTTCTTTGAAAGAGTAAATCTTTTTGTTCTGAAATAAAAATACAGTACAGCAACAGATAACTGATTAAAATCCCATAAACTACTTTACGCAAAGTCCATCCATCCATACCAATAAAAAGGAAAATCATAGCAAACTGCAAGTAGTGCAGATTTGTTTCCACAATACAATAGTTCAATCTCACCCGCAACCAAATATCATCATTATCTGCACATCCTGGTTATCCTCGCTCTGTTATCCAAAATCCCATTGCTGACTATAGTAATTTTACAACCCTCGATCTTTATCTTAAAATAGGTCAAAACTAACCGATTCCAATTTCTTCTTCTCCACCTTACTAATCTCAACTTTAGTCGATTCAATAAACTTTTTCAATGGCTCCAACTCTTTCTGGTGTCGGTTCACAATTTTGACAGCCTCTTTTTTGTCATTGGAGTAGGTTACTACTTGCTCTCTTAGCTCCTGATATTCCAGCCAAAGCTTTTTCTTTTCACATATTTTTATTTTTTCCTCGATCTCTCTTCTTTGTTTCATTGCATCTATGATCACTTTTAATCTGAAAATATAATATTTTAATTGTTTTACAGGGTACAGTATTGTAGAATATCAAATTAATTAACTTCAGTTTTGTAAAAATATGATACCTACAACTGAAAATTATATCTCATATCCTGACTTTTCAAACTTGATGGGTTCCCTTTAAGAGCTAAGAAATAAGAGGATAATCTAAATTACAGTTTAGAACCATTATTATAGTTTAGAGCCATATTAATCCGTCTACCCATTAGAAAATGTTTATGCAATAGACAGAAACGCATACATAAAACAAACATTTAAGTTTAGGAGTCTTTGTGAATGGGATTAATCCCTAAACCGCGAAATATGACCCAGAGAAACTTGAAACGATTTGCCAACACACTTATTTCCCTACTCTTTTAACCCTGGGTTCTCCAAGCGGAGCGTGAAGCGGCATATCAGTGGGCCGTAAATTTGAAGTCATGCGGTCATGTGCACTGCGAGAACGACCTTCAGTTCGCTAGATATATCGGCGTGGAGCTCCAACTGACGGGCGGCGCATTTTTGGCGAACTAATATTAAATAAGAACATTCTAGGCTATGGCACGGAATAAGTAGAGAGTACCCTTAACCGGCGCGTGTGTATGAAAACACTTATTAAAGTGGAAGAAGCGAAAGTTGTATGCCAGGATCGTAGTAAGTTGAAAGCCATAGTCTCTACCTACAACGATGGGAGACAGGCGTGACGATATGTATGTATGTACAGAAGTTTAACTCCCTAACAAGAGTCAGTTTTAGGTATGAAAATATACCTAGACTCGCCGCCTGCAAACAAAATTGAAACTTATAACTGCGATGGAACGTTGAGTTTTCTTTGCGCGCCAAAGTTTTATGACCGAGCTGCGAAGTCCGCGCGGGGTTGTCACTTGAGAAGTTTTTGTACCTAGTTGATTTATTTAGAGCGCTCGTGTCGTGCGTAACGAGCGGCAGCGGCAGCCCACTGACATTAGCCGCTGCAAGCGGTGCGCTGCCCGGATATACCTAAACTGCGGAGTGACACCCCGCTGGCTACAGTCACCTTTCATCAGGTGAGCCGTATACTTGTCTGCTTGTATCCCTCACCTCTCATTCAGCCGTTTCTGTTCTTCTATAACCTGCGCATTACTCTGTAACGTTGTGACATTTTTCCTCTGGTGCGATCGATGTTCTATCAGTTCATTGAGCTGTTGAACACTCTGCTGGCCTCCAACCGCCGCTAGCGTACTTCGGAGAAGTTCTTGAGGATCCATTTTAGCAAAGTCCTGGACGCGATCTTGTGGTAGAAGCTGACAGAGGTTGTCCACCTAAGATAGGTATAATAGAATGGTATATTAGTTTTTTCGTTAATGGGGAGTTATTTGTCAGATATTGCAAGTCTGTCACCAAGTCAACCTCATCTAGAAACTGGGAAACTAAACTTGCTTACGATTTTCTCGCTCGTGGACAGACCACTGTACTTTGCTAAGGACCAAAAAGATTACATTCGCAATAAACCTCATTTAGGTCATCAAACACAGCATTATCTGCGTTTCTGATAATGCCATACATTATCAGAAACGCAGATAATGCGGAAGATCTTGTCGCGGGAGAAGCACTTTGTACCCCGGAAAATTCGAGAAGCCATAGAGATAGGGAGGCGGCCGAATTTTAATAGAGATGGGGGCTGGAGTTTACCTCCTACATGGAAGCCGTGACTTCGTGGTGCTCGTTGTTATGTGGAAAGCGAGTCTGTTGAAGACACAGTGAGCTATGCATGCAGAGACGCTCCAAATAGTTTGGATGGAAGCGATAGTGAAGCGGATCTCAAGTGTGCCTCGGCACAACCCTACGTCCACCGAATACCCAAACAACAAAACGCGGGTAGCGCGCGAGCGGCGAGAGCGGATGCGCGCAGTGTGCGTAAAGAGTGCTCGGCGAACGGTTCGCACCTCTGAAAAAGGCTGTCTAAATACAGCTGAAACCGGTCGGTCTATTACTGGTCGTAAAAACGTGAGTAATCCCGTTTACTTATTTATAATGGGATTTACAGTATTGACAGAGTATATTAAATTAAAGTGCTTTAAGAATAAGTATCTACTACTAGCTACTACTACATAAAACAAATGATCTTTGTATATGCTGTGTATGTGTCTCTCAAGAGCTATATGGTTGAGTAAAATCTCTCTACAAAAGCTTGAACTTTGTAGTGAGGTGTATATTCTGCAGAAATTAGTTGTAGTTTTTTTTACATTACATCCAACAGCCAACTACAAGATAAATAGAATAAACAGACAGTGTCAAGCCAATCTATATTTAATAAACCAAGTATCTATACCAGCAGATTAAGCCCAATATATACTTTGAACCTACAGGGGCAGCAATGAAATTGTCCCCTTATGTAGGAACGTAGATGCTGAAATTAGTAATAATAACTCATACCTGTATGTTCAAATTTGCTATAATCTCCTGCACTTGCTTTTCCCTAGACGGTTTGTGATCAATAGCCCAAGTAGATACATCGGCAAGGTTAAAGTTCCTTGTGATAATAACATTCCTCTGCCCATGGTCGCGATATAACTCAATCTCTATAGTTGCGTCCTGACATCCACTTCTCACATAATCAGAGATCTGGAATGACAAAATTACTTCACTTGGTTCATTTGTTAAATTTAGGAGCATTTCATTCATTGTGTTATGAGCCTTCAACAACTTCAGAGAAGACGGAAGAGATTGCTGTATGCAATAAGGCCGCCCACTATACTTAACTGTAAGAAACCGTTGTATTCCTGTACATTTTGTTTTATTATTTATTTTGAGTGTAAGTAAGTACAGTACAATAAAGCATATTATCTATCTATCTATCATAGTGACTTATAATTGGTATACAACAATAGTAGATTGTATCATAAAGGAGTAAAATAATTCAATTTGAACGTAGCGAGGGATTCAAAGTATGACCGCCGAGCCATAAATATATTTTGCGCCCGATGACATGGCAAACAAGCTTACGGCCCACCTGGTGTTAAGTGGTTGCCGTCGCCTATAGACACTTGCAATATTAAGGTTAACACTGCGAGTGCGTTGCCATCCTGGGGCCTACGAGTAAGATGATATGCCTTCCATGCCCAGTAATTACAAAATAAAAGTTCAGCAAACAAACATGATGTTAAGAATCCCTTTTAAAGTTCCTCCAAACGAAAAAACGTAGTTATAGGACCAGTATATATTGAAACTATATACTCATAATAAGGAAATTCCACTCCAAAGGTGGCCGATTATTATCATTGTCCCGATAGTCGTATCAGCTCATAGGTTGATGGCCAAGAGCCTCGATCAACATCTTATGAGGCTCAAGTTAGGCAGTTGGATCAAGGGCTCGATCCAGAAGGCAGTTCTCCTCGACACGGCACGCATTGTGAAGAGGTTCCTGTCTCTGGAACCATTACTATTTTTTATATTTTTAAATGTATTTTTTTTTAGATATATTTAAAAATGTAATTTTTTTTTTTTGAAATTATTGATGTAGTTGTCATGACGAACAATTACCGGAAGTATGTTCTGAAGGATGGTACAATTGACATCTGTGGGTCATGGTCCGGAAGAATCTTTCAGACATATTGTTTCAGGTTGTTCTCGTCTTGCCAATGGAGAATATTGGCACAGACATAACCAAGTACTCAAGATTATACCTACATCAGCAACTTGTACCATACTACAGGTATGTGCCCGTCCCAGTTCTTGAAGATGGTCATGTTACATAATAATGGTATCGATCTATCATCACTAACAGAACTTTTGCTGCCAATAAACCAGATATAGTGGTAATAGATCGATTGGAACGTCGCGCAGTAAATATCGATATTAGCATTCCTCACGATGACAACCTCATAAAAGCCAAAAACTAAAAAGAACTTAACTACCTTGACTTGGCTCATGAGGTTGTTGATATGTGTGGTCTGTTGATTCGGCAATTATTGATACGATTATCGTATCAGTCCATGGTTTGATAGCAAAGAGCCTCGATAAACATCTCAAGTGGCTCTCGTTAGATAGCTGGATCAAGGGCGTGATACAAAAGGCAGTCCTTCTTTACACGGCACATATTGTGAGGAGGTTCCTGTCTTTGAAGCCCTAACCACCGCGGTGGTTAGGGCTGGTGGGATACCATTTTTATATTTTTAAATGTATATTTTTTATAATATGTATATTTAAAAATGTTAGTTGTCTGAATAAAGAGAATAATATTAACCCCTCGAGGACAGTCGTTATCTTTAATATGATTAACGCAACCCTAGTTGTGATAGTAGATTCGCTTTTTGAGTTATCCACTTTCTGTTTGCAACAAAAAAATATATCAGTAAGTTATTGAAAAGCTCACATCCGCAGGGCAGCTTGTGGCGAGCTGAATGTGCGTAGCTACAGGGAATGTGTATAACTACGGGGTAGCCTGTTCCGGGTATGAACCGCGATGGTGAAACCAGCGCCGCACCGCTCGACACCCCTGGCCGCTCACACCGGTGTGGGCAGCACCGGTGTGAGCGGCTAGGGGCCCATCTAGTGAGTTGGCAAGTCACCGTCTGCAAGTATTTTGATAATGATATATTAAAATGGCAGACGCCTTTTTCATCAATAGCTTAAATCACCCAAACCATTTAACCCCCAACCCAGTAGCCCATTTCATAGTTAGCACAATTTACAATAGTTTAACTCCCATTGGAGTGATCCATTACCGTTCTTCAACATAAGGCAGGCGTGGACTATATGCAGTGGGGGTCCCATTCCCTTTTAGATTAAAATTCTCATAGTATTTCAATTCACGTTAATAAATTACTATAGAAATAGATTAGATTATTGGGTAAAAGCGGGGGCTTTTACCCAATAATCTAATCTATTTCCATTTTCTACAATTTCATCTGCCCATCATTTGTTTGGCCTGCTGACCTTTCTTTTTTCTAATATGCCAAGCCATTGCGTTGCCTGTGAGGCCCACCTTAGTGCATGACTAAGAGCATCTGTCAATTTTGTTTTCTGTCTGACTTCGCTTCTAATTTTTTTTATTTTTCTTATATTCAGGATACTCCTTTCCATAGCATGTTGGGATGTAATGATTTTGTTTCTCATTTTGTTTGTGAATGTCCATGTTTGGTAACGATATGTTAATGTAGGCAATGTACAGGTTTCTATTACAGTTTTTATTAAGTGACATCCCATAATTTTAAAAAAATCTTTTTAAAATTTATTTTTGAGCCTAAAAACTTTTCCATGTGCAGTTGACCATTCTCTGCAATTCCTCTTCATTGCTGTCCTTATTAAATGATATAAGTCTGCCAAGGTATACCTACTCATTGACATAGTCAATTTGGTTGTTAGTGTCAAGCACAGATATAGAAGAGTAAGCAGATCAAACATATTCCTTTGTTTATGGTGTAATACTTTATTCTTTTCACTCTTGCCATTTGTTGTATAAAGCTATCTTTATTATTTCTGTGTAGCTACATCGAACTCACACTTTGACAGCAACCAGCGTGTAGCCAATTTTTCTACTAATGTCAACCGTCGCTGACATCTTTGAATCAAAGATTTATGTATCGAAGTGAAAATATTACATAAAATTATTGTAAAATGTAACAAAAGTAGTAAAAAAGTATGTAAACAGTTCAATTATTCAATCAAAACATAGAGTGGTGAACAAGAAATCACCAGGAATAACTTTTCATGGATAATTTATGTACCACTTACGACTATGTACTGTTACACTAAGATTTGTATCCAAAATTATGAAATTTCTTGGTGAACGCTTGAAAAGGTTATTGCTAACTGTTCATAGTATCTGTTCCATAAATCGTATGATATATATAATATTATATGATATATGTAAACATAATAGTATGTTTGTACAATAATGCTTTAAATTTTATCTTATCTTAGACCCTATAAGACAGTATTTCTGTTTGGTGAAGGTGCTTTCGGTGTAGTACAAATCGTGGGTCTATATCTCAGGAGTGCAGCAAATCTCACAACAGGCTTGCCTTTGTTGACCGGTTAGTCTTCCCTCTCCTAACTACAGCTATATGTTCGAATGAGGGTCCCATTTCCTATTAGATAAGTCCCAAGGGTCAAAAATTCTCAAGGTTCTCTGCGTATTAACCAGTATGTCCCTATTTTAGCTTACCAAAAGACAGAGTTTCTTAAGAAAATAAAGATTTTACTAAGTTCATATTTTAGTTAATATTTGTGAGCTCGTAAGAATTAATAACAACTGTAAAATAATCATTGTATTGATTAAAAAGAAATAATTTTTAAATTACTGTTTTTTATTTTAATCCTTATCTTTAGATACTGTAGGACAGTAATTGTCCTGGCGAAGATAATAAGAAATATGGGCATGCAGGTGTCATATTTTTGCGATCGTTATCAACCACAACTGCAGGATTATTTGGCATCCCGACAAATACTGCGTATGTCTTATACACCAGGAAATAGCCAGGAGTAGGTAGCTAAGGTCCTAATCACCGACGTGTCTTTTATTTTTGTCAATTTGTTACGGAGCAGGTTCTGTCAGCATTATACTGTCGAGCTGCGCCATGGGTTTGCTTCAAAGGAGTCCTAGGTCTCTTCTTCGTCAAGTATAGCATGTCTCAATGGACAAAGTACGTGTGCGCATTAATGCGGTTGGAAAGGTCAAGATCAAAGGACCTAGCACCGGCCCACCCACATCGCCTGTGATTTTCACGAGGTGCTTAGTATTATAATTCAAGCAGTAGTTATCTACCCTAAAATTAAAAGAATGGAATAACTTTATCGTCATTGATTATGCTGTTAGCTACCTGGTTTTGACATTTTGCTGGAGTTTTACAAATGGTCTACTTTGTATATACCTACTAAAACCTATGCAGGGATTCACTGCATAGATTATCGTCTATCACGGTGGCGTAAGTGGTGGTGTATGCGATTGCTGTGCTGAGGTCCCGGGATCGATACCCGGGTCAGAACAAATAGTTGTGTGATTCACAAATATTTATTTTGGAGTTTGGGTGTTCTTATGTATAATATTTATGTATTTATAAATATATAAGTATGTTTAGCAGTTGTCGAGATTCCATAGCACAAGTGTCCCTCAATATTTATTTATTAAATTGCTGTTCAAAATCGGGTTTCGAAATCTATGTCATAATGTGTCAAAAAGCATGTTGTTGGTTCGATTTGAAACTCCTATATTGCCGACTTTTCATTATTAATAACCTATCAACACGGTTATTTTTAAATGATAGCTTATTGCGACCCTGGATTAAGCTACCTGTTTATATGTGTGAAATAGGCTACCCTATTTTTCGCAAATGTTTGATCTGCTTACTCTTCTATAACTGTGGTGTCAAGTTGTATTGGTTTCTACTGGCCATTTGTCATTACTTTGGTTTTACTTGGGTTTCATCTGTAATCCAACTTTTTTGCTCTCAGTGTTAGGAGTATGTGTCATCCCTTGTTATTCTATAACAGACTTAGCAAAGATAACATTGTTGTCCGCAAATAGTAAGTGACTTAAATGGTTATTGATTATCCTAATACCTTTTTTCTCCCATTAGATGTTTTGGAATATATCCTCTAGTACAGCTATGAATCATTTCGGAGACAGGAGGTCACCTTGGCGGACTCCTCTTTTTATTGAAATTATTTTCCCTTTAGTTTCTAGCTTTATTGTACTTAAACAATTTCTGTTGATGTTTTTCAGAACAGTTATACAATGTGTTAAGAAAACCCTGTCCGACCCGAAAGGGGCACATAGGCACTTCAATAACATAACAAAAAATAAATTAAATATCATATTATTTATAAGAATAAAATAGTTATATTTTTTTTAAATGCGTGTTTTTAGTATCAGAATTAGTCCAAAATCCGTGAAATATAGCAAATTTTCAAAAACTGACAACACCTTTGTTGGCAAAAGAAGGCGCCGGCAGGTGTAAGCTGACGTTTTGACCTTGCATTTTCGAATACCCCTTTCCCTGTGTTTCTATGTAAGCTACCACATTATATTAATTTTTGAATTATTTTATTCGGGGTAAATTTCTTGGGGTAATTTATTGGGGTAAATTATTGGGGTAATTTATTGGGGTAATTTCTTTAAAGGATTACACGAATAAAATCACATCTCGATACCTATCAATACCTTCACGGATCGGACAGGGTTTTCGTTTAGTTTACCTCTATGTTACATGATTTTAGTGCTTTCCATATTGGAGAATGGGAGAGGCTGTCAAATCATTTTGAATAGTCTATAAAGCAAATATACAGGGTTTGGTTTACTAGTTTAGTTACTTGCTCTAAGGTGTGTATGTGATCAATTGTAGAATATCTTGATAAGAAACCTACTTGTTCTATTGGTTGATTCTTATCTATTTTTTCTGTAATTCGTGATAACATGATGGATGACAATAATTTGTATACACTAGGGAGCAAACTTAATGGTCTGTAATTATTGTTGTCCAGTGAACTGCCTTTTTTATAATTGGGGCCTTTTTTATAGATCGGGCCCCTTGCATATAATATAATAAAGATGGTCTGTATGAAATTATATGGGTGTAAAGGGCTGCCTCTTAGAACATGTGTTAAACCTCGTTGTGTCCATATATTTCAAGAACCTGATGGAAAGTGGTCACAATAGCAAATGTTTGCAACATCAGAGGTGCACCACTCGCGCTGCTGTCTGCAGTCTCAGGACTATCGTTCTTTACAGATACAAAAGATCTTAAGTACACTATCCTAATATATATAAATTGGTAAATATTTCGGGCAACAAAGGTACACAATTCGTATATCTTAACTTTGGCCCTTTTTCATAGACATCTTAATAATATTATAAATGTGAAAGTTAGTATGGATGTTTGTTAGTTTTTCACGTAAAAACTACTGAATGGATCTTAATGAAACTTTACAATAATATAGCTTATACATCAGAATAACACATAGGCTACTTTTTATCCCGGGAACAAGTTTCTGTGGAAAACGGGAACAGCAAGCAAAACTCTCTACGCGAGCGAAGCTGCGGGCGTCAACTAGTTTTGAAATATAATAACTTACTAATAAAAGATTTTATAATTTCAATTTCTGGAAATACTTGCAATAATGCATTAGTACTTAACAGCGGTATCTGAAAGAGTAGCCTTGTAACGACTCCGATTTGATGATCTTAGCATTTCGATAATCCAAACATATGCACCAACAGAAAATTCAACAGTAGAGGATTTAGAAACTTTTTAGAAATTATAAAAATTTAATTAAACAAAAAAATAAAATCCAAAACGAAAAAAACGAGTTAACTGCATTAATGAAGGAAGTTGAGAAATCTATAAAAAGAGACTACACGAAACAAAGGGAAGAAATAATTAAACATAGCTTAAAAAGCCATAGAAGCATTAAACGATGATTAAAAGCCCAAGGCACATAAGACTTGGATACACACACTAGATGACAAATCGAAGGGAACTAAAACTACTTCAAGACAAGAGATAACAAATATAGCAACATCTTTTTATAGAGATTTATATAAAAAGCAAACCACTGACCACCAAGAAGAACTAACAAATGACGACCATATAGGTACTCCGAATATAGAGATAATAGAAGAAAAAGAAGTGTATGATAAACTAAAACTTTTAAAACCAAATAAATGTACAGGTCCAGACGGGATTAATAATGAGGCCCTCAAATTAGGTTTACCAATTCTTCTGCCCCATCTCAAACTGCTTTTCAACAAGATCCTGGAAACAGAACACATACCAAAACAGTGGTGCAACTCAGATATTATTCTTATCTATAAAAAAGGAAATGCATTGTATGCAATGCATACTCAAACGAATAACACCTGAAATAGAAGCTGCCCAACCAGTGGAGCAAGCAGGTTTCCGCTCAAATTACAGTACAATAGACCACATACACACTCTTGAACAAGTTTTAGAAAAATATGAAGAATATAACAGACCTCTCTACTTAGCATTCGTAGATTATAGTAAGGCATTTGATACCATTAGTCATAACTCGATTTGGAGAGCACTAAATGCATTCGGAGTACATCGCAAATACATAAGGATCATCCAAAATATCTACAAGAACAACGTCAGCAAAATAAAGCTAGAATCTAGAAGTGAAGAGGTTAAAATTGAGCGCGGTGTCAGGCAAGGCGATCCACTATCACCAAAACTGTTCTTAGCAGTACCAGAACTCATATTTCTGACTATAGACTGGAAGCAAAAGGGCATACAAATAAATGGCTGCTACTTAAGTCACTTAAGGTTCGCTGACGATATCGTTATTTTTTGGCTGAGACTCCCAAGGATTTAGAAAATATGTTAACATCATAACATAGTAGTGGACAGCCTCATAAAGAGACTCAATGACCGAGGATACACTACTACTGGTTATGCAGACGACCTAGCAATTCTAATCAACAGCAGCGCGGAAAACGTGTTATGCAAAGTAATGCGCACGGCCTTTCAAATAGTAGAACAATGGTGTAACGAACATAAACTGTCAGTAAACCCGAAAAAAACAGAACTCATCCTTTTTACAAAGAGAAGGAAGTTACCAGACCTGGACCTACCAAAATTATTCAACACCAAACTTTCCCTATCAACTCAAGTGAAATATCTGGGCGTGATCCTTGACAACAAACTGAGCTGGGCGAGTCACATTGAAACTAAAACGAAGAAGGCATGTATAGCTTTCAACCAGTGTAGAAGAGTGGTTGGAAAAAGATGGGGTCTGAACCCGAAAATCACTCTTTGGCTCTACACATCAGTTATCAGACCCTCTATGACCTGCGGAGCAGTTGTATGGTGGCCCAGAACACAACTATCCACAACACGAACAAAACTGCAAAGCCTACAACGCTTGGCGAGTGTAGCAACCACTGGGTACATGAAAACTACCCTATGAGCCGCACTCGAGTATCTGCTGAACTTGAGACCACTAGATCTGGTCATACAAGAAGAAGCAAAAGCAGCTGCACTAAGACTAAGATTAAACGGCCTATGGAGACAAAACATAGAAACAACACATACCAAAGTCCTAAAGGAGATTCTCGAGAAATACCCGCTTCTTGAGGCCCCCATGGACAAAACCTCGGGGTACTACGTCTTTGACCGAAGATATAATATCCAACTTATCGCTGAAACTATAGACAGCTCTGGCATCGATGAAGTTAGGATATACACAGACGGCTCCAAAACCAAACACGGAACTGGAGCTGGCGTCTTCTCGGACGACTTAAACATTAAAATATCAACCACTTTAGACAAACGAAACACAATCTTCCAGGCAGAATGTGTAGGTCTAATTAAGGCAGCACAAGCGGTTGCAGCTAGAGACTTACGTGGTTTTAATATTAAAATCATCTCGGACAGCGCATCTGTACTACAAGCATTACAAAATAATAAAATTTCATCAGTCCTTATATTGGAATGTCACAACAAACTCCAACACATTGCGGATAAGAACAAAGTAACCCTGCAATGGATAAAAGGACACAGTAACTAAATGCGAAATGACGCAGCAGATGAACTGGCCAAAAGGGGAACAGAAGAAACAGTATATGGACCGGAACCATTACTACCCCTACCCCAGGCACAGACAAAGACATGGCTGCGCACAAACACTGAAGAAGCACATAAGACCGCATGGATAACCCTCGAAGGTTGTAGGCAAACTAAGATGGCGATTCCGGAAATATCTAAAAGATTTACCCGCAACCTCATTAGGCTAAATAGGGAAAGCATAGGCAAGATTGTAGGAATCTTAACAGGCCACTGTCCCCTTAACAAACACTTTTTCACCATAGGTGTAACAGACAGCCCCCTGTGCAGAGGATGCATGGAGGCAGAAGAAACGCCACACCACGTGCTCATGGAGTGCAGGAGCGTGGCAGACGACCGGGCGCGCATCCTACAGTCGCCGCAAACACTCCCGGACGCATGCCAGGGCCTTAAAAGGCTGCTGACCTTCTGGGACTGCCTTGGATGGTTGGAGTGAAAGGATGAAGAATCCACGCACAATGGCCCAATCAAGTGGCTAAGTGCGGAAACGGCCCAGTAAAAACAAACAAACAAACAATGTTAACATCATTAACCAATCAAAGCTCCCGAGAAGGCCTGGAAATGAATGCCAATAAAACCAAAATTATGAGGAATAGCAATAAGAGGAGTATTAATATCAAAGGAAATATAATCAAATATGTAGATAACTACATATACCTGGGTAAGCAGGTATCCTTCTCAAGAAATAACAATGAAGAAGAAGTATTAAGAAGAACTAACATGACATGGAAAAAGTACTGGTCTTTAAAAGAAGTTCTCAAAGGAAAGTACAACCTGTCGCACAAAAAAATTGTGTTTGACACCTGTCTTTTACCTTGCCTATCATACGGCTCACAAACTTGGGTCTTCTCAAATGTAATAAAAGAAAAAATTAGAACCACTCAACGAGCCATGGAAAGAAGTATGTTAAGTGTAAAGAAAAGAGACAGAATAAGTCATACAAAAATAACAGGTTACAGCGCTGATTTTGTTTGCGGATATTTTGATTTTTATATGGGATTGTAAGTGAAAGAAGTCAGAGACGATAGAGCTCAACCGCATCTTCAGTATATATAAGGATAAGATTGGATGAAAGAGTCAGTGGCTAGTTAAGTCAATGCTTTTTTTTTGTTGTATCAATTTTGATATTCTTATTTGTAAAGAGTTGGATGATAGAGTCGGTGGCTATGGTGCTCAACCGTACTTTCGTATTTAGTTTAGTGTTGGTAGAGTTGGGTGTTTTTCTGAACTCGTGGAATGTGAATGATCTGGTTTGTGTAATAGATTTTTATTGGAACTATACTTATGGTTATTTATTCTTGTTACAGAATTTTGTTTTTGGGATTTTGGTTTTCCTTTATTGGAATTATTTCCATTTCTTTCTTAGAGCTTTATTGTTTGAAAATGAAAGTTCCTTTCTTTTATTGCTGGTTGGGGTGTGATGTAAGGTTGTAAAACGTCACATTGGAATGTCATTGTTAGTCTTGAGATTTAGAGAGAGAGGTGAGTAGATTGTTGACTCTTTCGCTCCGTGTATCATCGATTTTAAACAAATTGCGATTTCTGTAAGGCTGTATTCCTTAGTTCAATGCCATAGGGTAGACTTGGAAAGAAAGAAAAAAAACAAAAAAAATGTCTTTTTGTCTGTGGTGACGGAACAAGCCATTCGCCTAGCTACAACGACAAAAAGATGTCGATTGTAAATATATTTTTTAAACTTCACTAAAAAGAAATAATCTTTTATAAATTGTATATGGAAGTTCACGCCTGTGAATTCTTATAAATGGTTATACCGAAATAACTATGTATTTCGGTAAGAACTTTGGATTTTTGGAACTACGTTTCTAACCTTGGTGATCTTTAGTATTTTGACGAAAGATTATGTGTTTGTTTACAGCTAATTACGAAGCTTGGAGAGGCGTTAATGGAATATTTGCCTGCTCTCCAAGATTTATTGGTTTTTCTTTGAAAAAGTGGTAAGTTCTCTTTATGTGTTCAAATCACGAACAAATCTCCAATTGTTTTTCCAAATCTAATGGAACTAATTCTTTACTTTGCAGCTCAACAAGCACTTTTTTTTTTATTAACTTTATTCTTGGATGAAATTTGCCATAAATGCTGACCATGTGGTTACGGGCTCGTCATTCTCGTGGAGACGGCACCTGTCGCGGTCTGCAGATGTGATTTCGAATCCCGTGGTAATGTAACCACGCCTTCAGGTACCTAGTTTGAATTATTTTTGTGTAGATTAATCTAGTAATGATGCACGACTCAATGATCAGGCCCATGTAATGACACAATGATTTGACTCATAAGCTGGCCTTATGCTGGATCTCACTATTCTAAATTTCACTCCCCAACCCTCTGAATAGTCAATCTTTAGCTTACTAAATCACTGGAATTGATTATACCAATAGTGAATTGTATATAATGTATTTTCAATCAATTTGCCTATAAAAATATAGAAACTTTCTTCTAGAGATGTATTCCATTATTTTTGGTTCCTGCTCTTATGATTAGAAGCTCAATCTCTATCGCCGAGATCCGTGTGCATAAAGTTGGTAGGACTTATCCTCCTGGCGCCTGAACCGAGTTATATCTTTTGTTTGTTTGTTAGTTTCATGTCTCCATAATAAGACAATTGTAATTATTATTATTACAACTACTAACAATATAACTAACATAGCAAGTAAGAAATGTAAAACATTATTATACTAACAAGATTTTAATTGTACTCTACACTGATATGGAATAAAACAGGCTTTATTATTATTAGAACTTACATCAAAATCTATGTGCCCGTAAAGTGGCATGTAAAGCCAATCCCGTAGTTTTAGTCCAGTCATTACGTCGGAAAAATCGGGTTAGAAATGCAAATGAACCGAGAAAGCCAAATTTTGGATATTACGTGGGGGGAAAAGCTTAAGTTCAAATTGTCGACCAAAATAATGTGATGGGTTTTCCGCCGTCTTGAAAAAGGGTTAAATTCAGTTTTTTCATCATAACTCGGTTCCCCGTTGAGACACAACTTTTTTTTTTTTTTCAAGATGGTGACCCCACATATAATCAAAAATTTGGCATTCTCGGTTCATTTGTATTTCCAAATGTATATAATGACTGGACTAGTCCATGTCCTGATGGGTTTTCTGCCATCTTGATAAATGGGTTAAATTCAGTTTTTTAATCATAACTCGGTTCCCCGTTAAGAAACGATTTTTTTTTTGCATTTTTATTATTTGATTTATTTTACTTTTTTCAAGATGGCGGAAAACTGCATTTCCGAATGTATATAATGACTAGACTATTTGGTATTCTTTCATCTTGCTAATCCTACTAATATTATAAATGTGAAAGTTTGTTTGGATGTGTCGATGGATGTTTGTAACCTTCTCTTTTACAGTAAAGCTTCCCAATTGTGTTCAAACCCTACCTAGATTTCAGTAGAGGGGTCCACTTCTTTTAGTTGCTAAGAGTGTCTTTTAATTTTAGTAATTTTTGATTGCATTTGTTTTATGTTTAGAAATGTAAAAAGATCAAATTTCTATCTAAATCTGGCGCTTAGTACTCACTTTCTTAGATCTCCCAATGACGCTGGTCTTCCCACAGAGTCCCAATATGATAGCACATACAAATGTTGATTTGCCGGTACCATTGGGACCAATGATCATATTAAGAGATGGTCCAGGGAAAAGCTCCACTCTCTTGTAAGTTCTAAAAGAAAAATTTTATAATAATCTCTTATAATATAATGATATAATAGTCTTGCAATTATATACTTTGACTAGTGCTTGATCAGTAATTTAGTAATTTAAAAAGTTACTAGGTAACATATTTTTATGCTATAGAAAAAAATAAGTTTATCAAATAAATAATAAGAATAACTGCTGAAATGATATGAGACATTCACAAATAAACTAATGAAACAATTTTACACGATGTTACGCGCCAAAAACAGGAATCTTACACAAAGTTTTCAAGGGCTATCCTGTAGATACAGCCGGCTTTGATACCATCTAAATTCACCACTCTTGACATATTTGGTCATTTAAAACATTACTTTTTACAAAAATGCAACATTAAAAGAACAATACCGGCCACCCAGAAATCCTATATAAAATAAACACAAACATCACGATGATGTCTGAATCATGGAAAATTGAAACATTACAAATGTCATTGCTCTCAATTTTTTATTTAGTTGTCTTCGCCCATCTTGGACAGGCAAAGAAAACTTAGTCCATACAGCCTTGTCTTTAGTATTGACAGTATTAAAAGGAAAATACCCACTTTTGGGCCCGTAAAGTACAGAGATAACAAATACTGCTGGAAATAAATTGATATTTTTTGTTTATCCAAAAACATAAAAAAATAATTCTAATTTACAATGGCAAAATAGGAATATATGTATTTTATCAACTTCATACCGTAACATGGGGTCAGTAGACACATTTTTAGACTTTGATTTAGATTATCACAATGCTTCCGACATTTAATATAAAAAGAAATATGAAGGAGTATGGTTTAATACCAAATATCACATTACTTTTTTTATAATTATAGTTTATTTCATGGATAATTTCATTCGCTGTTTTTTTGGACCCCTGCATCCCAAACTAGGCTTCCGCTCGCGACTTGGGAATCAGTGCCTCCTATAGTTAATTCACAATTTTGTATATCTAAGAGTCGGATACATAGATGTTTCATGCTATAAACATTCTGATAACAAAAATATAAGTTTCATTAGTTTGCGTTAATTTTATGTCAATGTACTTTCATTGATTGCTTTTTGAAGTAAATTGATATCTAGAATATGTATGTTTGTGTGTGTGTGTGTGTGTGTGTGTGTGTACAGCACTTGATAGAAATTCTCGAACGTGGAAAGACAATGTCCGGTCTTCTCTTTTTAATATCTTCCATTATACTAAGTATACTAAGTAGTACAAATAGTTTTCTTACTGTCAGAACTTGGCACATTCTATAAAGTTTCTCTGTGGGGTACCAGTAGGGCTTGCAAAACATAACTTTAAGAATAGCCCTTTGGACTCTTTCCAATTTTAGAAAATGGGTTTTGTGCGCACCACCCTATACTGGGAGGCAATAAATAAGCAGTGATCGACACAATGATCAAAAACTGTCATTAACGTATGTGTCTCCACTAAGTGTCATAATTTCTTCAAACGGCCGTCAACCCCATATATGCCGAAAATCAAAAGTCAAACGATAGCTGCCCCTAACAACCAAGTAAAAATGGACCCAGGATCTATATCTAGGTCAGGGTTTGAAAGCAGCTGAGAATACATTAAGAGGGAGCTACTAGGAGCAGCTATCGTTTGGTTGACCTCTTCGGTCTTTGCCTCGTCTGTTAGTCTATTCACAATGTTTTTACTTTAATTGTTATTTCGCAGCTACGCGTATGGAATTTTCACCACGCCATGTTTCTCTCCGTAATACACAGGTCCTGCTATTGTCGCTCAAGCACCGACCACAAATTTCTATGAGCATATTTCCAACATGAATTCGAACAATCAGCGACTATGAAGCTGGGATCATTGATATATGATACTTGGTCCTAGCGTTAGTCAGTATGTGCACTGACAGCAAGTGAGGTTGTCTCAAACTTTCTGGCTGTATTAATAATAAATTATTAAAAAATAATTTCATAAGATACTTAAAAATCAACCTTGAGAATTTAAGAAATGTGAGTAGATACCGTTTTAAAAATCTTCAGCACCTGGTACCTGTAAATTCGCCGTCAGGCCGAGCTAGCAAATATGCCCAAAGTTAGTTTATACTACCACTTACTGTATCCTATACATTTCGTTAGTGAGAATATAAGCAATCTGGGCATATCGTCGAAGTTTTTTGGTGCTATGCGAATCACGCACCACGAAGTATTTTTTATTAATAAAGGCTTTGAATTGAATATCATCAGTCAATAGATCATGTAGATCACATGTAGACATGTAGATCATGTGTGTGTTCATCAAATAACAAAGTGTTTCGTTATGCGTTATGATATACTATTTTAATCATAAATTAACTCTTTTTATAGTGAAATCTCTAAGACCCATGCCAAAACTGTTTCTTTAAATAATATCGTTAGCATTCCATTTTGCACACAAAGAAAATGTTCTGTTTATAGCTCCGACTTAATAATAGCTTATTATTAATCTGAGGCTCTGAGGTCTATGCTTATTACCTCTCAACTTTACTTCTATATCTGTGGTGCTGCCCTATTGTATATTGATATATTTATAGATGGAATCGTGTTTTAATCGTACCTCAATATTACGACATTACGAGACGATACCGTACCATCACATACATTTTTAGTAAGTATTTTACGTAATCCTTAACTACCTACCTGAAGTCTCAAATTCCAGATGGGATATTTTTGTTTTTTCTTTACTTAAGTATTGAAAAACAATGAATAAAGTTTCAAATATGATTTCATTTTTTTATAGTGTTTTCATTTTATAAGAATGTATAATGTTATTTTATTTTATACTCTGTGAGAAGAAATTCAATTTTTTTCATTAAATAAGTTTATTATTAAAGCTTTTTTAATGGTAATATGAATAAAAGAATATATTTAAAACATTTTTAGTTTTAATTTGATACCATAATTTATTTCTTATATCAGTTCAAAGTGCTGGAGTCTGAGAGACTCGGTAGCTGGTTAGGTTACTGAAATAAGAGGTAGGTAATCAAGGATTAACTTGTTCCAAAACTTCGCTAATGTAGTTTTATAGACTTTGCCCCAAATGGATTGAAATTTTGCTAGTAATTAAATATCATCATCATCATCCGAGAGTCTGTCCCAGTTGCGTCTCGCGACGCCCGGGGTCCGCTTTTCTACTTTTTCTCCTCCACTTCGCACGGTCGTGAGACCATTGGCACGCATTTAAAGTTATTCGCTACGCTTACGCCAGTAATTTAATATCAAGTTTCAATTAAATTAATCTGTCCCAAAGTTACATAAGAGTACATATGTACTTCTAGTTTAAATCCTCTTTAAAATACATATAAAAATAAATATTCCTTCATTAAAAGTGTAATCCAGACTTATATGGATTTATTATATTTTGGCAAGAAAACACACACACACAGAGAGAGAGAGAGAGACCGACAAACGTAAACGCACACTCCCTTAGTAATTTGTCGATAAGCTGGACTTACAGCAATAATAAAAGAAAAGTTCAAAAAAATGCAAAAAGTTGTAAATTAAGGGGTTTACCAAGACATACATAGGTGCTAATTCTGTTGTTGAGACCACTAAACTAAATTTCTCTAAAATTTTCTTATTTTTATTAAGAGATTGACGTTGTAATGTGAAAAATATACATAGACAGTCGAATGTAAATATATGCCTACTAACTTGATGATTGAACTGCCTATGTATATTTTTCACGTTACAACGTTTTACACGTTTTCACGTTTCGAACGGTTACTAAAATAAATAAACGTCTCACTAAAATTAGACGTGATTAGGTGATAACGTCTAAATTTTGTGTGACGTTAAATTTGTATCTTACATCACTAAAATTCATGCATTTGGCAATCTCTCAATAAAAGTAAGAAAATTTTAGAGAAATTTAGTTTAGTGGTTTCAATAACAGAATTAGCACCATAGACTCCAATTAACTTAGTCCTCTGAGTTATATGGGCGCTCATACATTTTGGAGGTCTAACTTAATTGGCAACCTCCTCGAATAAGGTTCTAATTTTATTATGGCGGTATAATGGGGAGGTACGGAACACCCAGCGCACGAGTTCGACTCGCGATTGACGGGTTTTCAGTTCAAATTTTTTTTAGTGAAACTTCTTTATCGACGTTGAAAAAAATTTATAGCTGTAAAAAAAGGTTTTTCGGTTACGCACTATGTTGTTTTGAAGTGAAACTTCTTTATCATAAGTGAAACTACTTTTTTGACGTATGACAGAAATTTTATAGATGTATAAAAAAAGTCGTATAGAAGTTTCACTTCTTACCTGTGTACCAGAGTACACAGGTAAGAAAGCAAACACATTTTTTATTTATGTCTAAAAACAAAAAAATACAGAATTGCTATTTTGCACGTAACATTATTGTATTATTACAAGAGCACGGACACAAGAGAGGAAAGAAAAGTACTGATGACAGACTGCCAAGCAGTGCATTATGTGAGGCGATGTTCTGCACGGCGCGGACTGCCATGCAGGATAGTGAAGGGGCCCCTTAAGTTTTTCGGGTTGGCGTTGAAAGATGATTGATTCAGCCTTTAATTTGATTAATATAGATAATTGATGAGAGCAAGGGTGATAAAACACCCCTAACACATTAGTGTACATAAAAGAGTAGAAATTAATTATTTAAGAACTAACTAGTCACTCTTACAGGCAACACCAAAAAAAAGTATTTATAGCGCGACTATTTTTGATACTTGATACTTGTTTTCAATCAATGAATAATGCAAGTAAGAAATAAGCATATAAATAAATAAAGAAGAATTTGTATAGAAGTAATATATGCATACAAATTGCATATTTTAGAAATGAAATATAGTAGGTAAAATAATGAGTAAAAGAACAATATTTTGAATTGCGAAAGTTTGTGTGAGTGTATGTACGACGCTGATTTATATTTTAATATTTTATATCAATGTTCTCATTGTTTTGGTTGATGCTATTGTAAAAGTTGCGCTCACGATCAAATGTCGACTTACAAAAACGTCTAAAGAGCAGGAAGGTTAGCATAATGTTCAATTAGCAAAGTAGTCGTATTGATGGGTACACTGACCTCTTTTCGGATTTCCATGCCCTTTCTGAATTGCCCTTTACATACTACATTTATATCATTTATAGATACTTATTTCATTCTGTTTAAATGAGAATTCATGTCTTGCAAATATTATACTTGCAAAAATAATACAAGTATCAAAAACGTTTATTTCTTACTAACTGTGTTGCTACATGCAAGATACAAAAGCGATAGTGACGCCCTCATTTATTGTCAACTCTTTTATGTCGCACTGTATATCTACCAGTTAAACAAATATAAAGAAAACCCTGTTTCAACCCGAGCCAAAATGGTACTGAAAGGTTTTACAATGTAATTAACAAAAATAATGGTTTTAGTCGATTATAAAATCTTGGTGTCGAAGCTTGAAGTATTGTGATTACTAGTAACATAAAATATTAGCATCGAATTTTAGTCCTTGCAACACTCAAACATGAACCGGCTAATTGGGAAGCGTTATTTTGTTGTTATCTCTCTCTCTGCTCCCGATCCGTTCGGTCCCGCCCGCCGATCCGATCCAAACAAATGATTCGGCCGATTTCTGCTCGAAGTGAAGTGCTTGTTTGTCGCGTATGTAATTTACGCGTAATTCGCGTCCCGTCTTGTACAATTTTCTTTCGCCTGTTTGTGTATGAAAATAGTTGCATATTTCTGTTATCTTAACTAAAGAGTGCAGTGGCGAACCACTTTATAAAAAACAATTGGAAACACAGTGAATTTGTGTGAAGAAAGGACGTTTTCTCTCGTGTCAAATTTACGGAGAGGATTTTCATGTTTATAAATATTGATTTGTTACAATTGTTTTCTAACGTTTCTATTATGCCTTGAAACGTGAAGTGCAATGTTGGTCACAAATATTGTGTTATTAATTAATACGTGAAAATGCAACAGTTATGTTTGATGTATACTGAAGCGATCGATGGTGAATTTTCGGGTGTAATTTAATTGTGTTTTTTATGTTGTGAGTGTTTTTATGACAATGGAGGGGACTACAGAGAAGGATTGTTCACCGTTATGGAATCTGTATCAGCAGATCGTATCGGATATGAAGGTAGGTCAACTATAGCGTGCTTTCTTTGTAGTTACGCTAACTTGGATGTCTTCAGCCTGTAACAAGTTAAGAAATCGTACCGGTAAACTGCTGATGTTGAACGTACAATAGGTATTTTCCGCTCCAATAAATAGTGCCCCGTTTTTTTAGTACTGGATTAAATGTTGTACCTACCCTTTTCACATAACAAAAAATACGTCATTAAAATTCTAGTGATAATTATAAAAATATTGTGACAAACTAAGGGTTATAATATTAAAATTATGGGATATTCACTTTCTATCCTTGTATTAAGTAATCCTTACTGTATCTTTTAAAAGTATTCTATTATTTAAAGTAAGGAGGTATGTTATCTGTGATATGGGTATCAACCAGGCATTCTAGAATATATTCAAATCTTTATTCTTATCTTGCAGGTCACAAACAGTCAATAGGTATTCAAATTTATTTTACTTGGATCTGTTTAAAAACTGAACAGTTTAATTTCTAACATGAATCTTATTAGAACTGATCAGCATCCTAATTTAAATTGACCACCAGTTTATTGTTTGAATATTGAAAAATACAGACCTATATAATTATATAATACCTATTTGAATTTTTTTTATCTAGCTAGCTGTGTGTGACACATTGCTTAGACCACCATATCATAAATTTTTAATTAAGTACATTCTTTTTCAACAGTTATTCAATTCTATTAGGTGGGCACATAATAGCCATCTTATCTTACTGGGGTCGGCCTTGCCCAAGCACTTCGGCCTATCAGGTCTGTGCTATACCCCCTGCCCATTACACATCCCCCCAGCGCTCATGCAGCACCTACATAAACTTCAGTGTCCTGTTTGGAGAGATGTGCATGTAGTCTTCAGGTGTTGGAAATGCCTTTCCCAGAAGACTCATTCTCCTTGCACCAAGTGTCACGCATTCACAGTAGATGGTGCATGGTTTCGCCAGCATCTTCACAGGTCCTACACTCGGATCTTCCGCAATTCCCATCTTGAGGAGCTGCTGCCTTGTTGCATAGTACCCTGTGAGAGCTCCAGTGATTCTCTGGAACTGCTCTCAATAGAAGCGTGCCATACAGGAAAACACAATGTACTGCATATGTGTGATATCATTGTTATTTGTTTGTGATATTCTAGTAGGTAACAGAGATAAAAAAAGTAGCGACATGCATTCCCAAGAGCACCATGCATTCCCAGTACCGCCATGCCATGTCTAAAGAATAGATTTTGATTTCTATAGCTGTATTTATACAATTATTGTTTCCTATACAATAATAGGTATGACTGAGCTTCAAATTAATATTCATTTAAACAAATGAAGTACTTCCAATGGTTGGTAGCATATCATTTATGTTTGTCATCAGTTTTATAACAGCTAATATAAATATTGATCTCATGGTTGACATGATGACAGGAATTAAATAGGATAATTAGCATTTGTTTATGCCTATTACCTATGTAATGAAAACAGACACTAGACATAACATACTCACATGTCCCTAATCTGTTTAGAATAATATATTGAAAGCAATACAATATTCTAATATCAATTATTTGCGGGCCCTATTGAGATCTTCGGGGTCCAAAATAGCCTCAAATGCATCTGCTGCTGACTAACAGATAAAGTAATGCTATAAACAAGGATATCTTAAAACAAAACCCTGTACTTTCTGACTAGTACCATATATCAAGGTCAATCACCCTTGTAATATGACATTGGAAAAGGCCTATGTCCAGGTGTTATCTGTGCTGATTTAAATGATTGAGGAAGAGGTGGCGAGTCTATGTATAATGTGATGATACAGCCTCACGGTTCTGCTGCCTTGTTCTTTAGTGACATTGATGCCTTGCTCTGTGGGCTTAGAAGCGGAGTATCTACTATATGAATTTGATTGATTGTACCTGTAATAAAGTACTACTTATCTGAACACCTCGATCTAATCAGCTACATTTATTCGTTTTGTCTAGCTATTTATACCTACATACAAACAAAAAAATGCGTACTGAATACCTATTAAGTTGATAGACGAGATATATTCTAAGCATGTCTCAATGTGCTCTGTTCAATTCAAGTGTACTGCGCAAAAAGTACATTAAAGAGCATGATGGAACTACCTTTTTGAAAAAAATAGAAGCGCTCGTAGCTCCGCTAACTGTTCTGTAAACGATTACTGCGTTAAGCAACTTTCGCATGGCTGGTCCTCAGATTGGTGACCACTCTGTGGCATTCTATTTACGAGCCTTTCCGTACTTTGGGAGGCACTTTAAGCTTTTGATGCTTTATGGGTTGAAAAATTTTAACAGCTGTCAACAACTTGCGCCTGTCGTTTTCAACCCGGCAATGGACCACCTGTTACGCAAGATAAAAATACATACGGTATAATGTGGGCGTCATTTATGCCTATGCCCACCCTTTGTGGATAAAGGCGTGACAGTATCATGTATGTATGTGTAGTTTAGCCCAAATTAGGCTATTATAAACTTGTGTTAAGGGATGTAGAGTCTAGACGATAAAAATACCCTTAAATTTCTAAATCCAAGGTACGTATTATAAATTGTAAACACCCATACTCCGATACAAACCTTTGTGTGGATCATACAAATATTTTTCCGAACTCGGGATCTCAGCGCGGAAGTCGCACACACTGCCACTTATACCACCGAGGCATTCGTATAGTTTGCCTCTGCCACCCATCATCATCTGTCTCATAAATCTCAATCACACTTCACAAACCGCAGAATCAAACCAGAATCGCTCTTTTAGCTGTCTAAATATTAAAACTACCAAATAAAGTACCAAAAATGCAACTTACGAGCGGCCTCTTTCAAGCGCGTTACATGTTAGTAAATATTGAAATAACAGACTTAGCCCCAAGAATTGCAGAGATATTCGTTCCATAAAAATATGAGCATCGTATTTTTTGAACCAATAATAAGTGAGAATTTTCGTCGATATGGCCTTTTTTTTTTAACGTTTGGAAATCCCCTCGGTTGTCATGCCGGACTCGAACCGGCTAAAACCACACAGTCCCCGCCTAACTGTCTATTGCCGGACGCCCCGGGTAACTCCTCGGAAAGATGTCCCAGAGCTCCCGACAGACTTTGGCTACCACCGCGGCCTCACCTGGCGTTCGGGTGTTATCCCGCTTCTTTGGAGGGTTGGTTCGGGTACTATCCCGCTTATTGGGGCATGAGGCGTGCGTGACATTTTCACGTCATGCCTACGTCTTGGGCCTGCTTCTGTAAGGACGACGAGCAGCCCACCCGCCGTCCTCAGGCCCCCGGTCATGGAGGCCGGTAGTCTTGGGCAAAGACAAGTCTGCGGAACTCGTTCCGTCTCCGCCACCTCTTTCGCGAGCATGACCTGCTCGCAGAAAGACGCAGCGGCGTCCCACTTGCTCCCGCTGGAGACCATGGCTTGCACCATAGTTTCCAACGAGAGAATGTCTACGCCCAGACTCGCCACGAGGTCTTGGCGCTGCTGCGCCCACGCTGAGCACTCCACCAATGTGTGGAGCGCTGTGTCCTCGCTGCGTTCTACTCAGTGCTGGCACTCGGCTGTGGTCTCCCGGTGTATACGCCACAGATACTTACCGAAGCACCCGTGCCCGATAAGTATATCGTATATAGTGTATCGTCGATATGGCCTACGGAAAAAATCCTCATGCGTGATGAAGTCATACATTTTTATATCTACTTATTAATTGTGTATACATGTGCAAAAATTATATTATTATCAGCGGGTACAAGGTTTTTGAAAGGTCAAGCCGATACTTTAAAGTATTTTGTTCACATATTGTGTATAATCAAAGTTAGAAGAGGCTTTTTCGTGATCATTAGTCTTAATGTACATTCAAGGTTACAAACATATAGTCGTTATACCTAATAGAATAATTATATATGTATACATATTAAATTTTAACAAGCGGTCACCCATCTGGGACAAGCCGTAGCAAAAAATCCTTAAAGCATTGATCGTTTACAGAACATCCAGTTAGTGGGCTACGAAAGCTTCGAGAAATCATACTTTGTAAATTGAACCATTCCCTATTAAATAACAAAATAATCATAAAACCCGTGCAGCTGATTAGCTGCAGGGATTTTATGATTATTTTTATGATGCAAGGGAGAATTCCCGTGATCAAGATAACAAATAAGCAGAGGGACATTATCTCAAAAAATTGCTTTTTATTTATAATCACCATTAAATAAATCAATATTGTAGGACAGTTTTCAATACTGTTTATACTGTTGACTGATGGCACTTGTTGGAGCCAAAATATGTGCTAACCTTTGAAAATGCCGTAAGGCAAAACCGGTCAGGTTTGGTTAATAAATAAGTGGAACAGTGCAAGTGTTTATTTTTTCAAAAGGTATAAAATATTAAAAAATTTATTACAATAAAGAATTATCCAAAATACCCTATTCGAATACGTAACGAATTCGTAACATTTTGAACAACGTATTTATAATATTTAAAAAGAGAAAAAAATTAAGAAAATGTAAATGTGCACATACAATTTTATCTACCTACTTTGATAGTAATGCTTTCTATTGCAAACAGAAAGTGAAGTTTTAAATTAATATATATATATATATGTATGATTTTTTTACTGTTTCTTAAGAACGTCTAATCTTCTCCATAAATAAGTACCTAAATTGAAAAATACAATTGAGGTGTCTGTAATTCCAAATTAACAACTTTTCACTGAATTTATATAATGTAACCTATATACGGTACCTATTTACATAAGAACATCTATTTTTTGTTCTCTGTCGATCTGTCTGACTGTCTGTTTGTTTTTGCTAATCTCTGAAACGGCTGAACTGATGTTAACGGGACTTATACTGGCAAATAGCTAATGGATTTGGAAGGATTAACTTAGGCTACACCTTATTTCCGTATTCCCATGGGAACGGGAACGACATATATATATAAATAATCTAATCCTGCATAATACTTCTAAGTCGCTGGAGATACGGCAAAGACATAAGATGATAACGTAAGCGGGGACATTTTTTTTGTATATTTATGTAATTGGACGCAAACAGAGAAAGCGTATCTTTACTATATGTTGCGTCGCGACCCTTGATACATCTTGTAGGAAAGGGACACGGAAGATACATACGAGGGCGTTACTGAAAATTTCGGGAATCAAGGAAGTGACACAACATTATTATTTAAAAATGTATTTATTGCTTTTCGAAGTATTCTCCGCGAAATATGACACATTTTTCCATACGATGGAACCAATCATTGAAGCAACCATTCCATTCGGAGGTTGGGGTATCCAAAATGGCCGTTTTGTTGGCGTCCACAGCTTCTTCAGGTGATGAAAATCTCTGACCACGCAATTTATTCTTTATTTTAGGGAAAGTATAGAAATCATTAGGGCTTAGGTCGGGGCTGTACGGCGGATGGTCTAATAATTCTATGTTTTCTTGCTCTAAAAACTCTTTTGTTCTGTGCGCGGTGTGAGAACTCGCATTGTCGTGATGGAGGATGATGCGGTGGTTGCAGTTCTCTTTACGTAGTTCAGAAACGACCTGTGGCAAACAAATGCTAGCATACCATCCTGCATTAACCGTTCTTTGTCCCTCAAGAGGAATAGTCGCAACATGGCCGGTTTTGGAGACAAACTTGGCCACCATTTATTTTGCAACACTCCGTGAACGAACAATTTTTGTAGGCTTTAACTCATTTTCGAACACCCAAACTCGTGACTGGTTTTTTGGTTCGGGTTCGTACGCGTATATCCAGGATTCGTCACCTGATACGATGTTATATACAGCATTTGAGGATCCTGCGTGGAATCTTTCGAGAGTTCTGACGCACCAAGTAACGCGAGCCGCTTTTTGCTCTTCACAGAGCGAATGCGGTATCCATCGGGAAAACAACTTTTTTACATCTAATTGTTCATGCAAGATTATTTGTATTTGACTCATGCCAATGTCTAAAGTTGCCTGAATTTCGCGGTATGTCACATGTCGATCTTCCTCAATTAGCTTACGCACAGCATCAACGTTTTCTTGGGTGACTGCAGTTTTTGGACAACCTTGACGGGGATCATCACTGAGCTTGACACGTCCACGTTAAAATTCAGCAAACCAGCGATAAATTGTGGTTTTGAATGGGGCTTCATCACCAAATGCAGAAATCATCCGGTCAACACACTGTTTTTGTGTTAAACCAATTCGAAAGTCATAATAAATCATTGCTCTTGAATTTTCTTGAGTCAATTCCATTTTCTCAACGACTAAACAAGTTTGACAAGACAGAGAATCTTTTTTTTTAATAAATAAATGGTATTCGATTTTTAAAACCAAGGAGTATTCAATTAAAAAGATTTTAATATGACAGGAACAGTGGAAATGTTCCATTCCCGATACTTTTAGTGCAGCATATCATTGCAGCATCATGTGCATTGTAGTATGTCCATCGCGTAGCCCTAACATATCCTTCATTGCGAAACAAATATTTGCAGACGATACAAATTTTGTTACATTTGTACCCGAGATATCAGCGAGTACGACCACTGCATTAATATTTATATAATAACTTCCCACATGCATAAAGTAAGTTATCTGCATATTCATTTCCCTTTATTTGTAAACGAGGAAATTTCTTAGTCGACTATCACTTAGTTATGATGATTAATCATTCGGTGTTATGCTGGTGTCTAGTAGATTCTATTATCTAATTCTGATTACAGATTTAACTCTAATATTTTGTTTATACATACAACATACTCGTACATACGTACCTTGTTCGGACGTATCTTGAAACTCGTGGGATTTGCCTAACAATCAAGGGCACCTCTGAACTTTAGAACTGCTAATTCTTTTCGATATTGTACTTAATACCTTAAATCACACTCTGTGAGAACCTCCCAAGGGTTAAACGCTGCTGGAGTTAACAGTAAGGTGGATTTGTCAAAATTGAACTGAATGAAATCATAAATTTTTAATAAAGTGGAAAAAGACAATTCGATTCGAGACAAGGATTTGTGAGTGGATGAAATCACTCGGATACAGATAAGGTTCAGAGAGAAAAGAAGTCCCTAGGATAACCGAAAGTTAAACCTGCAGAAAATTAATGAAATTATTTAAAAATAGTCATCTAACTTTAAATTTTACAACCTCACCAAAATAATTGATACAATGACATATTTTATATATTTTTTTTTTAACTATGGATGTTTCTACTTTAGGGAATGCGTGGGATTTTATGTCAAACCACTGCCTTGAAAAGACTGGGCAACAATAGAAAGTTTCTAAACGATTAATGAGTAGGTGATTCGTAAAATGCAAAAGTGGAATATATTACACAAGATCGTAATACATAATGATGTCACGCCAGTCTCCCATCGGGGTAGGCTACAGCTTTTCACCTGCTACACTCCTAGCATACAACTTTCGCTTTTTCTACTTTCGTAAAAGTTTTTAAACATGTTCGCTGGTAAAGGGTATACTTGACCTGCTCGTTGCGTGGATGGACCGCATTGCGTGCCTTTATCTTTGAGACATTGCGGATAAGTTAGTATTAGAGTCTGCAGAATGCTCCTAAGTCTAGAACAATAAGATAGTCCCAAAAAATTATGTATTAGACACTGTAATAAGTGATGTAGTGGAACATTTTTCATACATATATATATATAGACAACTGATAAGCATACTTTATATTTTAAATACAACATTATACATAGGAAACATCCAAACTTCAAAACAAACATTTCCGGATTACACCAATAATTGTTCCGAAATGGGTATTGCAACCAGGACCACAGCCGCCAGGAGCCGTATGCACTACCACAAACGACACCGAAGCAGTCAAAAAAAAAATTAAGTTGTCATGGATGCCAGTAATCTCAATATTGGGAAAGATCCAAGACTAGTGAAACGTAACAGTCTTAAAAGAAATCTCAGGTAACTAAACTAAGCAACCTGGAATGCCTGTCTGCTAGTTATTAGTTGCACAAACATGATCATAAGATCTCATCACCTTCTCTCAATCTCAATACATAGTCACAGAAATAGAACAAAATTCGTGTATGTGTGTGCGAAAAAAATGAGTTCTAGTCGCCCCTACAGAGTTCTGAAGTTCTTTATACCTTTTGGAGATAGTTCTATTGTTTACACAGCTCAAAAACGGTTTCAAAAATGATGGGGGGCCAACTTCCAAATTTGAATTTTTTGCGGACTTGTGCACAGTAAAGTATTAATCGGGTCGAAAAGTGTTATCAGGATAATGTATAAGAACTCTTTGGGGGCGACTAGAACAATTGGCAGAAATTGAAATTTTCTAACTAATTTAAATTTCTCCCTGCCCTTCATTATTTTTGAAACCGTTTTTGAGCTGTGTAAACAATAGAACTATCTCCAAAAAGTATAAAGAACTTCGGAACTCTGTGGGGGGCGACTAGAACTCATTTTATTTTTGCAAAAAATTAAAATTTGGAGGTTGCCCCTCATCATTTTTGAAACCGTTTTTGAGCTGTGTAAACAATAGAACTGTCTCCAAAAAGTATAACGAACTTCAGAACTCTGTGGGGGGCGACTAGAACTCATTTTATTTTATTTTTATCTGAACATTGGGGGGCTAACTTCACATGCGTAAAATTCGTGGACCGAAACGTGTATTAATAACAAATAAGTAGACGAATTATACATGAAGTGTCACGCTCCATTAATTGTGATAAACTGCTTCAGAGCTCGCACTTCGCGAAACAATATTGGGTACATATATTAATGAGGTTGTTTTATTGAACCTAATTGCTTCTAAACACGCAATAGTATTTAAAGAAGTTTGTTGAAGGTTGTTCGTAAACGATAAAGTTTCAAATGAAAATACTAATAGTCAAATGAAAATAAAGTCAAGCGTAATAATAGGGTAATACCTAAATAGTGTCGTCAAGCCGCCAGGCTAGATATATATATCAGAGGAAACGTCGTATCACTGACGGGGTAGCCAGCTCTCTGGCTACCCCGCCAGTGATACAGCGTGAAGGTAGTTACTTCACGAACTGCTGATAATAATGCGCATTCTTGATAGGTAGGTAGGTGTTTGTTACTGTGACGTGCGCAAAATCAGAAATGGAACGAGAAAGGACCTCCTGTTCTCTATGAGCGTGTGTCTGGTAGCGATGGTCCGGATTAGGTGTCGTCTAGACGGTAGGCCATGGGAGAGTTGTGAATCACCAGATGCTGATAACCAAATCTGGCTAAGGTCCCAGTGATTTCCTTTCGAGGGTGTACCAAGTTCCCCGGCTGCACACTGCTGTGTGGACGCAACTCGTGGTTTTAGTCGACTCGGGTCCTACATGCAGGTCTTACCCTGACTTTCAGCGGGATGGAGCTAGAGGGGGTTCCACACGTATGAAACAAGTATTTGTTACTGGTTCACGTAACAAATTTGAGTAAAATATTGTGCCATATTTGTTGTTTTGCCAGTTGTGTTGGTGTGCCAAGCTTGTTTGCAATCTGGACTACCTACAAATATTAGCTTCTAAAATGGATTATACGATAATTTTCTTAAATCAATGTCAATAAAATTACTTGTAGACAAGAACTTTCCAAGATATACTCGTATTTTCTTCATTGTATCATCCAAAATTTCCAACTCAAGAACTTTACCTCGAAAACTATTTCGGCACTTTCACGTCTGCGGAGGTCACCTTGACCTTTCCGAAGGTCTACCCAGACATCTACTCTATAAAATACAGGCATAGAACTATTATTGTTTTAGAGAAACTAGCTAAAGTATCAAAAGTAGGCATATAAGAAAAACATAACAGTCTTGATAGGTTTAAAATTCGTTTCTAATGCCTTGCAATTAGCATACATATTTTCCAATGTTATATTTAGTGTTCTGTAAGTACAACATGTAAGTAGGCACCAATTCAGAAATTGTACTTTTGAACGTGAAATGTCGATTGGTTTAAAAAAGTAAAAATGAAAGAAAATGTAACAAATAGGTATATAATTAAAATATAAATATATTTATTTTAAATCCTCTTCGCCAAATATACCTATAGTTTATGGAACAACCCTTAAAAAGTACTACTAAACCTAAATACGATATGTCTGCTGTTAGTTTTCAGAGTGTCGGGTTCTCTGGAGACTATTCTAGTTGCAGCATCAGATCGAAGTTATCAATTAATTGCTATTTAACGATTATACTGGCACGGTTTCCTACTTAATCGAGTAATCATACGCCAAAAATGCCTTGCATCATATTGGGAAAGAGCTGATACTCTTACACTGCTGGACCGATACCAAACAAACATAACTAATAACCACACCGCCAGGAAACTGCCTTACAAATGAATAAAAAAACCGCATCGGAATCGGTCCATCCGTTCGAGAGCTACGATGCCTCATACCGATGACGACGTCAAACTTATAACACGAGGAGTGGTGTATTTTACAAGTAGTGCAAATCATAAGCCGGGTAAAAAACTATTATAACTGCACAGCGGAGTCAGTGACCGTTGAATCAAGACTAATGTATTGCCAGTTGTTGCTTTAAATTAGATTAAGCAAAAAACTATTGCCAGTTTATAGTCCAACTTGTATTTGGGAGCCGGTTTTATGTAACAAATGTGAACACGTAGTGAAACACTTATGTTACAATAATGTACATATATCTATAAACGCACTGATAAATAAAATGAAATGGGTATAATTTCAAATTTCACCTCATCTGTTTGTTTAGGAGATCAACCGGACCAGGCAATTTTAACTTTAACTGACAGATTCTGGTGTTATAAAGAGTAACTTAATCTACGCCTTATAATCGTATGTTACGGAAACGGGAACTACGCATGTGAAACTGCAGGCTGTCCTCTAGTCTAAATACCTAGTTGTAGCTTTAAATTAGTTAACAGAGGACGATCGCGGCTCTAATCACGTGAAATTCGATTGTCGCACAAATGTGTTTCCCGTTTCGGCATAAAAGTAGTCAAAGGAATTTAAAGGCTTCTTAAGACTTACAAAATATTAATTTCATGGAACGTGAAAGAAGAAAAGAAAACAAGAAACTAACTTTTTATTAATATAGTATATTATTTGCTGTTCATCTGAAGTGTATCATGTTGCTTTCATACTACACCTGGATTTGGACTCTGGGATCTTCGTTTATTTGGCTCTAGAAGTAGCTATTGGATAGCTTTTTATTTAAAGCTTTGCTTGGAGCAACTACCACAAACAAATAGTGGGGTTCTTTTATAAGGGCCTACCTCGTTGCCTCGTTAGTCAACAGGTGCACCACTAGCAGATGAGGTCGTTTGGGCCCCGAAGGTCTTGGTCCTTATACCCAATTAAAAAAGTTATTAGTATGGCTATTTTATTTCTATGGACATTATGGAATATAGCTTGAAAAAAATCAATGGCGGGTAGCCTGCCTCTGTCCATTTCAATACGGCATTAGGCTTATCACTTATTACGTGGCATAAAATACAACTGGTGAATAGTGGCCGTATAGTGTGCGTCTGCCTACTACCTCAGGGACAAAGGCGTGACTATAATGTAGGTATGTATTACATTCATGTGGTATCAAATCAAAGCGACCAGTGCCTTCGATTTGATACTGGCAATAATAACACTTCGTTATATGAAGCTTATTTAAACACATACCAATCAATTATTTTTCATTACACATTGTGTCTGTGTTAATTTTATCGAGTAATAAATCCCAACAAGGGATAATGAGCTCGATGGAACCATTCAGCTTCATAGCTAATTTTACTATTTATAGTATCGTATGCCACTATAATTCTTCAGTTACTCTAAAACTATGGCATTTACTTTGCTGAAAATAAATGTAATAGTTTTAGAGTGGAAATAGCAAAAATAAACTATTAATTTTGCGTGATACGGGTATATACACTGGGGAATTTGTAGTTTTTGGGTGGCAGTGGCTTACGCTGACATAGTAATTATTAAATAAATAATGTACAATGCTTTAATACATTTCTCTCCTCTCTTTCGTATTTCTTCTTTTTTAGACGACAATTCATGAGTATGTAACTCATGAATTGTCGTCCATTTCTGAGATATTATGTTTTAAATTTCAAGTATCACATCGGGAAATCAGTTTGGCGGACAGACATACAAAAAAGCGAGTTTAAAAGAACCTGGTAAAATAGTAGAACTGTGGCACAGAAATAAACTAGTCCCGTTACCATTGCGTAAAAGTAAAACTGCCGTTCTTTATTGTGATTGTAACATACACATCCATTTTTTGTAAAATATTTATCTGAGCCTGTGTAAATTGGTAATAATATTTCAAATTTATTGTTAAAGGGAAGCCGGTCGTCGCAATTAGAATAAACTATTCCTAAATTTCCTACACCTGTTTTGTAACTTATTATTACTGAAACAAGCGATGCGGATCGTGCGATTAAAATTTAAAATAAACTGGTTTACCTTGTTAGACTAGGTGACTGAAGTTTTAGTGGGTCGCATACTGTACAGTCTATTTACTTTTTCATTTATTTTGTTAAAAACAGTCAATTATTAAAGCAATACAGTAAAAGTCAAATTTTTAAATTTTCAACTTAACAATTTGACTTCATTAAATTTACAGAATTCAATAAAATAAGACTTTAGATAATTTCTCTATAATATTCTCGGAGCATCGTGCTGTGGTAGTGAATGTTCTATCCATCCACAGATAGCGGTGGAGGCACAGACGTGTCTGTGGGTGGAGGTAAGTTCGAAGAAGTTTCCAATGTATTGAACTGTTGAAAAAGAAGTCAAATAAATTTCACTGGGTTGTAGACGTAATTTTACTACTTATAAGTTTAAGCCATAGACCATAGACACTTTCACGTATAAACTATGAATAGTAAATTGGCCTAATCCCACTCAAATTCCCATTACTGTGACTACCTAAGTCCAGGATCTACAGAAATGACTAAGACCAGAAATGTTACACGGAGCTTTTTCGGTGTATAAATAAATATTAAATATAAAAATATAGTTCCAGAAGAAGTAAGAATGTCTTGGATCCCGCGTCGAAATTAATTAAAATATTATTACAAACGATTAATAGTAATAATCGTTATTTTTCCAACTCACAAATTAACTTCTGATTAATTTGATTAATTGATAATGCCTGACCTGGTCCACCAATTACACTACGCTAGTGGAACTGGAAACCGAGTCCAATACATTCTGCGCTGAAACCATTCACAGTTTCCAGTACCGTCGATAATTTCTGCTTAAATTCTTGTTTTAAAGTCTAAATTAAATTGTTATGATTGTTGTATAGGGTGTAAGCGTGGATTTATTGTCACAGCTGTTCTGTAACTTTACAAATATAGCTGGAGACATTCCAAGTTTACGAGACAACCGGAGCGGACAGACAGGCCGGCGCGCATTATCATCAGAATGTTGCAATCAAATTTAAACGCAATATATGGATAAGCTAGCTGACCCGACGTATTTCTTATAGCCTTGGAATACCGTTCCATTAACGTTTACTTTTTTTCAGTCGTTGTTTTTATTTGTATTCGGGGGCAGGTACAAAATTAAGTAAATATGATATTACAAATCGTCCCGCGGATTTTTGACAGATATTGCCCATAGTGTTATAGCAAAAACTGGGCGAGGCGCAGCAGTGGATGATAGGCAGATTTGATTAAATTTGCTATCAGCAATAGCTAGTTCGATTCCCTTTTTATACATCTATCGACGTCAACTACTACTAACTCAAGCCATTGGACCCAATATTTTTTCAGTCTAAATGCGTTGGATTTATGTAATTAAACACTAGCATTATTAATATGATTCTTCATAAAACAATGTTTCAAAAAACGTGATGTCTGTCGAAACCTCACTCGTTCCCCATGTGAGATTTAGTGACAGTAGAGCAAAGAGTAGTCTCCTCTCTGATACCCTCACGTAATTAATAGGTAGACGCCCTCGAAACGACCATAGGCTACGATGATCATCATCGATTCCACCACATGGTCAATATGTTTGTTTTCCACTACCATACTAAACTACTTCAAACCCGCAGCTCAGTCCCCGTGGTAAAATTTTTCTGTACCCGTTTTCCACAGAAACTTGTATCCGGGATAAAATGTAGTCTTATGTCTATCTATGTCCTATTCTAGTGTATAAGCTATATTACTGTTTTAAGTTCCATTAAAATCCATTTTCTAGTTTTTGAGTGAAAGAACAACAAAAATCCATCCATATAATATGCCTTGGATTTAGATAGCTAATAAAAAAAAAATTGTGGTAAGAACACTAAGAACATTATGTTCAGTGGGTACGAAAGTATATCGTGCGACTGAATACGTATTTTACTACTAGAATTGCATCATTAATTTTAGTGATAACTTAATGAACTAACCAGTTTAGCATTTTGAATAAGTTAGCAACACTGAAACCAGTTAGGTACCCTACATACACACCGGTTGTTGCAACTGGAACACGCCGTCTACAACAATGTAATATAGGTTGCATAAAAAGTTACTAAGTTATTCCTCTGTCAATAATACATTTGTAGGTCAGCGAAGAGGTTTGAGTATAGCTATGTCAGATTATCAATTCTTTCTCATCAGTCACCGGGTCGTAAGGGGTCACAAAGGTCTTCGTGGCCCAAGCGACTTCACGTGCTCGCGGTGCACCGGTTGATTAACGATCGGTGTAGGCGCCCTTATGGGGTTGCGAGGTCAAACACGGGGTTCGCTTTTATTTGCGAGGTAGTTGTGATTTTAATTATCCACAATATTGGCACCAAATGCCTGCTTCCTAATCTTTCATTGGAAGGAGCCATTAGTTCTTCCGTTGGTCAGCAAGTGTACATCGGACAGAGAACTGACTTACGTTTGGGGCCGCTGAACGGAAAATTACTATTTCATGCTGAATCTGTATCATTGTAGCAAGACTGTGTAATCATTATGTCTTGCTAAAATAAATAAGTGCAATAAAACTGCGCCGTACAATATATTTTATAAAATTTACTTCTAATACCGGGACAGGTTCTGTTGCTACGATATTCTATTGAATAGACTAATGGCCGAATGGGGTGCAACAAGGGGTGCGTATTGATTTTCTACAAGACAAGGTTAGGGTTACACCAACTCGAACAAGTTTTATATCATCAGATTTAAATATAGATACACAGCCCTACGTTCAAATTTTAAAAAAGTTGGGTAAGAAATTTATTTTATCAATACATCACAGCATTTCACACAAAAAATATAAACTAGTACAAATACAGAAGATATATATTTTGGCACAAAAACGGTCCAGGCCAGGCAAGGGCTTGTGGCGATCTTTGAAGCGTCCCACAGGGCCTCCTCTCTACGCCCACCAGTAGGCGTCAAATCGTCTGAGATGTTGATAATGATGCAAATAGCAAATCAATTAAATAAATTTGGTTTCCAAGTTGCCCGGCCCGATATGCTCAAATAACTACGCAACATCGTTAGTTCTAAATTTCTGCCAGCATACAGCGTTATTCACGCAACATTTTTGTCATAAAAACATTTTGAGTTATGTACAATATGATTTGTACATTTAAACACTTGCTTATTTTTGTAAATATCATTTTAACTAAATGGAAATACAACAATCAGGCATAATGACTATGACAGTTGGAAATTTTAAAATCTTAGACCAAGTTACCTTAAACCCAATGGATCATTTTTTGAACTAGTGCCTAAACCACCGTACGAAACCTCTCTTTTAATAGCAGATTTAAATCTTTAATTATGGGGCAAGCTACGGAGACCATAAAAAAAGTCGTTTTAAAGGACCTTTCGACTGATTTTGCTGTCAATTACCGTTTTCGTTCGTTTTTATTTTACCGATATATCTAGTGAATGTTGCAAACAGCTATTATAATTCCCGACCGACTCGTAGAATGTTGTGCCCCACATATTCTTGATGTCCCAACGACTTAAAAACAGCATTCGAAATCTCACCAAATTTTAACTGAAGACAGTAATTTACATCAACATCACTATAATTTCTTATTCTTCATTACATCGTCTCCCCATTCACGTACTGAACCTTACTAGAAGAAACCCGCGACTCTACTCACGTGGACGTACCCGTTTCCCACAAGAAACCGTCCTCGGGATTTAAAGTAGCATGTGTGTTATCCTGGATGTCAGCTACCTCCACCCAATTTTATCTAAATTGTCCAGTCCGTTGAGCGTGTAGAAGAAACGAACGTACGCATTCACAAACTTTCGCCTTTATAATATTAGGATAGCGTCTGGACCGCTTCAGAAATTACCTTTGTTTACACTTCAGTAAAATACTTTTCTACTTTCCAAACATTTAGAAAACCGAGTAACAGGCATACCTACGATATGTTTAAACTTCGACGCAGTTTAGTTTAACGGACGGACCGTAAGAAAATAACAACCATACTTTACATGATGTATAATGTTATGGTTTCAAATGTGCGTACATCGAATGGGTATGTTAATTACACCGTGAAGAACTCGCTAACTGAGTGTTCTGTAAATGATCACTGCGTTAAGCAACATTCGCTATAGCTGGTCCTCGGATAGGTGACCGTTTTGTGGCATTTCCATTTGCGAGGGTTTCCGTGCTCAGGAAGACACGTTAGGCTGTTGGTCCAGGTTGTCGTTAAGCGAAGTTGAAGACCTTATAGGCGGCTTGAAACTCTACAGCGGCAAGTCGTAAAAAACTGCGCCGTTCTATTTCAACTTAGCGATGGGTTCTACTTGTACCAAGTATTATGGGGTGAGATTGCATCCCACCCATGGACGATGTAAACAAGCCGGGATGTGCTCCAGTAATAGAGTATGGCAAGGAGGACTCCAGCAGCCGCTGATGCCTTTACCGAATTTGGCTGCGGCGGGATTAAGTGGGTAAATCGGGTAAGCCGGGAATCCCACACACGTCCTCCGTCTCCCACACGGTGGGTATGGTGCAAAAAAAGCATTCCCCACCACCTGACCCTGTCTATTTGAACACGATAATAAACGTCTATACGTGGGTGGGACTAAATACAACTATAAAATATGGGTGTGAACTATTACTTACTACTTGTGTACTAGTACTTTCAACTCCTTCGTGATAATATGTACTGACTAAATTATAGTCACGCTTTTATCCCCGAAGTAGTAGGCAGAGGCATACTATACTTCCACAGTTCACCATTTGTATTGTGTTCCACGATACAGGTGGTTAGCACATTTCTGTGTCTTGAGTATCAATAAGCAATAAGGTATTGTTTAGACACACCATTACATAAAATACGTATAACTGTGCCAATGGTATTGCATAATATCGCTGAATATAATACATGGAACGTTGAACCAATGTTTTGGCAATCATTCATTTTACTGGAAATTATACGTTTCTTTAGACATAATCGTACAAATGTGACATTTATCGAGTTATTTGCAATTTTACTTCGAATATTTTATATCAATGATAAGCATTTATATTGAAATATGATAATATTGAAGTAAGTAGGAAATTATTTCACAGTTAATGTCTTTTAGACTACTGAGGTGGCAGATAAGTCCCACCTAATGGAAAGTATGGACTTTGGTCACGCCAGGGGTGTTATACTCGCGCTGCTCTATTATGGTATTGAAAGGGATAGTTTAGATACCTACCGGCTCTGGCTATCTGCAGTTGAAAATTTTAAGCCGCCCGTACTGTTTTCAACTTGGTTTACCGACTGTGACAGCCATGTTACTAGTAACCGGGACCATTGGCGTAACCTGCTTTTAGACGCATTAAAATGCCACGAATGGGCACACATCTGAGAATCGATCTTATCTCTTTTCCCCCAAGCTTTGGTCAGACGCTTACCGTCCACAATTCGCAGGTTTTGATCTCAATTCTCAAGTAGTAAATGGCGAGTCGAGTGATACCTAGACATTATTCTAACGTAAGATCTTGATATCTGGTATCGCAGCCCAGGGCTTCTAAGTGAGGGAATGTTACTGTAGATAATTAAAATGGCCACACATATTCATAATTATAAACATTACAGTAATTATATAATTTTTAACGTAATGGGAGAGATTGATGTAATCTGAATTGAATGTGCTTAGAAAGCGTACATAGTTTTACTTTCATTGCGAGAATATGTAATAATTATAATCTTGTTTTGAGCTAAGGGCGTGGTTTTCAGCCTAACTATATTTTTAAAATAATAATAATAATAATATTGCTTCTACATTTACATTTGATTAACATAATATTTGACCAATTATATAGTAATGAATTTATACAAACAAAAAAACAAAATCAAAATCCATCATCGTGTACTACTTGACACGGCTCGCATTGTGCGGAGGTTCTTGTCTTTGGAGCCCTAACCACCGGTAGCTTGGTCCCTGTACCCGATGCCGGTGGGACACTATTTTTTATTTTTTAATGGATTTTTTTGGAATATGTATATTTAAAAATGTAAATAATATGTTAGTTGTCTAAATAAAGTGAATAATAATAAAATATAAAAATAATAATTTATATGTAACTAGCTGACCTGCCCGGCTTCGTCCGTGACATACTTCCAACCCCGTGGCACCCATTTAATCCCGTCACTTATTACTTTTCCAAAAATGTATGAAAGTTTCCCCTATTTGTTGACATTTATGATTACTGCTCCGCTCTCCTGTGTAGTAGCGTGATGATATATAGCTAAGAACCTTCCTCAATAAATGGGCTATCCGATACAAAAAGAATTTTTCAAATCGGTCCAGCCGTTCACGCGTGATGTCGTGACAACGGAAAACTGGTTTCATTTTTATATATATAGATATATTGAAATAAAGAGAAATAATAATAATAATAAATCTTTATTCATTTAGGTCACAAAGTAACACTTATGAATGTCAAGAATATTGCTTCTAAATTTACATTTACTGCCAGATTCGCAAAGCAATAGGTAGAGCCTGAGGAAGATCCTGGCAATAAAACTCATGGCCACTCTTTTCTAAACGCCAGTAATTACATTCGTTTGATTAACATGATATTTGACCAATTATATAGTAATGAATTTATACAAACAAAAAAACAAAATCAATGTTGTGTTTAAATCATATCAAAATTAGAGCCGGTTCTAAGGGCAGCCTACCCTTGAAGAAGAAGAATCTGGCAAGAAAGTCAATGGATGCCATTTTAAAATGTAGGAATGGCTTACTTACATTAAAATTACACTTACATTGTTCCTTTGGATTAATGTGAGAACAGTCGACTAAACTTAAGTTTACCTTAAATATAAATAAGATTATTTGTAATAATTGCTATAACAGCTATGAGCTGAGCAGTCCCAACAGACGGCACCCGTTCACGGGTATGACGCATTAAATCAGCCATCGCCCTACTCAACCGTATTATAGGGAATAAGGCGACCCGATACATACGCCACCACTGCCAGGACACTTAGGCGAGCATGACATACTCAAAAACTGCACAGCAACTATCATGTCAATTTCAAAGAAATAAATAAGTGTTCATGGTGCTCACACAATAACAAACTCAAATTACATTGTATATTAGTTAATACCGGGACTAAGCGCAGCCAATTTAGAAACCTTTAGTTGTCAGACGTTTCAAATTATTAATAATGTAGAGATGTAAAAATACAACATATATATGCAGATTCAAGGCATATCACAAGATTCATTCGAATCCTAAATAGCTCAAGCTAAGAGCAAGCAACTCATTTTTCTTTATTTTTATCGTTCAAATAATCATTAGTTGTGTAAAAAGCCCTTTTTAAGAGGTGCGTCTTAATTTCCGCCTTAAATTTATGTAACGGCAGGTTCATAATGTTTAAAGGAATTTTATTATATAGGCGTACGCCAATTCCTGCAAAAGAGTCGTGAACCTTTTGTAAACGATGATGCGTTCCAATTAATTTACGCTTATTTCTAGTATTTATCGAATGTATGTCACTGTGTCTATTGTAAATGTATGTTCTGTTTAACTAACATAATATTTGCAAATATATACTGTGATGCAACCGTTAAAATGCCAATTTCTTTAAATTTTTCTCAAAGAGACACTCTAGCACTCAATTTATATATTGCACGTATAGCTCTCTTCTGGAGTACAAAAATTACTTGTAGATCAGCTGCTTTGCCCCAAAGCAAAATGCCGTAAGACATGACACTATGAAAATAACTAAAGTATGGCCTATAAGCCTGGCAGTTGCCACATCAGTAAGCTGCCTGACTTTACTAAAGTAAACATCGGCCAAGTGCGTGTCCGGTCACGGGCATTGTAAGGTTCCGTAGCTACTAATTTCTACGGTGAAATGTGGCTCTGTAGTATGCTTCTGCCTAGCCCTTCGTGGATAAGGGCGTGATTGATAAGTAAGTTAAAATACAAATATTACAAATATTTCTCATCTCGATCGGCCAGAATATTGTAGACCTAATTATCTGTGATAGTTTTACATTTTAAATTCGTTATGTTATGCCCTATGATGTGTTCACTGCCTTGAAGGCGGCAAGGCGGCAAGTCGCAACACTTGACCCTGATAAAAGTTAGCACCTTTAAACCTAATATTTCCTAATTCGATCCCTTGACTGAAAGTCTTGTTTTAGCAAGACTACAGTAATGAAAGACCTATTCATTCTACACCGCACACCACTGGACATGATAAAAATAATATCTTGTAGAGGTTTTATTTAATAAAACACAGAATGATTTTGACCTGTGTGAACCTGGCACCCTACTTGCAAAAATCGATTTTTTTTTGCGTATTCTTGAAAAGCTTGGTATGTAGTTGATTGTAGTAAAAAAAAAATTGTTTGTAGTTGAACCGAAAAAATATTATGGATCAACCGAAAATAGCCAACCCCCGGATTTATAAAAATTCAATTCTAACGGTTCATTTTGTATGAAGAATCGTTAGTAGTGGTTTGTAGTGAAAGAATTTTCGTTTGTAGTTATTTATTAATAAAAAAATCTATTAATTGAGAATGTCTAAGAAGACATTGACTTTATATAAAAATAAAATAAATCTATCAGACGCCATTTTAATATCTAAGATAACACATGTAGAACAATGCTGGAATGTATGCAATTTACAATGCTTTATTATTATCGAAAACAAAGACTTTTTATATAACTAGAGTGCAAAAACAACAAGACGAACTCTAGTACAAAGACTCCAATATCATAAAATATCTTTAAAAAGTATACCAGACAGCTTCTCTCTAATTCATTAGTTTCAAGTGACAGCTCTTTTAACGAAGTAACAGAATACGAAAGAAATGTCGGTGCATTGTCGGTAGATTTTGATCTTATTCCATTGAAGTTAGTCCAGTCCAGTTTTCCATCAGTCGTCACCTATAGGATATGTTCCTCATGAGGTCGAAAACTTGTCTAAAAATGTGTATAGTTTCTAACTTCTCTGGTCTGCTTTTTGGGTTTGGGTCCTTGTGATCTTTGCGAGGTTTATGTACTACCGAATCTATCCTCACCTAGTTCTTTTAAGTTTAACGTTTTTAAATCTTTACATTTTATGGAATGTAGGGAATATTGTTTTAGGATCTCGTACTTTAATGGAATGGAATTTTGTAGTTATTCTTAATCTTAGTTACGTCTGGAATGTTGCTCCTATTTAATACTAATTTTGCAGTGATAATGATGAGTTTCAAGGGAGATATTACAGGGGAGAAAAAGGGATGGAAATCTATATTAACAACAGAAATAGTTATATTGGATTTAGACTATTGAGAGGGTAGATTCTGAATTACTACGAAAAAAGCTAGTCTATAACTAACTAACCAACTATCTTCACGCTGTAACCCTGACGGGGTAGTCAGAGAGGACAGATCGCCAGGCTTCGCGATCCATGCATACTTCTTTCGCTTCTTCGAGATTCATCAATCGCTTCATACACGCACGTCTGGGTATCCGAGTACTTTTGACCTTTCCGTTTTTGAGCAATCTGCTCACGTGGTCTTCATATGTAAGTCTCGGCCTACCCTGACTCCTTCTACCCTCTACTTTTGAACAATATATATTCTTCGTCAATCGTTCCTCACTCATTCGTTGGACGTGTCCAAACCAACGGAGCACGCCCTTTTCCAGCTTAACGCTGACACTTTCATTCAAACCTGCCAAATTGCGTATCACTTCGTTACGTATTCGGCCAGCCAAGGTAACGCCGCACAACTTTCGAAGTGATCGCATCTCCACAGCATTCAATTTACTTTCATGCATCTGCTGACATACCCAGGTTTCACTACCGTAAAGCAAAGTTGGCACTAGCACTGCGTTATGAATCGCCAGTCGTGCTTCTTTTACGATGCTTTGTCGCTTTACTAACTGGGACAAAGCACCGTTAACTTTGTTTCCGGCAGCTACTCGCCGTTCCACATCCGAATCACATCTTCCATCCGCGCTAAACATACTTCCTAAATACACAATTTCATTCACTTGCTCTAGACGTTCCTGGTTTACCCTAATCTCGCATTTAGTTCTTACGTCACCTCTTTCAAATACTAGAACCTTAGTTTTACTTGCATTCAAGCGGAGACCCTTACTTTCACACCCCTCTTTCATATTAGTGACTAATGCCTGAAGGTCGGCTTCTGATGAGGCCATGAGCACCGCATCATCAGCGTACAGCAGACAGTTTACTGTAAAGTCACCCAAATTCACACCCATATTAAAATCTTTCAACTTCTGCAGGCAACTGTCCAGATACACTATGAACAGCCAGGCGGACATGACACATCCCTGTTTGACGCCTGTACAGACATCAAAAAGAGGTGACACATCCCCCCCTACTCGCACGCAAGCCTTACAGTCCCTATAAAGCGACTGTATTGCCCGCAGTAGCGAGCCGTCCACACCATATCCTGGCAGCAAGTCCCACAGCGTTTCTCTCACAACGTTATCAAATGCTTTCTCTAGATCCACAAAAGCACAGAAAACCTTCTGGCTAAGAGCCAGAAACTTTTCCGCGATCATGCGGAGAGAAAACACTTGATCCATGCAACCTCTTCCACGTCGGAATCCGCATTGAGCCTCCCATAAATACCTTTCAGACTTTTCTTGCATTCGTGCCGTTATAACCTTTGCATACACCTTACTAGCTAAGCTGACCAAGCTGATCGCCCTGTAGCTGGAGCAGTTTAGGCGCGAGCCTTTCCCTTTGTAAATAGGTACTACAACTGCTACTCGCCAGTCATCTGGGACCTCACCCGTCCGCCAGCACAAGTTGCATAACAGACATAGTGTGTCCCAGACACGCGACCCACCGTACTTGATCATCTCAGCAGTGACTCTGTCTTTTCCCGCAGCCTTACCACATTTCATACTTCTTATCGCTTGTTCTATTTCTTTCATACTAATGACTTCAATGACATCGGGATCCGGAGCATCGAAGTGAGCTCCCCTTCCCGATGTGGCATCTCTGTCTTTTCTTGCATACATCTTTCCATAATATTCACTCCATCTCTGCAGGACGTCACTTTGGTCTGTTAGGACGTCATTGTTAACACTAAGCACTTTATTCATACTGCAGATTGCCGAACAACTCCGGGTCTTGCCTACCTCTTTCCAGAAGAGCTTGGCATTATCCCGGAAATTGGACGACAACCTTTCATCCGCTTTCATTCTGCACCTTTCACGAGCTTCTTCTATAAGTGCCTTCGTGTTAACTTTCTGCAGCTTGTATCTCTCTTTCATATTAAAATCATTCCGCGAGGCTAAGTAGTCTAGCCATGCTTTCTTCTTCATTCGAACTGCTTCTTTCACTTCCTCATTCCACCATGCATCACGCTTATTACTACTGCCTCTTTTCGTTTCTCCACACACTTCCACAGCGGCATTTATCATACTATCCCTAAGGTTCTGCCATACACTTTCCACATTCTCACTGCTTACATTGACATCGCCAAGCTTTTCGGCTACCCTTTCATTATATTTATCCCTAATGGATGCATCCTGCAGCTTCCAGCTTTTGATGCTATAAGTCGGCTCAGGTTCAGGACACTCGGTACGATGACGCCAACCCGCGAACAGACCCCTAATCCTAGTTATGACTAGGTAGTGGTCTGATCCCAGCTCAGCGCCTCGATAAACCCTTGTGTCCATCACCTGTTTACGGAGCCGACTATCCATTAGGAATAGATCTATCATGCTTCTCTTTGACTTACATCTCCTCGTATACATATGAATTTGTTTGTGGTTGAACATTGTGTTCGCCACAAACAAATCCTTTTCCTTACAAAATGCCAGTATTAGCTTGCCAGCGTCGTTCACCCTTTTATCCCCATACTTCCCGAGTACCGACTCAAAACCATCGCGAGCGGTACCCACCCATCCATTCAAGTCTCCACATACTATAAGTCTTTCATTTCCTTCTATCACATTTAGAGCTTCTCTCATACTCTCCCAGAAGTCCTCTAGCTCACTCGCGTTCGACGAAGATACTGGCGCGTAAGCAGCTACCAGGAAAATCTTCGTCAAACCAAGTTTTACACGGATCCAGAGGATTCTAGGACCTATCAGTTTGTACTCATACATACCGGAGGCCAATCGCGAGGACAGCAAAATTCCAACCCCCCGACTGCCATGCTCGCTCTCTGGTACTCCAGACCAAAGCGCGAGCATCCCACCCGAGAGCTCCAAGACTTCGCTGCCCTTGCGCTTGGTCTCTGTCAAGCACACTGCATCTAACTTTCTCTCATTCATAACATCCATCAACTCATTCATCTTATCTGTCATTCCTCCCCTAACATTCCACGCAGCTACCCTGCACTCCATCCTCCACTTCCCGCCGTGTCGGGCCGCGCGTGTAGGGTGGCGGTCCCCTACGCCGCTCTGGCTCACACTTTTCGCACCAGCGGGGACGAACTGGTGCGCGTCGCCTCGGGGGCACGCCCTAGCAGTAATCGCCCTGGTGGCACTCGTGTTGGAGTAGAATTGCAGCCGTAGCTGGCAGGGATGGCGACGTGCACGCTTCTAAGTGTACCTGTGAATATTTTTTGATATAATTACTAATTAATTTACCAAAACACGCGTTTTCCTTATTTCTATTATTGTATTAGATTAGCAAACTTTTGTCATCAAAATACCATGAAACATATTTTAAAATCCAATTTACTTGCTTTCGAGTTCACAATCAACCAATTACTTAATTTAGTTTCACAGCAATTTGTTCTGCAGTTTAAGTAATGGTGGATTTAGTATATTGCATAGTAATGCAATAGACTAAATCCATCATTACTTAAAGTATTAGCTACTGTTGATAGTTATTGAACTGTATTAGTCATTACTAATCGATTTATTTATTACTACATTGTAAAGTTTAGCTACCGGGATTTTAGCAAGATGTGATTAGTGAATTAGTCGTAAAGTATCTACGTTGGCTATATATTATATATTGCAATAGATCCTTTAGCGAAATGCAAACCAAATCCTGTATATTATTTTTACGGGAATTGTAGGTATTTTGATTGAACCTGAATAAAGTTGTAGAACTCACGTTTTACTTTTCATAAGTAGCTACACAACACATTACACGATACAGACTACAATAGATATGCCTAACAGTTTAGCACAGGATAACACAGATTCACTCTCAAACTTATACGGACGCCGCTCTCCCGTGCGTAATCTAGCAACAAGGAACAAGGATCAGGGGGCCGAGTCTACTATTGACAAGCCGTAGAATAGAACCAAAATGCTGTTTTAGCCGTCAAAATGTTAGTAGACTATCAAAAATGCAACTGACTAGCGACCACTGGCGCGGTACGTGTTAGTAGAATTTTATCGACCGACCGATAGAAGTCTATTAGAGTACAATTGTAATATCAAAAAATATCAAAAAGTATCTTACATAGCACAGCCAATAGTGTTCTGCAAATTATCCAATTCACTAGCCAGATTTGTGGCATTCCGATTTACGAGCATTTCCGTGCTTTGGAAAGCATGTTAAGCCGTTGGTTCTGGTTGCCAGTATCATGGCGCTTGTTAAGTCAAGTTTTTTTTTTTTTTTTTTTTTTTGGTGACGCGGGGAATGCTTTTTTGCACCGTCATCCCTGCTTCGGGGGCAGCAGGGATGGTGTGTGGGACTCCCGGCCTTTGGGGGCCGTCCTACCCACTAAACCCCGCGGTGTTCCACCTTCTTCCCAACCGGATCCCAGGATAGGCCTGAGGGCTATTCACTGCGACCCGGCTAGGGGAATGCCCTACTATGAGGCTCTCCTCGGGGGGCCAGATGTGCTGCCCCCCACGATCTCCCGGAGGAGGTTAAGTTGTGCCCGCTCGAGCCGTCCCCAACCATGTGGAGAGTGATTGAGCGGGCACCTGAAGGCACCCCGGAACACGAGGGGTGCCAGCCGCCAGGAAGCTATTGTGAGCGGGGTCCCCCGACCTTCCGTCCACAGCCACAAGTTAGTCGGCGGTGCGCCGCGTATCCGCCCGGCGCCGCCATCGACGCCCTCGAGACGGGAGCGTGCGTCCCGCTCGCTCCCGGACCCGCAGCTCCTCTCTTTTTGCCGCCATCACCTCGCTGGCGAAGGAGGCGACGGCGGCCCAGCATTGTCGACTGCCGACCATGGCTCGCACCATGGCCGGCAGCGACAAATCCGTCCCAACAATGCCCGTGAGGGCATTGCGGGGCCCGTCCCAAGCCGTACACACGGTGAGCGTATGCTCAGCCGTGTCCACGGCGCCGCCAGGGCAGTGACGGCACACGGAGTCCGGCTCCACGCCCACCAGCTCACACAGGTATTTGGCGAAACAGCCATGACCTGTGAGAAGCTGGGTGAGGTGGTACGTCGGAGTACCGTGCGCCCTCTCTACCCATTGCCGTAGGACGGGCCGTATGGCCCCCACGAGCCGCGCGCTCGCAGTGGGGCTCATCATTCTTTCGGCCCACTTTCGGAAGAGATCGTCGCGAGCCGCTTGTCTCCAGCGATCGATCTCCTCCGGAAGTGGCCGACCTCCAATTCGTCGCATCAGGACGCCCTCGGCATACACCCGCCGTAGGACTCCAGCCTCGAGGTCCCACGGGAGGCTCCCTGCTATAAGGCACGCCGCCTCGTACGAGACAGTGCAGTACGCCCGCGCCGCCCTCTGCGCCAACGTTCGCTGCGGTCTTCGTAGCAGCACTACGTTGGAAGCGCAGAGGGCATCAGCCCAAATAGGCGCTCCGTAGAGCGCCTTGGAGCGCACTACACCGTCATAGAGACGGCGGCACGAACTACCCGGCCCGCCGGTATTGGGGAGCAGTCTCGCGAGTCTTCCGGCGTATTGGATCAGCTTTGGCGCCAATAGCCGGAAGTGCTCGGTGAAGCCCCATCGGCTGTCGAGGACCAGACCCAGATATTTTATGGTCTTCCCGACAGCGATGGGGGTACCGCTCACCACAATTTGGGAGTCTCGAGAGGGCCCTCGCCGAGGCCCGTGGAAGAACACGGCCTCGGATTTGTCGAGGGCCACCTGGAGTCCCAGTGCTCTGATGCGACTCACAACTTGGGCCACGCCCACCGTACCCAAAATTTGGGCATCCCTACACGTGGGGCCCCGCGCGGTGACCAAGGTGTCATCGGCATAACAAATCACGCTGACACCCGGCAGCATGGTACCGCGCAGGACCCAATCGTAACCGATGTTCCACAGGAGTGGGCCGAGGACCGACCCCTGTGGAACACCGCACGACATTTCCTTGCGGACTACCCCCGTCCGGGCTGGGTAGGAGATAGCCCGATCCACGAAGTAGTCCGCAAGGACGCGCCTGAGGTAGCACGGTACCCTGTGGTACCTCAGCGCTTCCGCAATCGTTTGCCAGGGGATGGTGTTGAAAGCGTTCGCTATGTCCAGCGAGACCGCTAGCAACACCTCCCCCTGACCGACTGCCTCCTGGACGCTGTCCCGGAGTCGGGATATGGCGTCAAGGGTCGACTTACCGCGGCGAAAGCCGAACTGCCCGTCGCTCAGATTGGGCCCCGCCCCCTCCAGATGCCCGACGAGACGAGCTGCAAGCACCCGCTCGAACAGCTTACTCGTCTCGTCGAGCAATACGATGGGGCGGTAGGCCGACGGCAATTCGGCAGGGCGCCCGTGCTTTCTAAGAAGCACGAGCTTCCCCGTCTTCCATTGCCGCGGGACTCTACCCGACACCAGGCACTCCGACATCAGGGACAACGTCTCCTCCTCAAACGCCGGCATGACCAGGGCGACGACCCGCCCCGGCACGCCATCCGGTCCAGGGGCGCGGTTCCTCAGTTTAAGTTTGAGGACCGCCGCCCCTAGCTCGGCGTCGGTCACGGGCGGGATCGCCCCTGTGTCTGCCGGCGTCCGGCTTGATGCCATCCGCGGTGGGGACCATTCTTCCCTTGCTGGGAAGAGGGAGTTGACCACACGGTCGACGAAGGATGGCTCGAGAGACCTGGTGAGTGGGAGCGTCCAAGGTCGGAGTTTCTCACTCACGACTTTGTATGGACGCCCCCACGGATCTTGGTTCAGGCTCTCGAGCCACTCCGTCCAGGCTGCCTGCTTGGCGGCTCTTATCGCCGAGCCAAGGGCCGCCCGGGCTGCCCGGTATGCGGCAAGCAGAACTTCCTCTTGAGCAGGGTTCCTGATTCTGCGGCCACGGCTTCGGGTGTACTTTCGCTGAGCTGCGTGACTAGCTGCACGCAGCTCGGCTAGGTGGTTGTTCCACCAATACACCCGCCTCCGCGGCGGCACAGGCCCTGTCTTCCGCATTGCCGCATCGCAGACGCGAGTGAGAGCACCTAAAAGGCGTTCTGACCTCGCGTCCACGTCCGGGCCCCCTTCACCCGCGGCCCATCGCTCAACGATGGCCGCCTCTTTGGCCAGCTCCCTGTCCAACGTTTTAATTCGCCACCGCGGACCCTCCCCAACCAGGGGACGGCTGCCAGGGGTCGACAAGGTGGCAGAAACGACGTCAAACCTTATGTATCGATGGTCTGACATCGTCTCCACCCCCTCAACAACCCTCCAGCCACGCGTGCTGTTCGCCAGTCTAGGACTGGCGAAGGACAGATCTACAATAGACCTGCCCGTTGGTCGCACGAAAGTGTGAACCGCCCCCCGGTTGAGTAGCACCAAGCCAATGGACACCGCCCATTCCTCCACTGCCTCACCCCGTTCGTCGGTTGCTGGGGATCCCCACGTCCTTGAATGGGCGTTGAAATCTCCAGCAACCACAACCGGGGTGGGGTGCGCTTCTGCCACCAGAGCTCCGACTTCTACGAGCCACTGTTCGTATTCGGCGAAGCTCCGGTTGGGCGAGAAATACACCCCGATCACTGCAATGTCTCCCAGCAGAGCGAGGACACAGCCACGTCCCCTCGACACCCTGTCGAAGGGGGCGAGGCCGGAAGCTCTCCGCTGGGAGACAATAGCCACCGAACCGTCGTGGTCCACAACCCAGTTATCCCGGGTGTGGGATTCCTGTCTGCGGCCCAGGTACGGCTCGGAGACTACGGCCACGGTCGCCTGCCACTGTGCCACGGTCTGAATCAATAGATCTTGGGCCGCGACACCGTGGCCGACGTTGGCCTGCAGGAACGAGACCTTGCCCATTTATTAATGGGCAGTGTCCATCCCCTCCTCAGTCTGTGGGGTAGAGGTAGCCGCCTCCGGCTCAGTCCTTTTCCCCACATTCCCCCGACGGCCCTTCTTGGGCGAGCACGTCGAGCATTCCTTTGCGCCAAGTCGGTGCGCAGCGGTCACTCCCGCCGCCGCACAGACGGGGCACCGGGGCTTCGCCGAGCAGCCGGACGCTTTGTGGCCGGACTGCCCGCAGCGGAAGCAGAGGGCACTACGATCAATGCCCGCAGCGCAGTTAGCTCCCACGTGCCCCACCTCCAGGCAGCAGTAGCACCGCTGAGGCCTGGGCTCCAGGAGCACGGCACGGACCTGGGACCACCCTACAGTAAGGCGACGGCCATCCACCACCTTCTTGGCCGCCGCGACAGGGCACTTAACCCAGGCCGTGCCCTCTCTGCCTGCTGGGCGCACAATTTCGCCCACTTTGACGCTGGTGATGGCGCAACCCCCCGCGTCCACCACCATTTGCGTGACTTTCTCCTTGGTGGCGGCGTCACTGAGGCCGGAGATGCGTAGCTCCACGCATTTTTCCGGTCTAGTGACGCGAACCTCATCGCCTAGAGCTGTCCTCAGGCTCTCAGCCAGAGCGTCGGCTTTTTGGCTTTTTTCTTCGCCTGCCACCTCGAACACCCTGCCCCCGGTGACCGCCGTGCGGAACCGCAGCCCTTCAATCCCGAGGCCTTTTAGGTCAATAGACCTCTCGGCCTCGAGAAGCTTCTTGGCGTAAGTGACGCCCCGATCAACCGCGTCCTGCTGCAGAGTTATTACAACCGCAGCAGTGCGAGGGGCGCGGAGTTTCGGGGCACGCTTCCCCACGGCAGCCTTAGTGGGTGCCTTGGCAGGTGCCTTGGCGGGCGCCGGCTCTGCCTTCTTTTTTGAACGCCCGGCAACAACATTCCACGCCTCAGTGAGTGGTTGAGGCGCGGGGAGTGACGGGCGCTCCTGTGACGGGCGCTCCAGTCCCGCTGCTTGTGCTTCCTGCGCCGCAGCGCTCTTCTTCTGCTTTCTCTTCCTCCTTCCCCCGGCGCTCGTAGGAGGTAAGGATGAAGTGGCTGCAGGAGTTTTTCCTTTCTCTAGCGGCGCGCCTGGGTTTGAAGCAGCCGCACTGGTAGTGTGCGCAGCAGGCACATCAGCGGAGCCAGAGCCGACAGCCGAAGCCACTTTGGTGGGGCCTGCTGACCGGGCGGCGTTGCGCGCATCTGCCGCTAGGGGCGGGCGCAGTCGCGGTTCAGGCAGCAGACGATCCTCGATACCGTCGACGCGCGCGTTGATGAGGAACACAACCTCATCTCGCGTCATCGACGGTGGGGAGTTTGCCTGCCGCTTAACTGCCTCCAGTTCGGCCCGGAGGGCTGCCAGCTCCACCTGGAGGCGAACCACTTCCTCCGATTCTGTGCGGGACCTCATCTCCCGCATGTGCTCCAGAATGGTGCTTGCGGCTGTTCTGAGGCCTTGCACGGACTGCCCCTTCAACCGTGAGGATTTTTGAGCGATGGAGCGTATGCACTCCACCGCCTCCTCTACAGCATTCGAAAGCTGCTCGCCTCGTAAATCTCGAGCCGTTGGCGGTTTCGGCCCCACCTCAAGAGTGGGACTCTGGAGATGGGACGAGGCCCTTCTCTTCTCCTGCCGTTGGAGCTTTTTGGCAAACTCTTCTTCCTCCTGGAGTTTGCGCTCTCGCTCTTTGGCCGCCTTAAGATCGGCTCTCGCCTTCCCTATGCCGATGAATTTTCCCGTTGTTGGGGGACGACCACGGCCGCGTTTACCAGTAAGGCCTCGGTTGGTTCCAAGGCCTGTCGACTCCTCACTATCCCCCTCAGTATCTGAGTTGCGGCGTTTTCGCCATAAGCGAGACACAAAAGGGGAGGGGGAGCGAGAGCGTATCTCCTCCATGGAGACCACGCTGCTGTCTTCTGACAGCAGTAGGTCTCCTGTCACCTGCCTGATAGGTGTGGTGTCACATCGCGAAACTGACACCTGCAGCTCCTTCGACGGGCCAGGCACTGGCGTGCCCGGTCTCACCTTCGCTTCCTTGTCCTTGGTAACCTTGTCGTTAGGCAAATTCGAGTTCAATAGTAGCATTATATCTAATTCGTTAGTAAATTCCGGTCCGAGTGATAAATTATTTGTAAGGTCCATAACTGATCCCACGAGTCGAGACGAACTAAATATAACTCCCCGGGTGACGCTCATTCCGGGGAGCGGGATGAATACTGTAGGGTGCTCCAGGTGCCCCACAGGTTTTAACGACTTCGCTGTCGGGTTTTATAGACTATCCTTGTCGCAGGCCGGCCAGTTAAGGCAAGCCCCTCATTCCCCAAGACCACCGCGTACCAACTGGTGCCACCAATTGGGTCGTTGCGGGTGATCCTAGGGATTACGAGACGCGGGGAAGATGGTTAGACTTCCCCAACACCGACGTTGGCACGAATGCCCGTAAGCCCCTGCACGAACAGAGGGCCTACACGTCCTACTCTCCATTTGCTCTAACCGACTGTAGCCGGGAGCAGAACACTACTGCTTACTGCCACATGTCCACCGGCTATTCCGGGAACATCCACGTTTCCGCGGGTCTAGGAGGCCCGCCATCCCACGACCCCCTCGTGCAATGGGGTCATCACAAGTCCACAGGACTTCGCTACTACCGACCATAAGCGAGAGCGTCACAGTACCGTGACGCTTCTATCGCCAGATCAGGAGCTGCCGACATCCGCGGGCCTTGCAGGCCCGCCATCCCACGACCCCTCGTGCAATGGGTCTGCCGGCAATCGGTACATCGCCTAACAGTTGCAGTGATAGGCACTGCAACTGTTAGTCGTTGCTCCAGGGCGCACCAGCGGTCCTTTCCCTCTTCCCGAGCATGCCTGGGAGAGAGTAGGGATCGCCAACGTGGAGGTTTCCGGCCTCGCACCCCTGTTAAGTCAAGTTGAACCATTAGTGAACAGGTATATCGAAAATGCGGCGCTCTAATTATGCACCCTTGCGAAGCCGAATTATAATACACGCCGCTTCTAATCGTAATGATTTGAAAGATCGGTAATTAGCGGTGGCGTTGGACGGCAAGCGATGGCGTTTTCTATGAACAGCTGGTATGTGTGAAGTTAGCCCCCCAATGTTAAGATTAAAAAAAATGAGTTCTAGTCGCCCCCCACAGAGTTCTGAAGTTCTTTATACTTTTTGGAGATAGTTCTATTGTTTACACAGCTCAAAAACGGTTTCAAAAATTATGAGGGGCCAACTTCCAAATTTGAATTTTTTGCGGACTTGTGCACAGTAAAGTATTAATCGGATCGAAAAGTGTTACTAGAACTCTTGGCAGAAATTGAAATTTTCAAAATGATTTATATTTCTCATTATTTATTTATGTTCGCCAGGGCCTGGTGTCTTCATTTTTGACCGTATGAAAAAAAGTTACGGGGAAGATTTGTAGAACTCTTTGGGGGCAACCGGAACTCGTGAAAATTGGAATTTTAAAATTATTTATATCTTTTATTATTTATCTATTTATTTATATTTGCCAGGGCCTGGTGTCTTCATTTTTGATCGTATGAAAAAATTTACTGGGAAGATTAATAGAACTTTTTGGGGGCAACCGGAACCACAACGCGCCAGAATAAAATCGCTCGTCTACCTACTAAAACGAGCGATTTTATTCTGGCGCATCGCCGGCCGTTGCCGCGGTCCGCTCGCTTCGCTCGCTCGGCTCGCGCGTTGTGGTCACAAGTGACCTAACACTCCTCCTCGCTTCGCTCGTCGTCGTACCTATTTACGACTTTACTAAAATTATGCGTAAACATTTTATGACATAAATAATGAGAAATATAAATAATTTTGAAAATTTCAATTTCTGCCAAGAGTTCTAGTCGCCCCCCAAAGAGTTCTAGAGACTAGAACTCATTTCATTTTTGCTAAAAATTAAAATTTGGAGGTTGCCCCTCACCATTTTTGAAACCGTTTTTAAAGCTGTGTAAACAATAGAACTGTCTCCAAAAAGTATAAAGAACTTCGGAACTCTGTGGGGGGCGACTAGAACTCATTTTATTTTATTTTTATCTGAACATTGGGGTCTAACTTCACATGCGTGAACAGCTGAATCCACATCCGGAGTTTAAAAAATAACTATGTAATGTTCAACTCAAAAACTACAACGAACTTTAAAAATGATTAGATTATCCACTTTAAGGCCATCAGTGAATTGTTTTCCGATAACTCGGTACTGCTGAGTCTATTTCATTATTCAAATCAGTTTACAAGTTAAGCATTTAGGTCAGTTCTAGGTAAATCTTTCGTGAAACAGAACTTATAAACAAGCGAGTTCAGAACGTGGGATGTCGGCCAGAGCCATTACCGCACACAATGGTGGTGACTGTTCTAAAATATTGCTGTTCCGTATGCCCAGTCAGATCCAGATCATGTTTGAGTGTAAATGACATTTTAAGGTAGCTTTAGGATTGTAATTCTCAGTTCATATTTTGAGGTAGGTGATGAGTTGATACGTTATTCGTAAGTAATTGATGCAGCTGCTAATAGATAGACTTCTTTCTGGTTTCTGGTTAAATATTTTAAAAGGAAGTACATGCCAACTACATCTCTTTTTTTCTTTCTTCAACTTGAGATATAATTAGGTACATCATCACTCCGTTAGATTGTATAACATACAATAAGGCACATATAAACCAAGGGGGTAGGTAGAGGTAAATTACATGCCCACACCTTGCCAATAGTTTTGTTGGTCCCACATAGCCACAAGACCACGTGAGCAGATTACTCAAAAACGGAAAGATCAAAAGTACTCACATATCCAGAACTGCATATTTTCTAAGTATGCACGATGAATGAATCTTTAGGAAGCGAAAGAAGTATGCATGGATCGCGAAGCCTGGCGATTTAATCACTCGTGACTACCACATCAGCGATACAGCATGAAGATAGTTATGTCCCGATCACTGTCAGTGGTTTTTGTTCCTTTTATCAACCACGCAATAAATTCGGCACTCGCACGCAATCTATGAGAGTTTAAGCAATGTGTCTTCTTTTTCAATAACCCAAAACCTTAGAATCGTTAGGTATATATAAATTAGTTTTAACCCCAATCTAAATTAAAACAAATATTATGCTCTATAGATGACAGGAAGGTGACCGTTACTGACACAGATCGTTTCCCCTCTGCTCTGTGGCGCGGAAATATTCTTCAAAAACGCACTCCATTAGTTTAAAACTATATCCAAAAATAAACGGCGACATCCTGGCAGACATACAGAGGACTGCATCTTTGAATTTTCGGAGAAATAATGCTGTTGCAATGAAAGCAATTTTTACTATCTCTACAACCTGCGACCATAGTGAGATTACAACTTTGCATAGAATATTTGTAATATCGAATATTATATAATCAATTTAAAAGGCAAGGTCTAAATTACTGGAATACCCACGCTTTCCACGTGTATGTATGAATCGGTTAATGAATCTGCAGGAAAGGAAAGAAGTATGATGCCTGGCGAAATGTATTTTCTGACCATGCCGTCAGCGTAAAGATAAATATATAGAAAGATAATTTTTGTACTAGGTAGAATACATTTGGGTACTTACTACCCTGTTGCAGGTGCAAAGTCGTCCACTTTCTGTGGGACGCCCAGACCAGGAGAGGGGGTCCGGCTGGATCATTTCCAGTAGTTCTACTGAATAGTTCTACGATAGAACTAGTGAGACGTATTTTCTCACTAGTTCTATTCATCACTGTGTTGTAATAGAACTAGTGAGAAAAAAGTCTCAATCGGCCGGCTAACCATTAAACCACGAGGTTGTTCTGCCTCGCCTCTACAGCAGGATTCGAGCTAAGTTGGAGCCAATTGGAGCCCTACACCCCATTAAAAAGGTTTAAGCATTTTAGGTTCAAGTAATAGCGTCAACATTTTGTTCTTGTATAACTTTCTGAAATGAAAAGTTTCTCAAATTTTTTGATACTTTTTATGTGTGTCCATCAAACTAAACGGTAGTCTCTAAGCATGTGAAAAAGAATCCCTGTAGTAGGAAATCATAACGAAGGTAAATGTAAAATCTCACAGATAAGTAGACTTTAAAAGTTTGCTTGCTTAGAACTCGTGATATATGATTTTTAATTTTTTTAGTTTTTAATTTTTTTCTCAAAAAATCCACGTTTGTTGGAAAAGATATTATTATCAAAATTAAGATCCATTATAGTCCTATTTACAAAAAAATAATCACATCCAAATCACGTGGAGTTTAGAAACTACAGGCCATTTTAGTTATACCCGGTTATTTTCTCGTTAGGGTTGTCACTTTTTAAAATAATATATTTATCCGGATGTAATTTTTTTTTATGCTTCTGTATTAATTCTTATTATTTACCTGTGACGTTTCTGTAATGTTATATAAATATACGGATGGACAATATTTAAGTACCTACCTATTATTTAACTTACGGTGTTTGATAGGTAATAAGTTTTCTTTGGAAATTGCATTAGAATTGCTTATATCTCACAAAATTGCACATATTATATTATCTAATTAGAACATGAATTGTTGTCTACGATTTAGTTTTATCATTATCATGTTGTCCAGTGGGAAATTCTGATAACTTTCGATCTTCAATGGGAATCTTATTCTCGAGTGACGGGAAAGATTATAAATTAGTAATACTAGAGTAGGCAGAGACTGGCTTTCCACTTGCTATCAACTAAGTGTTTTATACATGCTCGCCGGTTAAGGAGACTCTTGAAAATGCCCTTTCCCTGTAGGTCCCAAGTCGGAACGTTAATATTGATGTTAATAGTATAAAAATGTGGATTTGCCTCATGTCGCATCTCGTTTCACATTGGTTTATTCCCGTTCACTTTTACTTCTTAATGTAACAGTGTGATTCACTAGGAGTCAAATTTGAATTGAGTAGCACGTGTGACATAATGCTACTTTTTTCCAATGATGAAGATGTTATTTATAAATATAATAAAAAATAAATAATATTATGATAGGAATGTGACGATATCTATAATATCTCAAAAGAAGTTACAAAGCAGTAAAACTGAGAAAATAATTTAACCCATATCTTTAAATTTAACAAAAGTTGATTTTTTAGTAACGGTGCAATTCTGAGGGAATAATTTGTCTTGTTCAGTTACACTGTGACTTTTTCCAAAAAGTGACACCGAATAATGTCAATTTGTAATTGTTGTTATTTGGTTTCATTTATTGGAAAATTGACAATAATGTCACACTTATAACCAAATAGGGTTTCAACTCTTAATGAGTCGAATTAAAACATGAATGGGTGTAACTGTACAGCAATTAATCACGAAAAGAGGCTAGAATAGACACATTGCTAAAAATATTTTAATTATAAATTAAATATATTTGAAAAAGGTAAATGGCGTATACATACATATGACACACTTCAAAATAGTTAATCTTGGTCAATTTGTTGGAATGTTTAAGCACCACTGAAAAATCAATGGCCGGATCTAGTATTTTTTTACTACCATTACTACAATTATTTTTTCAAGATTTGATCTATCACGAGAAATTAAAATATTTAAGAAAATCAAATTATCACGCGAACGTAATCAAAAGCAACAGGGTAGATGAAATATAAATACAATAAATATAGCTAAAAAAAAATTATTGTCACCATGTAACGCCGGATTCAGATTAATAAAATAATTCTGCATGTCATCAAGAACCACTTATGGTCAGACAGCACTATTATTATTCCGTAGCTGCTTAGAAGCTTACGCTAATAGCAGATTCATTTATAAAATTCATTTCACTTCTTATTATTTATCTATCACGCCTTATGCCCGAAGGGGTGCCAGAGGCATATATACTATATGCCAACTCTTCACTATGTGTATTCCTGTCCCACGTAATAGGAGGTGAGCCCATTGCCGTGTTGAAATAGACAGACGCAGGTTGTTGCTACCTGCTGTTGAAATTTTTAAGCCGCCCATAAGGCCTTCAACTTGTCTTAACAACTGCCATTTTATTATTTTTAAAATCCACATTGAAGATCGAAAGTTATTGGTAATTCCCGGATAAACATATTGATGATAAAGTTTGTCTGTGTGTGTAGAAAGTCCTGAATTTATAATGAGATATACCAATTACTCAGACATTACTACATACACATTTTTTCAACTATTAAAAATACGGTTATACTGAAGTGGCAAAAATTTAAAATTGGTCATAACTTCTAGACTCCACGAGATTTGGATATGATTTTTTACCTATCTATAGAGAAATAGTAGACCTCAATGTTGGTATATATAACTTATCCAACTACAGTGGATTACATGAGAAAAAAAAACAAAATCGAAAAAAAATGATTACTCCGGTTTTTAGCAAGTTACGGGATTTATAATTACCTTAAAATGTAAAGCCTAAGTAGCAGTTCCAAACAGCATAAGTTGATAATTTTTATTTGCTTTAGTTTTCAGCTCAAAATGTTTCTTAACTTTATCCGGGTGAATAAAATCTGAATTTTAAAAAATATAATGGCTAAACTAATTATATTTATCAGTTGGGAATTTTACTCTAGCATTTTAAATACTTAGTTTTATAAGTTTTTGAAATAAAAAGGGGACGTCCGAAAAATGGCGTTTATAACACATAGTGCGGCGACGTTAATATGTGAGTCGAGTCACGGTAATTCTATTAGTATAGATTTGTTGCTACGAAACCCAACATTACGCGCAGCCCGACACATACTCGACCGATTTCTATAAGTCAGTCGAACAGCGTTTAATTACCGATACAACTTTTACCGTTAATTCGAAACTTACAGAAACAGCTAAACCAACAAAGCCATTGTCCATTTTATGCGCGAAGTTACCTTCTGCCGAGCATTCAATATCTTTGTATAACGTATGTGAGCGTGTACGCACACCGGTGTGACTAATTACCGCTATGTAATGCTAGGTAACGGAATATGGTCAGCGATTGTATCTCGGCATGGTCTTGAAAAGTCTCAATTGATTTATTTATAGTTAGTGGGCTTTGTTGAAGAGTTCGAAGTTATAAAGGTTATTATGATTTGCGCCATGATACACTGTCCTCGGTCTTCCATATCGCCTGCTGTAAGCGGGACAATTTCTCGACGCCTGGACATCGTAGATCATGACTGATAGTAAAAGTAACGTCAATTCACCACTATCTGCTGCCTCCACCAAGATCTCCTGCAAGTAGACGCACCTGCTAACAGATAGACTGACGCTCTATGCGTTGGAAGTCAGATACCAGGTGCTCTCAATAGAAAAGAAATAGACAAAGTGATCGTCAACGCTTAAAAGATATAGCCTTAAGTCAAAATCAGACCATAAGCCCACTGATTCCAGTTCTTAAACTTATTTTTATCAAATTTCGCTTCTTGTTTATTGATATCAGAAACTTGAAAAACCGGTGCCGTACACTTAATTCACCTGGGTCAATTCACCTAGGTGAACTAAACACACTTTTAGTGAATTTTAAACACCCGTACCTGTGGTCCCAAAATTAAAAACATAATTTTAAAATAATTAGTAAACTTTATTCACCCCTCTTTTTCTGTAATTCCATTAGCGTTGATTAAGTAAGTTATCAAGGTTATTGTGAAAGGTATTCAGTAATATTTTAGTGAGATTTAGCATATCGAATAAGTGAGTTATCAAGGTTATTGCTAATTGTATTCATTAATGTTTTAGTAAGGTTTAGTGTATCGAATAAGTCAGTTATAGAGGTTATTGTGAAAGGCATTCATTAATGTTTTAGTGAGGTATAGCGTATCGATTAAGTGAGTTATCAAGATTATTGTGAAAGGTACTCATTAATGTTTTAGTGAGGTTTAGCGTATCGATTAAGTGAGTTGTAAAGGTTATTGTGAAAGGTAGTCATTAATGTTTTAGTGAGGTTTAGCGTATCGATTAAGTGAGTTATAAAGGTTATTATGAAAGGTACTCATTAATGTTTTAGTGAGGTTTAGCGTATCGATTAAGTAAGTTATCAAGGTTATTGTGAAAGGTACTCATTGATGTTTTAGTGAGGTTTAGCGTATCGATTAAGTGAGTTGTAAAGGTTATTGTGAAAGGTAGTCATTAATGTTTTAGTGAGGTTTAGCGTATCGATTAAGTGAGTTATAAAGGTTATTATGAAAGGTACTCATTAATATTTTAGTGAGGTTTAGCGTATCGATTAAGTGAGTTATCAAGGTTATTGTGAAAGGTATTCATCTACTGGGTGCCAAATGATAAAGGATGGTAGGTAATAAAAAAAAATATTGAGTGGGTATTTCAAAAAACTTATCAAGTAGGGTATGAATGAAATTAGGTAATAGAAATCAAAACTTTACAAGATGATTTCAATATCATACTACACCAGTATGTTTTAATCTATGCTATATATATAATATAATAAAACAGCAGAAATTGTGTGTCTGACAATTGATAGATTTATTGAAAAATGTCAAAATGAAATATAACGGCTAGGAGCGGTGCGGCCCCGGCTAATTATTAATTAGTAATCGTGGATCATTTTCTATAAAAGGTTTGTAAATTCGTCTATTTTATTTCTAAGAAAATATATTATTAGTATTATTTAATTTTTCCAATAGCTAATAAACCCTTATAATACTAACGGACCATTTCAAGAAAATGACTTACAGTAAAGTGACCATCTAACAAGCATAACTGGGTCTCACGTATAAATACATCATTTTGTTGAATTCTAGGTCTTCGTTGTTTTGATGAGCGCTTAGAGTCTGCGTCTTTTTTAAAGGCCATTATCAGATCAAGTAGGTTTCTATTACATTTTTTTATGCGTTTACTTAAAGTAGTGTGGAAACTTTCCGCAAAATTATTAGTTCGATGTCTTTCTCCGAAAACTGACCACAATTTAATGTTTCAGGTCTTAGCCAATTTTTCTTAATATATTGGAGAAAGGGTTAATGGGTTTGCTTGTTAATCTGCTGTTTAATGTACTTCCAACCTGCGGTAATTTTATCTTCTGGCAATATAGCTAGACTTCGAAACAAATAAACGCAACGACGGTTGTTCTTAGTTTTAAACATTTTTAAAGATTTTGCTTTTCTAACCATACTTTCCTGAAAATTATAATAGCAACAATTTATTGTAACTTTTGGAAAAATCCTCTGGAGAGCTTTTATAGTACATTTTTCAAGTTCACATGTATATTTAACTGGATTCCAGCCGCTTATTTGGGACTTAGCCATTTCAAATAATACCTGATAAGCGTTTGTGTGTCTATTGAGTCATTAAGGCATATACAAGTGGTCTTATATTGGTAGTATTAAGAGTACTACCACAGTCTCCGCGTTTGGTGTATATTTGGCTGAAAGGCTTAACACTTAAATGTACCATCCCCAAAAAAAAAAAAAAATATAATAAATAAAATAAATATCCATCACGCCTTATCCCCGAAGGGGTGGCAGAGGCATATTATATGCCCACTTTTCACCGTGTGGATTCCTGTCCCTCGTAATAGGTGGTGAGCCCATTGCCGTGTTGAAATAGACAGACGCAGGTTGTGGCTACCTGCTGTTGAAATTTTCAAGCCGCCCATAAGGCCTTTAACCAGGCTTAACGACTGCCATTTTACTGGCAACCGGGACCAACGGCTTAACGTGCCTTCCGAAGCACGGAAACGCTCGCAAATGTAAATGCCACAAAGTGGTCACCCATCCGAGGACCAGCCATAGTGAAAGTTGCGTAACTCAGTGATCGTTTACAGAACACTGAGACCGCGAGAAAAAATCACAAGTAAAGAAGTCAATTATAAAAAATTGCTTTATGATAGAGTGAATAAAGTATACTTAAAAGTAAATTTAATGCACCCAGGTGTTTCAAGTTAACTAAAAGTGTAGTTAGTTCACCTAGGTGAATTAAGTGTACGGCACCGAAAAACCTTGTACCAAATGGTTATCAAAAATACAATTAATGTCAATGACAAAGCAACGAAGTATCTATTTGTATCGAATAGTAAAGTACTTATTTATTGGTTACTGGTTTGTAGCTTTTGTTTGCTATCACTTTACCGAATTATCATTTTTTTTTGAATTAACATTCCAATTTTATTACCCGAGATATTGTAGCGTATTAAGAAGTATTGGAATTTGTATTCTATTTAATTTTATAAGTGAAGCCACACTTTTTTTTACTTACTTTGTGTTTATTTTGTGCTAAAAATGCAGAATATGAAAGATGTTTCTCAGAACCTTTAACATAGCACTAAATTCTACTATTTTATGTTTGTAACAGCCAATTGTCATTCTAAAAACACATCTATACTAATATTATAAAGCTGAGGAGTTTGTTTGTTTGGTTGAACGCGCTACTCTCAGGAACTACTGGTGGTCGGATTGAATTTTTTTTTTTAAATTTGTAAAAATCTTTTTGTGTTAGATAGCCCATTTATCGAGGAAGGCTATAAATTGGGGAGCAGAGCAGTAGTCATAAATTTCGACAAATCGGACAAATTTTTATGAATAATTGTAAAATTTATAAGCGACGGGATTAAATAAGTGCGACGGGAGGTCGAAATATTCCACGGGCGAAGCTGTGGGGGTCATCTAGTTTACCAAATAATACTTAAAAGAATTAAACCGTGTTTTCATTAAAATCGTTGTTTTTGTATGCCATGGGCAATCGCCTCTTCTTCCAAAATGGCTTATTAACATTTGTTACCGATATTTCTGAAAGTAAATTCCAATTGATAGTCTTGGAAATATAGTGCCTTAGTTGATATAAAATACCAGAATCGAAGAACTGGTGTCAGGATAAAGTTCAGTTATGATATTGGTCCTCAATATCATTAATTTGCCATAGATTTCCAACAGGCACGCGATGTGCCATGTGCTCTATACCGCTTTGCACTAATCACTATTCGTTGTACCGCGAAACTCATAAGCTCGATGTTCTCGTTATGTTCTAATTATCTTTATGATTAGATTATCTGGTTTCAGTCTAGTTATCTGAAATAACCTATCCGTTAGTTTATTGGTTAATTGCAACAGCGTTGTAGAGAACAACCGTTTCTTGCTATGTGAAGTAACTAGAACATCCTTTTTGTAACTGTGTGTATGTCGTGGCGACATATCCGTATATAGAATGCTTGTAAAAACATCCTGACAGTAATCAGAATGAATTGAATGTAATCTCAATGCAAGAGGTTACTAGATTGTATCCTTTTTAGTGAAGACTTCGATATCACAATCATTTTGGGTAGCAGGATAAGGTGCGAATACCAGTTCTTCCAGGAACTCTATCAGACTTACCATAATTCGTTCTTTAAAATCGTAGTTTTTCAAAGAAACCGTTAAACCAATTTACGTATCCAAAACCGCAGTTCCAATATATGGTAGTGAACGAAATGGCATCCGTTTTACAACGTCTATAACCCAGTTTGTGTAGTTATACGCAAAATCGCAACGTTTCGTGCCGATCACCAGTTCAACAGTTTTAATGTTGTATTTACAACGATCGAGTCGTATTGTTTTACATTTCCGTTTGGGGATACCTCTAATTTAAGTGTAATAATCTAAATATAGAAACCTAATAGTCGTAACATCTAGCTGTATATTTATTATGCATAGGCAGTAACAATTCCTTTTATTGCCAGCCTTTATCTTTTTGGATAGTTGGAAGTTTTGTCGCAAAATGTGCCTCTTCACACTCCTGAAAAATCCATTTTTTTTAGAGAAGGGAAATATGTGCGCTGGCAGAGTATTACATGTATCTATGGTTCGACAGAGAAATAATCTTTTCAATCGCTCTGTTCCGGCGAAGATTCTCTCCATTGTATGTGGTTTTGACCTCTGTCCGCATGTTTCAGGGATTAAGTTGAAGGTATAAAGTTGCTTCAATAGTCTGATGCAGGTCAAGAGATTTATAAACAATCTTAGTCTATTACTAACTAGCTCTCGGGCTTCGGATACAACCGGGAACAGTGCTTGCATTTTTTTATTATTATTCATTTTATTTACAATATTATATTGTGTTTCAAATTCCAATATATGCTAACTTTTTTGAATGATGTTCTGTCTGTTGTTCTGTGTCTGTACACTTGAGGTCTCTTGATTTTGTGTGAAAGTAATACAGCCATCTTTGAAGTAAACATCAAATTGTCAAAATATGCTCTTTTTTTCTAATGCAATTTATTTATTTTTAAAACAATTTCTGTGGTAATAACGTTAAAACATATGCGTGGGAAGTTCCAAATAACTGTGTTACATCGTTAAGAAGGCACGAGTTTTGGGACTTGGTCAATAAAACGGTAACAGTGTGTAAAACATCGATTTTAGCAGTTTGGACTCAATTATCCGGTTGGTACGTTTTGGACTTTAATGAGCCTGTGTTTTTGGGGTACCGTAGTGTAGGTAACTACGAACTCATATAGCGTACTTATACAGCTGATGTTTGTCCGTGTGGGCGGCGGCGGTTTGTCGTGATTGATGTGACACAAGCAACTGATTGAAGCGGCGCATACTTGTAAAGCCATGCCTATTTGGACAGAGTTTTTTTTGTTAGCTGGTTAAACTTCCATTTGTTCCAGTTTCTTTGTAATATTTACATATTTTTTCTTTTTTTAAAATCTAACTCGTCTAATTTAAACCGCTTGTCTGTAGGAAAATCATGGCGACACGACGTCTAAGCAATACAGTAAGCAATCGTGTACAATTTAAGAATTATATATCTGTCTACTAACATCCAAGCTCTACAAGGTTAGATAAAATTGAAACTTGACCCTTTTAATAACCCTACAAATTTAACTTTCAAGATTTCTTTACAATTATTAAAAGTCATCTTAAAATAATTTGGTTTTATCCTAGCTATGTGTGACTGCCTCGGTGGTGCAGTGTTAGTGTATACGACTGCCGCGACTGAGGACCCGGGTTCGATTCCCGGGTCGGAAAAAATATTTGTGTGATCCACAAATGTTGGATTCGGAGTGTGGGTGTTTTCTATGTATAATATGTATTTATTTAGAAAAATAAAAACGCTGTGAACATAAAAAAGTTCCACAATATTAAAAAATTAACTGAATAAAACAATTGGAGATGACATTCACATACTTATTCAATTGATAACCAGTTTATGTCTCAAGCTTAAAAGGAAGTAATAAAATTAACTTCGAATAACTGTTCACTTGCTCTTATCATCTGAGTAGTGTGACCAGGCTTGAGTGATGTGATATGGAGGTGGACAATAATATATTACCGATTTTGATTAAGAACGTTTATAAAAATTCCCGGGATATCACCTGCTGGCAACCTCGTATGCCATTCTGTATCTGTAATATATCTCGACTACCAAACCCCTAGGGAAAACAACACCTAGGATTAATTTATCAAGATGTTAAAATAAGCTTACAAATGATTTAAAATAGGATTCTCGTCGGTATTGATCGAAGACAATATCCGCGACATACGACCTAAGTCTGAATATCTATTTATTTGTCAGTCAATTTTTAAATTCCATTCAAAGTCAATTGCCAACAATACAAGAATGTTTACTCAGTGTGCCTCCATAAACACATAACGGGAAGTCTCATAAAATTTGCGCGTCATGGTAACACACTATGCTTGACCTACAATCGGAGATTATTAAATTAATATTTCACCTTATACTTAGCTGATTTAATTTTGGATATGTTCTAATATAATTGGCGAATGGTAATGCTCTTATTATTAAATAGAGCTCAATTTTATTGCTTGAATATTTTATACGAGTTCTCAGACATAAAAATTTTAGTTAGGTATTTAATTTCCTATGTAACGTCGTGTATCCAAAATAAAATATCCGGTAAAATATCCGTGGCCAATAAAACGGTGTTTGGTTTCTAGTTGCGATCTAAGACTTATTCCATTAAATGAAAAAAATTAAAAGCAATTTTTTACCTTAGTTTAACTCTGATATTGTACAAGTAAACAATTGGCCTCTTATCCGCTTAGTTTCCTTTGAGAATCCAAGGAATTAAATGTAGCCTAAGTTACTCCTTATAACATCAGCTATCTGCCAGTGAAGACCCCGTTACATACGGTCCAGACGTTTCAGAGATTAGTCGGACAGAGTAAAAAATAAAATTGGTTTTATGTAAGTATCGTACTGTCATATGGCTTTTGCAAAAAGCTGATAATTAGGAATTCACTTCAATTCCTATCTCAATTTCACGAACCCTGACTTCCTATATCAAGAAACCAACCAACCTTACCAGGTGTTATATATACCTGACAATGTATAAAAGTCAGCTGTGTGTTCGCAGCCCTCGACCGACATGTAGGGCAGCAACCCAAGCCTTTAGTGAACCGGAACACGAAATCCGATAACGCTTATTACGAGAGCTTTAGTTTCGGACCGGCTCATCACATCACGTGATTGTGTTGGTTTCAGCATATCGGACATGTATTTGTAAAATAAAATAATCTAGTCTATACAAATAAATAAAATTGAAGTGTTTGGTATTTTCAAATTAATAGCTTTTCACTAAACCTATGTATAAACATACGGTAATAAAATAAACAAATCAATTTTTAAAATTTCATCAGCAGGTCGCAACAATCTTTGCCTGTCCTTTCCAAAAAAAATGCTTACGGTGAAATGTGTGCATATATATAGTATGCCTCTGCCAACCCTTCGGAAAAGGCATGAATGATAAGAAGTTTTTAACAATTTTGTTTGTCTGTTTATACCAGAAAATTTTACTCTTTTAAGTCTCCACAGTTAGATAATTACAAACTCGTAGACGTGCTAGCAAAACATTTCTCCACGATTTCCAAAAATACATTCATAAATGTAGAGACGACTAACCTTTAAGAATCCGCTCAAGCTCAAACCCTCCGTAACTGCCACTTAAAATATACTTCAGGAATTAGAGAATACTTAGTGCCTCTTTAATTTATTTCAATAGTGCTCAATTTAGGTAGCGATTACATATTGCTTTCGGAATTTTCGGAAGGAGTCTCTAAATATAAATCAGACGTGGAAAATACTAGTTTATTAGGGTTGCACAGTACATTATTAATATTTTTCATTTCAATTTCCCTTATTTATATTTCGACATTCCCTAATGTCAAATCAATAGACGTAGTCCTCTCCCAATTTTCTTGGAAGGCAGTTTGACGTTACTGTACCACACTACAAAATCAGGTTGGTACTGGGTTTTGTTTCGAGATTAAATTTTTTCCATCATGACCTCCTTCGTTAATCAGCAGTTCCATGCGCAGCCGAGGCTAACTTGGGCCCCGAAGATTCGGGATCCGAAGTCTGCTTTTTTACTATTCTCCCTCCACTTGGCACTGTCTTTACCATCCACTGTAGTGAGACGAACAGGGCTTATGTCATCCTCTACCATATTAAGCTAGGACTTTAGCTCTGTCTCTCCTACTGCGACTCAGAAGAGGGGTTTCAGTCAATGGATAGTATGAGGGCCCATGGTAGTTTAATATTCTAGTTAAGTCCCTATTTAAGACACTTCTACTACAACTTTAAGTCCCTATTTAAGACACTAGTGATATAATACACTAGTGAGTAATGCTCTACTAATAATATATGCTCTGCTCGCTTTCTATCATGAAGCTACAAAACAAGAGTCGAATACTTTTCTTTACTTTTATAGTTAGTGTTCATCAAAGTTCAAATCAAGTTTGTTTTGACAAAATAACCTCATGAACTGTCCTTTATTCCTTACCTATATCTCAAGAAGATAAATTACTTCACGTATCGTTGTAGAAATCTGCATAGAATGCAAGACATCGACCCTAATACATATGAAATGAGGGTAGCATGATATTCGTACGTAGTGGTAGTAAGTAGCATAAAGACGAGCTTGTAACTGGGACATCAGCCCTTCCGGAAGCCGACCGCTTAATTTTCCTGTGCCGTTTCTACCTAAGCGCATCTTTTATATTGTGTAAGTACTGCACTTTAAGTAAAACTACAGTTACCTAACATTTAAACTGTTCTATAATTGTTTTTTGTTCAATAATATTTAGGCTTTATTTAAATAGTGCGCCATGTTATATATTCTTTTTCTTTTCCTATATTGATGGCCCCGTCGTTTACCGACGACGATATATTAATTACTTAAATATCATACATAAATTTAGTTCCTTCAGTAGAGATTGTAGCCTCCATCAAGACAAAGTTATGACACCTTTACTTCATAAACTTAGAGGTTTTGGTTCTAGTAAAACATCAAATACTTAGTGATCAAAGTTCTCATCCGAACATTTGTCTAAACAGCTAACAGAACTAAACAGAACTGTTGAGAACGGTAAATGTTCGCAACGTGCTACCGCAAGCCATTTACCCACAGACTGCTGACAGTACGCTAACCAAACGTTATGGATCTCTCGGAAAGGTTTTGTTATAAATTATTGTAGTAGTTTGTTACAAAAACTTAAATTGATTGTTTTGATACTATACATAATGAGCCCAGCGTTCCCTTTGACCAACTGCATTGTACAACAATTTGTGCTCTAATAATACAACATTATATTGTAACATATTCTAAACCTTATTTTAGGCACACACGGAGCGAAAGAAATCGCACCACTTTAGAATATAACAGTAAACTACTGGAGGTGAAATTCATCTTAATACTGTCGAGTCATTTAAACAATAGCGTTAAAGTCATACAGGTTGTTTTATAGTATGACATAATTGTGTAGTGCAAAAAAACTTGTTTGATTGATTTTAAATGATAGTTCATCGTAAATGAGGACACGAACGAATGGTTGAGAATGCGAACAAGGTGGCGAGATTTTCCTGTAATATCACAAAAACGTGGTCACACTAAACCATCTCCCGACGCAGCTAATGCAATAATAAAGCAATTCCGAACTCGCTGCCACCTAGTGACAAACGTATACCCGCCTACAGCTATTATACCAAGATTTCCTGACCTAATTACTGGAGATTAATTGTTTTATCTCGTTTTATTAATAGAAATAGACAGACTTTTTTATAATTTCATTATTGACCTGATGCCAAACCTGAACTGAAACCAGAGCGTTTTGTGCGAGTTTTTGACAAAGCTTATGGTGATATTGTTATTGCAAATGTGTACGGAGACGAGACAGCGGCAATTAGTATCAAACTCGGGAACCCGTCTCTACTCCATACAAATCCATGGTAAAGCGCTCCGCACATTCCGCACTCTGGTGTACCTCGTTGATTCCGGCAGAAGCTTTGCTATGGTGCACATATCCTTGTTAGATTGAATTAGTAAGACGGTTTTCAATATAACGTGATTCTAAATAAAATTAGCGCCGTGAGACGCCATCACAACCAAAAAAGACTTTAATATACAAACATCGACCGCCAGATAATATGATTCTCTGGATAAATATACGTAAGTGTATTTTGTTAATATGAATGAGATAGGTGACGCCCACACGGTTTCGTCCGTGACTTATTTCATATTATTTGATTTGTTAACATTTATGATTACTGTACCGCTCTCCATGGTAGTAGCGTGATAATACATAGCCTATAGCCTTCCTCGATAAATGCGCATTCCAACACAAAATTATTTATTCAAATCCGACCAGTAGTTCCTGAGATCATCGTGTTCAACCAAACAAACAAACTAACTCTTTATTTTTATATATTAGTATGGATTAGATGGCAAACGTTTGTGTGTATGGTTGGTATGTCTGCACGCTCTAACGGCAGGACCACATGTTCCTCTGTAAAATGGGTACGGTAAATCTTCACCACGCAGTACTATATCGGCGAAAGTTTGTAAGTGTGTGAGGTGTGAAGGTACCTGACATACCTACTTTAAATCACGAAGAATATCTGAAATGTAGCTTTTTACGCTCATGCGGCTAGACCGATTTAGATAAAATTTGTGTCGACGCAACTAACACCCCGGGTTAATACATAGGCTATTTCTTATCCCGGAAACAGGTTTACTTAAATGATTTCCAAATTACCACTTAACAACACTAAATAATGACGAAAAAAATAAATATCCAATTTAACAATTTTGATAGTTTGAAACTGATTCTTATTTGAACATATTTAAGATTCTACTTGTGTCAGCTGTTGCAATATAGCCTGAACATCTTTAGACGATCAGCTTAAAAAATATGAATTAGAACCGAAACGGACCTGAAAACAATAATGAATACTCAATTTTGTTTAAACTGTGCGCTACTAATAGGTGCCACTTCAAAATAACGTCTTGTTCCATATCTGAAGAGCAATCGAAAACGAAACAGGGAGGGAGAACATGCGTCGCCTATTTCTGGATTCTGTCCAAAACATGTAAACAAGACTACGCTTCCGGTGTTTAAAATGCTGTATATCAGTTGTATAGGAGTAGTGGTCTGGTCTATGTTCGCCCTAGTTTCTAAGAGGAATGGCGAGTGTCGTAAGTGTAGGCATGTATTGCAATGTTTTCTAGAAGAAAATGAAAGTATTTTTTATGATTTGTGTTTCTGTTTATGTCAGCGCCATTATTATGCAAATGTGTTACGTTAATTAGTGCCTTCAAGTACCCGCTCGATCGCTCTGTACCCCCCACTGTTTTCAGAGGGATGTTTGAGGACGGTTCGAAGCGGACACAAGCTAATTTCCTCCGGGAGATCGTGGGGGGCAGCACATCTAGCTTCCGAGGAGAGATTCATCTTGCGGCATTCCCTTGGCCGGGTCGCAGTGAATAGCCCTCAGGCCTATCCTGCGACCGGTTTGGGAAGAAGGCGGAACACGGCGGGGTATAGTGGGTAAGACGGCCCCCGAAGGGCCGGGAGTCCCACACGCCATCCCTGCCCGCAGCAGGAATGACGGTGCGTAAAAGAATTCCCCGCAATAAAAAAATCTAAGCCACATAGGCTAATGTGATACTTACGCCAAAAAAATCGCAGTTAATAATTAGGAGCGGTAACTTAACGCGACGAATTTTTTTTAATTATCAGTACTTATTAAGGTACTTTAAAATTGAGTTTCTTGTATTATTTTTTACATTTTTAAAGGGATCTTTAATATTTGTGTTGGGGATTTCCTTAAATTTTTAATTTAATTTTATATTAGTTCAGGTAGAGTTAATTTAATTTCTTGTCGATAACCCATGCTCTCCTATTCATTCATCGTCAAAGTAAAATTCTCCTGCAATATCAATTTCACGTTTGGTATTTTCTTAGATTTTGAGCATATGAAAACGGTCATCTACGAACTTTTATTTTTTTCTGTTTGTTGTTAAAGGATGTAAATCTGATCATCAGTTTCCTTCTGACTTATATCGGCAACAAATTTACAACGTCAAGGACTTTTTTTTGCCCCGCCGCCGCGCCGTTGGGCGAACGTTGCTTCGTTCGCTCATCAATGCGTTTTTTTTAGTTTACGACTACCCGTATCTATTCCGCTGCAAATGGCAAAGATAAGCATTTTGTGTCAAATTAACGTTTCTTTCTTCGTTGAATTAAATATAAATAATATCATGACATGAAACTCAACAATGTGGTGGTGATATTAAAAAGCGAGTTACATTTCTTAGTTATGATTTTTTGCAGTAGTGTATTCGTAAGTAGTGATTTCGATAACTAATGTGGTCTTTTCTAATGTTTCAGGTAACGTATTGACCAATATGATAACAGGATCACATCATGTACCTATTATATGAGGTATATTATGTAAGTACCTAGAAAAACTTGTGCTAATTTTGTAAGTGTAAGTAAACAGTACTTGCTTGAAGACTAATCGTCTTCAAGTTTATACCAAAGCAAATAGCTAGAATAATAATAAACATTGGAGATAATTTTCTAAAATATATTATAATAATCTGAAAGCAATTACCAACGAACTTGCTCTGTCATTGCGTGTGTTTACAGTACCAATGTCAATAGCAAGAGTTTCTCACGCCTGTCTCTCTAATCACACGAAATTGTATTCTCTGCCTGTGTGTAACTTGTCCATTGGTCACGAGTACACGCTTTAGAAATTGGTATGGATTGTTTATTTTCAGTTCAAAACAAACAGAAAGTTTAAGTATTTATTATAGTTAATATATTTTGTGACCTAATAAGCAAGAGGATAATGTACACAATAATTACGACGTTAATCAATTCTACAACTATTCTGTTTTTGTTTCATACTACTGAACAAATAATAGGTGATGATGTTGTTATTCAACGCGGACGGAGCCGTGGACAAAAGCTAGCTTATCACGATATTTTTTTCTGTCCAGGAATCAAACATGTGCAGGGTTTCGTAAGAATGCTCGAAACTATGGGTCGCTTTTTATACTGTATGTAGTTTAGCAGTAATTGTCGAATAAGTCAATAAAAAGTTTCGAGCGTTTAAATATATGTCAAAAAATATACATATTTCATGTCCCAAAATAGTTACTAAAATCAAGTTGTAATCTTTGGACTTACTACAGTGTTATTTACCGCTATGGGAAACATAGATTTTAACATCCTATTGCACCAGGATATGCTACACCCAAATCATTCAAATCACGCTTTACAATTTTTTATCAATCGTTTGATATGCTAAACACGCCACAATCTCTTGGTGTAAAAGGTGAAACTTCGCTGCAGACACTTACCAAATGGGGTTCAAGCGTAGCCCACTTTCCTTGATTGGTAATTCGATCGGCGAGGAAGGGAAAGTATAGGAAATGAAGGCGTTGAGCTTCATATGTCTCGAATGAATTGCATTCTAGAGACCGATTGAGAGAGGCGTTTTTCGGGCAACATAGTGGGACCATATTATTATTCAATTGCATTTTGGGAACGTTTATGATTTTAGGATTTAATTTGGGATCTATAGGGTGTATATTTTTATTATTAGTAGGTTTTATTTATTTTCCGCGATACCGGGTGTCACAATTATCAATCAAAGATCTAAAAAATTTGGAGCTTTATAGTGGTGATATTTTTATTACTACAAAATTGAAACATTCGTGAATGGAAATGCCATAAACGTTCTCTCACACACTGCATATAACTATATGCGGTGTCTTAACCTACTTTTTTTTTGTCCGGAAGTGGGCCGAGAGTTTCATAGGCCCCTCAGTTAGCCCCCGGCTCGTGGGGGCTGTCCGGCCCGTCCGTAATGTCCGATTAAGCTGTTGATCTCGGTTGGTAGTAACATAGCAGTCGTTAGGCCACGTTAAAAGTCTTATGAGCGGCTTGGAAAATTTCAACACAAGTCGCCTAACCCTCCTCCCCATAACCTGAGCCTGTCCATTTTCACACGGCAACGGGCTCACCACCTGTTACATGGGAGAAAAAAGCATGCTTTTACCGTAAAGCGAGTGAATAGTATACCTCTACTTACCACCTCTACTATATGTACGTATGTGGGCAATAAATACGTATTTCATTGACGTTCATCCCGTATTTTGTATGAATATAGATAAGCCATAATTTCCCCCGCATATACGAATACGATTGGTAATAAATCTTTTAACTGGTAGGTCAAAAGAGAAAATTGTGAAAAGACTGTACGTTTCTAACAAATACTACATGACATATTATGGGCTACATTTGATGCTCCCCACGTTTCACCTTCGACATACTAGCACCCGTAAAGAACTTTCAACGGGAAACTAAAGAATCGATAAATCAGGACAAATTAGTTAATATAAGAGTTTAAAAAAAAACAGTTCGACAGAAAATAAAAACATATTACAACTGACTAGTACAACATTTTATCGTTATTTTTTTTAAATATCAGCTTCCCATCTGTAGTTCAAGAATAAATCAATACTTTAAAATCGTACCATAAAATCTTTTTAGTCTAAGTTAAAGTTAATCTCGAATCAATATCATTTTATTCAAATATCCACTCACCGTAACATTTTGAGAGATAACCAGTCAAAATATTCGCGCTATCGTTTTTCATATTGAACGTGAAACGGAACATCGAGATCATTGAACTCATACAACAGTACAGATAAAGATCACCTATGTGATGATTAGAGGTGCGCTTTGTTTTCGTAGACAGGATTTATAACTAAAGTGAGTTACGATGTTTTATAAACAGTTTAAATTTAATTGCGTACGTTATTCAAAATTTTCTGTTTTCTCTGAAATAAGATCATGCTTATTTTTTTTTCTTTATTATTACTCTGACAATGGGCAATGGAGTTAGCTCACGTGGGACTTAAATGCATATGGTGAAATGTCGTTCGGCCAAAACTGAAACATTGACACATGAAACACGGAAATGAAGATGCTGCGGTGGATGTGTGGGGTCACGCGGAGGGACCGCGTGAGAAACTCTCGCATCCGCGGCGGCCTTCACGTCCGTGACATTGCAGACAAGTTGCAAGAGTGTCGCCTTCGTTGGTATGGTCACGTCTTGCGGCAACCGCCGGGCTACGTAGGTAACAAATGTCTGGCCATGTCAGCCCCGCCGGGTCCCGGTAAGAGGGGAAGACCCAAGAAGTGCTGGCTTGACGTCGTAAGGGATGACATGCGTGCCAAAGGTCTCACTACAGGGGATGCCGAAGACCGTGCGAAGTGGAGGAGAAAATGTAGGAAACTGGACCCCGGGCGTCGCGAGACGCAACTCGGACAGACGCTCGCATGATGATGATGTCATTTGGCCAAAACTGCCCTTCGGGAATAAAGGCGTGACAGTATGTAAGTATGTATTATTGCTCTGACCGGCATAATTATGATCATTATGGATAAGGCAATAACCGAGAACTAGTTATTATTCCTAGTAAGTCCTAGCAAGTACCTAAGTGTGCCAAAGATACCATATGACTGAACTTAGCCCAGTACTTTATGAATGGACTTTACTAGTAATTTCCTCTCCGTAGCTCCGTGACCGTCAATTGCAAGCGATCGTTTAAGTCGTTCGTATCTTTCTACAATAGCAGATATATCTTGCTTAGTAATTTATAGGCTATTTTACGAAGACTCTGAAAAGACTAGAGGTCTTTCTAAAATTAAAGAATTCGTAATGCTTTCTGTTCGCCAACCCAACCAAATCAGCGTATTACAGTCCACTACTGAACGTAGGTAACTCCCAATTTTTGCCATAACAATCGCGTCCATACCTCGTCCATTTGTCAGCTAGGGTCCGAAGATCTTGGTGGGGCCACATTTGTCATAAAATACATGTAAGTCATCATTTTAGGAAGGTGATTGGTCTTATCGCACCACACTGACCACACGGGTTTTGTTTCGAGTTTACAATATCTTCGCCATGAACCCGTCCGATAGTCAGCAGGGCACCACTTGCATATGAGAATGGATTGGTTCCTGAATATCTCGGCAGGAACTCATTGTAGTTTAATTGTAGTGCTGATCCTTATTTTCATATATGCACCAAAGTACTGAGTACTTGACATGGTTCGCCTTCTCAATCCCTTATTATAGTAATAATATCTCAGTCGGTTACCTACATCACAGTGCATATTATATAAAAAGTACATTTACTTTGCTTACGTAGGGTACAATCACGCAGTCTCAGCTCCCAGCAAAAGACGTTGACCCATAGAGTACGGTTACGGCTTGACGTGCTGCAAGATGACAGATGTGTACCATTTACTTCTTATGAACAATAGAAGAGCTAGGGCTAGGGACTAGCGCTCAGATGATAATGATGACAAGCTAGGTACGTCGGGCGGTTAAAATTGATTTAACAATTTGAGGTCATTGGAAAATCTTATAATTACATTTTATTGTACCATTACATTGTGTACAGTTTAATTGAATTCTGATGTTTAACAGTTTGAGAGTAATTACTTAGCGAAAGTGACGTTGATAGATGTTATATAATTTTTTTCTACGGTCGTCAGTAATTGTGCAAACGCTTTGAGAACATTCCAGTGTGACATCTTATAAAGCTAAACCGCTACTAATAGCCCAATGGAAGGGGGTCAACCATAGGTTCCAAATCCAGGTACGGTTTAAAAGCAGCTGGGAATACACTGAGATGTTGAAGAGATGTTACTATCAGCACAATAATCATCGTCCTTTCAGCTTGTTTATGAATCTCTAACTTCGGACTTTTTAGGTTATTTCCCATGTAAGCCTTTGGTCGCCTTGCATGCATAGTAATTGTCAACCTGTGTGTACCTGGCACCCAGATGCAAAAATCGATTTTTTCTTGCGTATTCTTGAAAAGCATGGTATGTAGTTGATTGTAGTAAAAAAAATTTGTTTGTAGTTGAACCGAAAAAATATTATGGATAAACCAAAAATAGCCAACCCCCGGATTTATAAAAAAATAATTCTAACGGTTGATTTGTATGAAGAATCGTTAGTAGTTGATTGTAGTGAAAGAATCTTCGTTTGTAGTTATTTATTAAAAAAAAAAATTAAAATTTCGATTTTTTTTGACAATAGTTAATAGTTTTTAAACCTTTTGTCTGATTCGAGGTTTGTAGTGGAATTACTTTTAAGTCTGTTAGAAGAGTAATTCATAAGAATCGATGAAGTTGAGTAAAACTCGTTTTAGAAGGATCTCGTCTGAACAACTTCGGTTGAGAAGATGAAAGGAAAAAGCTGAGTAAAAATCATTTTCGAGCGATCTCGACTGAATTACTCCAGTAGTGAAGATTGGACGACTACTACAAACGTCAAAAATGACTCGAAGATGCTCGTAGAGGTTAGTAGTGGAAGAATTTTCGATTGTATTAGAACGAAAATTGATTGAGATCGATCAAATTGAGTAAAACTCGTTTTCGAGCGATCTCGACTGAATTACTCCAGTTGTGAAGATTGGACGACTACTACAAACGTCAAAAATGACTCGAAGATGCTCGAAGAGGTTAGTAGTGGAAGAATTTTCGATTGTATTAGTACGAAAATTGACTGAGATCGATCAAGTTGAGTAAAACTCGTTTTCGAGCGATATCGACTGAATTACTCCAGTTGTAAAGATTGGATGACTACTTCAAACGTCAAAAATGACTCAAACATGCTCGTAGAGGTTTGTAGTGGAGGAATTTTCGATTGTAGTAGAACGAAAATTTATTGAGATCGATCAAGGTGAGTAAAACTCGTTTTCGAGCGATCTCGACTGAATTACTCCAGATGTGAAGATTGGGCGACTACTACAAACGTCAAAAATGACTCAAACATGCTCGTAGAGGTTTGTAGTGGAGGAATTTTCGGTTGTAGTAGGACGAAAATTGATTGAGATCGATCACTCGTTTTCGAGCGATATCGACTGAATTACTCTAGTTGTGAAGATTGGACGACTACTACAAACGTCAAAAATGACTCGAAGAGGTTAGTAGTGGAAGAATTTTCGATTGTAGTAGAACGAAAATTGATTGAGGTCGATCAAGTTGAGTAAAACTAGTTTTCGAGCGATCTTCACTGAATTACTCCGGTTGTGAAGATTGGACAACTACTACAAACGTAAAAAATGACTCAAACATGCTCGTAGAGGTTTGTAGTGGAGGAATTTTCGATTGTAGTAGGACGAAAATTGATTGAGATCGATCAAATTGAGTAAAAGTCGTTTTGGAGCGATTTTCACTGAATTACTCCGGTTGTGAAGATTAGACGACTACTACAAACGTCAAAAATGACTCAAACATGCTCGTAGAGGTTTGTAGTGGAGGAATTTACGATTGTATAGAACGAAAATTGATTGAGATCGATCGATACCAAGCTTTTCTAGAATACGCAAAAATAAATTTGTTTTTTGCAAGTAGGGTGCCAGATTCACACAGGTTAATTGTCACCCGTTATATGATACTGGTTTACTGGTCGTATCATAGAGAACTAACGGCCAGACACCTAAGCAACGGCAGTCAAATAGGCACCCCACGTGAATCTATAAAAAAATTAAATTGTTAATTAAGATGAACAAAAGATTTAAAGTACTGTACCTAAATAAAAAAAATCATTTGATTATCAAACCTTTGAACCAAATATAACCATTTTTAGACGATATTTAGACGGTCGTAATGTTCAGTCAATGGACGCAGCAGGATGACGGCTAGTGGCCGAATGATGGTCATAATAATAGTGAGTCGTGATCGTGAGTCGCGGATGCTGGGTTTGTTGGAAGCGCTTGTCGTGGCGACAACCTTTATAAAGTGATGTGACGTGTCAATATCGTATTTTTGATCTTTTATGAGACGCTTACCGCTAGCTTAGTGTTCTGTAAACGATCATTGCGTTAGGCATATTACGCTACAATCGGTCCTGGCCGACCGATGCTGGCGTTTATATTAGCGTTCCCGTACTTTCGACGGTAAGCTCGTTTTAGTTAAATAAATAAATAAATATCCATCACGCCTTATCCCCGAAGGGGTGGCAGAGGCATATTATATGCCCACTTTTCACCGTGTGGATTCCTGTCCCACGTAATAGGTGGTGAGCCCATTGCCGTGTTGAAATAGACAGACGCAAGTTGTGGCTACCTGCTGTTGAAGTTTTCAAGCCGCCCATAAGGCCTTCAACCAGGCTTAACGACTGCCATTTTACTGGCAACCGGGACCAACGGCTTAACGTGCCTTCCGAAGCACGGAAACGCTCGCAAATGTAAATGCCACAAAGTGGTCACCCATCCGAGGACCAGCCATAGTGAAAGTTGCGTAACTCAGTGATCGTTTACAGAACACTGAGACCGCTAGGCCACGAGCGCTTCAGAGCTCGTTTAAGTTGACATTAACATTGTAGTTGTTAAGTCAAGTTAAAGGCTTGCGGCTTGGAAAATGTCAACATCTGGTAGCCACAGCCTGTTCCTGTCAGTTAACACGGAAGTTGGCATTGCTAACATAGCACCTTTGGTACGTAGTACTATTACTTATTCTGTGCCTTTGGTGCTGTGTCCATAGGCTATGGTAACAACTTTCGATCAAGTGGGCATTATGCTTGACTACTACTTCGGTAGTATGAAAATAAATCTATAGCTGTGTGAAAACATAAATTTTACAAAAACACAACTTTATTATATTTCTTTATGTTCGTCTAAACACGCATATATGGTCATAGCATGTAAGTACAGGAGATGAGAGTGTGGAGTATGGAGATTCCTAATCGTATACACGAATACATGTTTTTAGATATATCACAAGAGCGCGTGCCACACTATCTTAAACGACCGCTGTATATTTAACGGGACGTTTATTGATAACCCCATTCTCAAAGTTCAGATATGGTCCTTAAAATGCCAGCAGATATACTTACTGTTTCATTTGACATAGCTTGTACTATACTAGTTATGGACAAAGGCGTCACCTAGCTCTTTCCATATAGAACCACCTGGAGCCTTACCGCATTTTAGAAAATGAGGTCACTAATAATAGAAAATGAGGTCAGGTAATTTTGTAATTTATTTTAAACCAATTTCTCGATGACCTAAGTACATACATGAAACTTGGACCATAGCTCAAAACTAGATGACAATGCATGAAAATAAAAAAAAAAGACAAAGAAAAGGAAGAAGAGAAAGATGAAGGAATCTATTTTATACTTTTTAGTCCGTATATATAAAAAGGCCAGGTCAAGAGTAACCTTAACCGGCGAGCGTGATTAAAAACACACATGAAAGTAGAAGAAGCGAAAGCTGTATGTCAGGATCGTAGCAAGTCGAAAGCCATAGTATCTTGCCTACCGCGATGGGAAACAGGCGTGATAATATGTATGTATGTATTAGTCCGTATAAACATGGCACATTTTTTTTTCTTAATAAAGGTAATTATTTTCAAGTGACAGTAACAGTAGCTTACTCTTAGCTCATTCAGATTTAAAATAGGTAGAGAGCACTAACTAATAAATGGGCGCATCAATTTAGGTTAATAAAGGTCAGGTATAAATAGATTCGAGTAGTATACTTGTTGATCCTAAACGAGTTTGAGGTCAGGGATGACCTTTTAAGGAAGACTTTTTTTAAATATGTTATAAGTACATATTATAATACAAACGATTGAGAGTAATTGAGACTTGAGACCAAGAAATAGGTTTAGGGAATAGGTACTCTTTAAAAAATTTCAAAGCTGTCTGTATTTCAATGTCTACTGTTAGCATCCTTTTAATAATTATAGTTAATATGTCTGTATTATCATACTAATATATATGTAAGTAATAAACTAGTAGTGTCGAACTCAGGCCGGCAACATTTTGCCCCCACTTGCTGATAAAATTATAAAAAGGTATCGCTCGAGCCCGAAGTGGGCTTCTGGTTCCGGCAACCGTAGAGTAAGCATTACATATTGCATATTGTGATAAAAATAGAAATATAGTGATATTATAGTATAGTGCATAAAAGTAAGATGTGTAGTGTATTTAAAGACGAAATAAAAGTGAAAGTGTTTAAACAAGTATTTTATTGGAGAGCCCGCTAACACTACTATATCCCGCCCTCTGCTTAACCAGTCAGGCGTTTTAAGAGTTGTATATCAATGCAATACGATATTTTTTAAATGATTTTTCAAAAATATAAAATAAATATCCATCACGCCTTATCCCCGAAGGGGTAGCAGAGGCATATTATATGCCCACTTTTCACCGTGTGGATTCCTGTCCCACGTAATAGGTGGTGAGCCCATTGCCGTGTTGAAAATGGACAGAATAAAAATAAAAATAAATAAAAAATAAATAATTATAAATCTCCGATTCTATTGTAAAGTAGGTTTAGACTTTTCCAAGATTATGAAGTGAAATATCATCGGTTATAGAACTCGGCGGCTGACATTGTTGACTGTAACTCCAGACATTACCTGTTAAGATGTCGTTCGATTAGATATCGAAAAATGTTGAATTATCCGATCGCCTAGGATATTGTTTTTGATAAAAAGTCTTACAGAATTATTTGAGGCACTCCAATATCTAACTGTAGAATGATTTAGCGGGTATCCGTGTATACCCTTCACAGTTATGTGCATGACTATAGTGTATCCACAGCAGCGTGCATGTATTAAGCCCCAAAAGAGAAACTTACAACAACACTACAATTGGCGAGCGGCTACGTATACATATCTACCAAGAAAATGAAAATGCACGCACCATAGGTACCTATTGAACCCGCCTCCCATAAATCCCCCATCACCGTAAGAGCTACATTATTTTTTCGATACATTTTTCTTTTTTTTTCTAAACAAAGGCACACAGGCCAGTGGATGTACACAAAGGTAACATTCATGTATCCCTCTTTTTGTGTTCCCCTATCGAACGAACACACGCGTTTTGTATAAGTACGCGCCTATAGTTTTTAGTGTAACTGCTTCCGGATAGAATATTGCTTTGAGGAAGTAGTAATGGCACTCCTATTTTTACTGGATACATTTTAAAATTATATCTTCAATTTCTCAATGATTGACAAATTTACATGTCAAGAAAAATATAATGCCCTTATAAAATGAGCTAAGTGAACATTATCAAAAATTATACATAGCCAGAAATTGTCTGAAACAATTTCTAGTTCCCATGGAAGGATAAATCCTAACGCGACGAATAATCAGGAAAAATGTAACCACTACATGTCTGTACTAATTATTATAGCATACGAATAGGGATACGCACAACAAAAAAACTGGGAATATAATAAGATGACGAGAGCCATAGATTTCAATCAGGCTGTCACCCCGGGCGGCGGCATTATTTGAACGGCCCAAAAACCCTATAAATATAAAACAAGCCTAACTTCAAATACTGATCCGATATTTCATTCAAGTAATACCAGCTAAATAAACCTAGATAATTTCATCCGATACCGAGATCGAATCCGTGACCTTACCAGCGAGGCTTTCGAAACGTAGCGACAGTAATGAGGCAACTAAGCAGCTTACAGTTTGTTCGAAATGTTATCAAATGGCAGATTACCGAGTTCAGTTCTCAGTTTAGCAGCAGATATTTAGATATTTACTATTTTTAATGTACCTGCAAAAGGTTTGAAGATTGTAATGTTTTTTTGAATTTATGTGTTTATTGATCGACGCCCCGAGTATCCAGGTCATGACAAAGTTTTAGACAATCTAATCTATACAGATAAATAAAATTGAAATCCCTGTTTGTGTTTCCAAATTAACGGCGTTTTACTACATGCAAATTTATTTATATATGGTACTTATAGTATTCAAATAAAAAAGTCTGTGTCTCTCTGTTTGTTTTAGCAAAACCCTGGAACGCTTGGACCGATATAACGGCTCTAATTGACAGATTGCTGAAGGCCAATTTTCCTAATTAATAAACATCACATAATAAGCTGTTATTGAATGTATACTGAATTATGAAGTGAGTGAAAATCGGTATTCTCCTAACCAAAATTACAATAGCATGTTGGTGAGGTTTTAGTTAAATGATAGGTATGATTTCAGTACAGACTCGTGTCAATCTCGCGAGAAAAACATCATGTTACAGAATAAATCATCACCCATCACCCCTTACATGAAGTATACTTTTTTTTTGAAGTGAAAACTTCTTTTAGCGCGGTACGCATATTTTTGGAGGAGATAAAATCTCTGGACTCGCAACTATAATCATCATCATCATGTAACGTTGATCCCGGTCATCTACAGGTCTTATTAAATAATATTGTGTAATCAATTAAGACTCTTTCAGAGTATAATTTTTTATTCATCATCTTCATAATTAACGTCGATCCCGGTCAATTTTTGTAGTTAAAACTCCTTTTAGCGCGGTACCTATGCATATTTTTAGAGGAGATATAACCTCTGAACTCGCGACTATAATCATCATCATCATCATCTAACGTTGATCCCGGTCATCTACAGGTCTTATTAAATAATATTGTGTAATCAATTAGGACTCTTTAAGTGTAGAATTTTTTTTATCATCATCATAAATGAGTTGTACGCAATTTTTTAAATGAGATAATATCTCTGGACTCGCTACACCGTTACGATACGCGACTATAGTGTGTGCATATATGCATGTACATATAGCGCACCGCAAATTCATTCACACATATTCCATGAAGTATACTTCATCTAAGCATCACCCAGAGACAATTAATATAGAATATCATTACCACCATTGTAAATATCCGCTCATATTTAACACGAATCGCGTTTTATCCGAACAAAAACAGGTTTTCCGCATTATTCCGTCGATCTACATTCAAACTCATATAAATGTCAAATTTGACACAAATTATGACGAGAATACCAAATACATTTCATTCAAAATTGACTCTCAAATAATAAGCCTAGCAGAATACTGATTTTGTCATTTTCAACTTTCAGTGTCAATTCGATTTAATCAACTTACAGGTAATGTTAGATGCATAAAACTTTGTTACAAGCGAGAATACCTTTTTTAAGATTTGGGAGTCTTGAGCTTAGATCGGAACTTTGACCGTGCTTTTATTACGTGAATTTACCTTCTGATGTTGTAAAGACCGTAAGGATTAAGTTAGGATAATCTTTATCTCCGTATTCCCAATTCCAATTCCCACGGGAATAGGAACTACGCAGGTAAAACTGCTAGGTGTGTACTAGTCTTACTTAAATAACACTAACCGTAAAGTTAGTGTTAGATTATAAAAATACCGTGTTGAAATAGACAGGTTTTTCGTTGAAATTCAATGTTTGTAACGTTTATGGAGATATTTATATTGAACAACGCAACGAAACCATAGCGCGATACAGGAAAAAGCATCAGCGCCATCTATCAAGCGCGGCATTACTACTAGCGATTAAGTAATGTGGTGTGTTTACTCTATCTGTTACGATACGTAATCTCATTAATATCTTATATCCCATAGATATCTATGCGTATCCCTTTAAAACTTTATTACAGTTTATCCAGAGATAAATTCAACCGCTATTTATACTCGTAAGTTGTCAAAAATAATATTGTTTTAATTTATGGCAACTATTTTGGTATATCATGGATTTATTATGGTATATCATGGAATATCCTGGAACTATTATGATATAATTATCATGGAAGTGAACGAAAGTGTAATGTTAACATTTTGCGAAAATAAATACGAGGGCTGCACTAAAAGTATCGGGAATGGCACATTTCCACTGTTCCTGTCATATTTAAATCTTAATAATTGAAAATTCCTTGGTTTTAAAAATCGAATACCATTCATTTATTTTCAAAAAAAAGATTCTCGGTCTTGTCACAAGGTTTTGCCAAACTTGTTTAGTTGTTGAGAAAATGGAATTGACTCGAGAAAATTCAAGAGCAATGATTTATTATGACTTTCGAAGTGGTTTAACACAAAAACAGTGTGTTGACCAGATGATTTCTGCATTTGGTGATGAAGCCCCATCCAAAACCACAATTTATCGCTGGTTTGCTGAATTTCAACGTGGACGTGTCAAGCTCAGTGATGATCCCCGTCAAGGTCGTCCAAAAACTGCAGTCACCCAAGAAAACGTTGATGCTGTGCGTAAGCTGATTGAGGAAGATCGACATGTGACATACCGCGAAATTTAGGCAACTTTAGACATTGGCATGAGTCAAATACACCTGTTAAGCGAAGACCTCGCGGTAAAGGAGAGATGGTGCTCGTACTTCCACGAGCTGCTTAATAAACAGCATAAAGAGGTGCAGCCTCCGGACCTCCCTCCGAATCAGGGACTAGTGCCACCGGTAACGCCTGGAGAAGTCCTGACTGCGTTTCGCCGCATGAAGAATCGGAAAGCTGTCGGACCCGATGGAGTCCCCATCGAAGCCTGGAAGGCGATGGGTTCTCGCGGTGTGGGCATCTTAGTAAACCTTTTTAACCGCATACTCCTCAGCGGGCAGATCCCAAACCAATGGAGACAGAGTATTTTTACTCCAGTCTTCAAAGGTAAGGGGTCAGTGCAGGAGTGCGGGAGCTACCGCGGTATTAAGGTGATGTCCCACACCATGAAGATCTTCGAGAGGATTATAGACTCTCGGATCCGGCAGGAGTGTACTCTCTCGGAGTGTCAATATGGGTTTCGCCCTGGTCATGGGACCACGGACCCTGTTTTTGCCCTGAGGGTTGTCGCAGAGAAATACAGGTCGAAGAACACGCCTCTGCACTGTTTGTTTCTAGATATGCAGAAGGCCTTCGACTATGTTCCTCGTGCGATGATCTGGTGGGCACTGCGGTCCAAAGGGGTTCCAGAAGTCTATATTGACACTATCCGGGACATGTACTGTGACTCCGATTCAATGGTTCGGACTGCTGTTGGCGACACGAAACCCTTCCCCATCACCGTCGGGGTACACCAGGGTTCTGTACTTAGTCCGCTTCTGTTCAGTGTAATATTAGACGAATTGTCGGACAGCATCAGAAACCCACATGAGCAGCCTCCATGGTTGCTCATGTATGCTGACGATATTGCGCTGGCAGACGCGGACAGGGGCAGATTGGTGCGACGTGTAAAGGCGTGGAAGGAGACGCTTGAGAACGGCGGTCTGAAACTAAATGTGGCGAAGACCGAGTACTTGGCACTAAACTCGACAGATCCCACATCCGTCCGCATAGGCGGTGATTTGGTCGAGCGCACGGACCAGGTTAAATACCTGGGATCTGTTTTTCACACGTCCAGTGACATCGATTGCGATGTCAAGTCACGCATTGCTGCCGCGTGGGCCAAATGGCGGGAGATGACCGGTGTCATTTGTGACCCTAAAATGCCGATCCGGTTGAAGGGTCTACAAAACCATTATTAGACCTGTCCTTTTACATGGCAGTGAGACGTGGGCGATATTGGAGCGACACAAGCAGGAGCTGCGTGTCACGGAAATGAAGATGCTGCGGTGGATGTGTGGAGTAACGCGGATGGACAGCGTGAGGAACTCTCGCATCCGCGGCAGCCTTCACGTCCATGTCATTGCAGACAAGTTGCAAGAGTATCGCCTTCGTTGGTATGGTCACGTCTTGCGGCAACCGCCGGGGCTACGTAGGTAACAAATGTCTGGCCATGTCAGCCCCGCCGGGTCCCGGTAAGAGGGGAAGACGCAAGAAGTGCTGGCTTGACGTTGTAAGGGATGACATGCGTGCCAATGGTCTCACTACAGGGGATGCCGACGACCGTGCGAAGTGGAGGAGAAAATGTAGGAAAGCGGACCCCGGGCGTCGCGAGACGCAACTGGGACAGACGCTCGGATGATGATGATGAGTCAAATACAAATAATCTTGCATGAACAATTAGGTGTAAAAAAGTTGTATTCCCGATGGATACCGCATTCGCTCTGTGAAGAGCAAAAAGCGGCTCGCGTTACTTGGTGCGTCAGAACTCTAGAAAGATTCCACGCAGGATCCTCAAATGCTGTATACAACATCGGAGTGTAGCAAAAAAAATGGTGGCCAAAATTGTCTCCAAAACCGGCCATGTTGCGACTATTCCTCTTGAGGGACAGAGAACGGTTAATGCAGGATGGTATGCTAGCATTTGTTTGCCACAGGTCGTTTCTGAACTCCGTAAAGAGAACTGCAACCGCCGCATCATCCTCCATCACGACAATGCGAGTTCTCACACCGCGCACAGAACAAAAGAGTTTTTAGAGCAAGAAAACATAGAAGTATTAGACCATCCGCCGTACAGCTCCGACCTAAGCCCTAATGATTTCTAAACTTTCCCTAAAATAAAGAATAAATTGCGTGGTCAGAGATTTTCATCACCTGAAGAAGCTGTGGACGCCTACAAAACGGCCATTTTGGATAGGCCAACCTCCGAATGGAGTGGTTGCTTCAATGATTGGTTTCATCGTATGGAAAAATGTGTCAAATTTCGCGGAGAATACTTCGAAAAGCAATAAATACATTTAAAATAGTAATGTTGTGTCGCTTCCTTGATTCCCGAAATTTTCAGTGCCGCCCTCGTATCATTGATTTTAAAGCGGCCCAATTAAATTAATAATTATTACATACGGCATTTATTATTTATTTATGGTTTAAAAGTATTTTATGTCGTTTTTATGGTTCAATTTGCTATCTGTTTCTTATTGTGATGAATATTCATTGAATTGAATATTAATAATTTCATTATTTTAGTTTGTTTATGTTATAATTGTGTAATTTTAATCTATACTAATATTATAAGATTTGTAACGACTTTAAACCGATAGACCGATTTTAAAAATCTTTCACCATTACAAAGTTACATTCTTCGTGGGTCATAGCGTTTTGTACGAAACCTCGAATAGGAAAACATCACCACGCGTGCAGCGCTGCGGGTATCAGCTAGTATAGTATAAGTTACAAGGTAATAGGTACTAAAAATGTACCAATAGTTTGCTGATAGATCAATTTGTTTTGAAGATCCTGCATTTAACTTAAACAAACATTGTTCACAGAAAAAGCATTTTTATTTTTTAAACCGCTTGACATAATTTACTTTGAAAGGATTCAGCTGTTAAGAGCTAATTACTTCCGTTTCTCTCCTGGGTTCTTTAGGCTTCTTTTGAATGTCTTATGGCTTCTTTCATCATTTTAGCAATGGGATAGACCGCTTTTAATGATTTTTTAATTTAGTGCAGGCGCTGCCTCGCTATCCAACGCGACGCTAAGGAGAGTAGCACTAGACTAGCTACTTTTAGCATCGGCAACCGGCGACTTTGCGACTGTGTCGATGCTGCATAGTGTTTGCTGACGTTATTTGGGTGCTAAGTTGACTATCTTAGTCCGAACTTAGCACCGGAATAGCTACCTGAATAGCTAACCGCGATTTCCTGCATTCATATCGGAGTGGCGCGTTTTAGAGAGCTTGATCGATGCATTTAGCTTCTAAAAAGCGTCTAAATCGCCGCTGGTAAAAGTAGATTGTCTGCGGTGTCCCTTAGCCGTATACCAGACCTTAATCGGGTTTAAGTACGTGGTCTAATCTATGGTTGGTTTAGTTACTACATGAAAAGTAGTTGAATCAATGGTTAATTACTTTGATTTCACTGCGACTTTATCCGCGAATGAAATGTCAAGAATACAATTTCTTTTTCCAATTGCGTGTATGAATGTAGCGGAAAGACCATGTTTAAATCAGTTTATACATCCTCATATTCACACACTCCTCTTTCACACAAATTTTCAAGTTAGTACGAATGCCAAACCCATTTCTCCAATGCAATCTATGTTTCTCTTCGTCAGTAAATAAACAGTTAACATTCCGTCGTCTCGTTGCCTTAACCAAGAGAGACCAGCGTGTGATACAAAGCGTTTAATTGCACCCCACTTTTGATAACCATACAAGGGTCCTGACAGTTGTAACGGAATGCCGTGCCTTTGCTGTTTGTTTTTTTGCTAACTGTTTAAGGTCTGTATGCTTTTTCGTCGAAAAGGTTTAGTGAAATTATTATGATGCTTGATGTCATGAAGAATGTTAGAAATAATGTAAGAAATTAACCATGTTAGTTTACTAAGCACATCGATATGGGCGAGCGTATTACAAATTATATGTTCCGTATCCACATCCAGTCGATGAAAATATAATCAGCAACCACTAGATTATCGAAAGAAACATTTATCTTCTTGAATGACACAAGTTGTTCACTGTGATTATCAAACTATTTACATCAAGTTCGCATAGGACACTCAATACTCGAACGGACTTGCATCTATTCGTTTTTTTTTTTACAAAATTTCTGATCAAAACAGTTTCAAGAATTTACAGAAATAACTAAGATAACTACCAATCTTTACCCTGTATCCTTGACGAGGTCGCCAGAAAGGACATATCGCCAGGTTTGCCGTTCCATGTATACTTACGTTTCCTACAGATTCATTAATGGATTCATACTTGTACATCTATCCGAGAACTTTTACTTTTTCTGTTTTTGAGCAATCTGTGTTCGTATGAAAGAAAACATTCAGCATTTTACAGAACTACTGTAGGAAAAGCATTCGCCATGGTAGGTAACACTAGCAGAGCCATCTAGTGCTGAGGTGAATCATTTGAGTAAATGTCCTACTGGGTCACGTACATGCAGACGCACCTCAGCACATGTTGACTTTTGAACAAAGGGTGTGGGTGCTGGTGGAGAGGTTCGGGAGTCACTTCCAACAATTCAAAAAAGTCACAATAAATCCATAGTAAAACGGAAACCCACGTCAACAAATGTAACGTCAGTCGTTCCTTTAAAATGAGAGAGAGTGTTCACCCGCTGTCTCCTAGAACTATTGACCTTGCACCTTAAACAGTTTAATTCAATCAGCATTACTTACTACAAATCGTATTGATCGTACCATCTGGTGTCAGCGCCTATTGGCGGACGAAGTCTCACAAGTAAGGGGTGCCGCAACAATTGTTTTTTTTTTGCCATTACTGTAATTTGTTTATATAATAAATTAATTGTTAAAAATGGTTTCTAAAAACTAACTTTTAATATAAATTTACTATAAAGAATAATTCCCAGCGCGTTCTTTTATTACTTACTGCGGCATCTTTAGTAGTCCACTATATGGAGTGTGACGTCACTATATTTATAGAGTTATTCTAAGCAAGCCCTTTCAGTTGATACCCGTATTGTAGCAGTGATTAAACATAATTAGTTTGCCATCTTGGGTTTTCCACTATGTTGGATTAAGAGTGATGCATTATTGACATCCAAACTAAACGCGTATACAAAATTTCAGCCTAATCAGTTAAATATCAGCTTCAAAATTGAGTTCGAAGTTTCCACCCAAACAAACCTACAGCGCAAGTTAATAGAAATAACCTTGTAAAAATATTGAAATATTTCTTAAAAATTATGAGAAAGAGTAGCATGCAATGACGTTTTGGATTATTTGCTATACTTAAAGCTTCCTTGTCTTTTTTTAAGGTTTCGTACCCAAAGAGGCTATCAAGAATAATTGACTGTTTTTATATTTCCGTTATTAGATATTCATTTCACATTCCAAAGTATACATTTTTTGAACAATACATACATACACATAGTTACGCCTTATCAGACAGAACCATTGAGTTACAATACTATAGAGTCACAATCAGACAAATAAAATGTCCGCGCCGAAACTCGGCGCACGCTGCGAAGAGTTTTTGTTTAGTTGTAAGGCGACCGCAATCCTCGTACAACGTCCGTGATGCCAAAGTGTTCGGTTGTTTCCTGCCCAAATAACAGCAGATACGTGACAAAAAAGGATGGTGTCTCATATTTTAGGTAAGTATCAAAACGAATTTATGTATCCACAGTGCGTGTTTACATTTAAATTTCAAAAAAAAAATAATTTTCTTAGCAAAAATAAAATGCTGTCCGCCCGACCGCGCATCGCGCCTAAAGTGTAGCTCTTTCACACTTTATGCAAGAGTAAAAGAGAAACAAATAGTGTCGCGTCCGAGAGTGACTTGCAAATTGTGTTCTAACGGAAATCTATGGAGCGGATTGACACTAAATATTTTTTGAGTTTATGAACTAAATATTTATACTTATGTATTACCATGTTGCTGAATGTTTTATTTTTTAGTTTTTCTTTTGTTATATTATAGTTGTTATATATAAGTTATAGGTTGATTGCGTTTTACTATTTTAAGGTATAAATAATTAAGTACAATATTTTTGTTTTTAGTTTTCCTCGAAACCCCATAAGATGCTCAGAATGGACAGTTATTATAGCAAAAGCCCGAAATGAATTAAACTTCAAGCCATATAAAGGGACGGTTGTATGCTCCAATCACTTTCCTCCTTCAGACATTTGTACAACAACGAAAGGTTTTAGCAGGCTTAACAAAAATGCAAAACCTACTTTACAAGTAAGAATTTATCCTTTTAAATGAATTTACCACTACTTACTTAATTTACTAGTGCAAAAATATGATAGGTAGATGAAATAAAAATACTGGAACCTTTTTTGAAATCAGATGGTAGTTTCGGAGTTCTTCTAGGTATATTTTAACTCACTCTTTTATACAGTCTAATTTTGTTATATATTACTCTTTACATTTACATTATACACTCCTTCTAGGCAAGTGCACTCCATCTAGGGACACTGCATTGCTTACCATCAGGCAACTTGTGGTCAAGCGCTTGCCTAATTTGATATAAAAAAAATATAATAATTTGAGTATCAATAACGTCTCCACTGCTGACTTGTTCCCTATTCGTACGCAAGCCCATAGTGAATGATGATGACATTGCATACGAGCGATTTTGAACATTAAGCAATCGGCCTAACGCCTAAATTCGAGCAAATGTCATTTTGAACTTTGTTATATTAAATGTATAGGTATGTAGAACGGCGCTCGGACATTTTTTGAGTGTTGTCTGTTTATAATTGTGACTCTATAGTATTGTAACTCAATGGACAGAACATACTAAATTACCGAAATTAGGCATTTGCATTTTGTCCCACGTAAAAGGCAAAGAGCCCATTAACGTATTTAAATAGACAGGCGCACCCGCTGTTGCATTTTTGTATTAAAATATTTTTATTATATGTTTATCAATTACGCCTTATCCCCGAAGGGGTGGCAGAGGCATATATTATATTATACGCCCACTTTTCACTGTGTCCATTTCTGTCCCAAGTAATAGGTAGTGAGCCCATTACGTGTTGAAATAGGCAGACGCAGGTTGGAGGACGCCTTCAACTGGGCTTAACGACTGCCATGTTACTGGCAACCGGTACCAACGGCTTAGCGTGCCTTCTAAAGCACGGAAACGCTCGAAAATGTAAATGTCACAAAGTGGTCACCTATCCGAGGACCAGCCATAGTGAAAGTTGCTTAACGCAGTGATCGTTTACAAAACACTGAGTCCGCGGGACCACGAGCGCTTCTAATGGCATTGTTAGTGAAATAGCGGAACGCTGCTTATTTATGTTACAGTAATCTTTTTAGATTTTTTTTGTGTAATCGCTGTACCGTGACTATGAAATGTATGTGTTTCCCTCGGTAAGGCTTCCTTCATTTAATACGAAAGTTTCGTCACACAGGATAAGATTGAGTTTGTTAACAACTGTTGCAGCTATTGCACACGCAGTCGTAAAAATTGGTATTATTAAACTTTTTTTAAGTGATGACACCGTTACGAGACGCAGCTATAGTGTGTGCATATATGCATGTACGGTGTACCTACTACATAATAGCATACCGCGAACACGTCTAGATAAATAAATTATTAATAAATTTAGTTTTTACTTCTGTCGGAACTCCCGGAGTGCAACCCGTAATATTTTTTATCGTGCGGAAATCCCCATGTAATAATATGCTCGAATCGCACACTATCTAGCGCAGAGCGTAACGCAGAGGTGTCCCGGCAGGACTGCTATTATTTAGCTAACCAAACTATATGCTATTAGCTGATGCCCGCAGCTACGCCCGCGTGGTATAGTTTTCCTGTTCGAGTTTTCGTACGGAACCCTAAACTTTTAGAAAATCTAAGATTGTAGGCAGTAGTATTAAGCGTGATGGATGGTGGAATGAGGAAGTGAAAGAAGCAGTTCGAATGAAGAAGAAAGCATGGTTAGACTACTTAGCCTCGCGGAATGATTTTAATATGAAAGAGAGATACAAGGTGCAAAAAGTTAACAGGAAGGCACTGATACAAGTAGCTCGTGAAAGGTGCAGAATGAAAGCGGATGAAAGGTTGGTGTACAATTTCCGGGATAAAGCCAAGCTCTTCTGGAAAGAGGTAGGCAAGACCCGGAGTTGTTCGGCAATCTGCAGTATAAATAAAGTGCTTAGTGTTAACAATGACGTCCTAACGGACCAAACTGACGTCCTGCAGAGATGGAGTGAATATTATGGAAAGACGTATGCAAGAAAAAACAGAGATGCCACATCAGGAAGTGGAGCTCACTTCGATGCTCCGGATCCCGATGTCATTGAAGTCATTAGTATGAAAGAAATTGAACAAGCGATAAGAATTATGAAATGTGATAAGGCTGAGAGAAAAGACAGAGTTACTGCTGAGATGATCAAGTACGGTGGGTCGCGCGTCTGGGACACTCTATGTCTGTTATGCAACTTGTGCTGGCGGACGGGTGAGGTCCCAGATTACTGGCGAATAGCAGTTGTACTTCCTATTTACAAAGGGAAAGGCTCGCGCCTAAACTGCTCCAGCTACAGGGCGATCAGCTTAGTCAGCTTAGCTAGTAAGGTGTATGCAAAGGTAAGAATGAATAACGGCAAGAATGCAAGAAAAGTCTGAAAGGTATTTATGGGAGGCTCAATGCGGATTCCGACGTGGAAGAGGTTGCATGGATCAAGTGTTTTCTCTCCGCATGATCGCGGAAAAGTTTCTGGCTGTTAGCCAGAAGGTTTTCTGAGCTTTTGTGGATCTGGAGAAAGTATTTGATAACGTTGTGAGGGAAACTCTGTGGGATTTGCTGCCCGGATATGGTGTGGACGGCTCGCTAATGCGGGCAAAAAAAAGATTTGGGTGTGAATTTGGGTGACTTTTCAGTAAACTGTCTGTTGTACGCTGATGATACGGTGCTCATGGCCTCATCAGAAGTTTAGTCACTAATATGAAAGAGGAGTGTGAAAGTAAGGGTGAATGCGAGTAAAACTAAGGTTCTAGTATTTGAAAGGGATGACGTTAAAACCAAATGCGAGATTAGGGTAAACCAGGAACGTCTAGAGCAAGTGAATGAAATTGTTTAGTTGTTAGCGCGGATGGAAGATGTGATTCGGATGTAGAACGGCGAGTAGCTGCCGGAAACAGAGTTAACGGTGCTATGTCCCAATTAGTAAAGCGACAAAGCATCGTAAAAGTAGCACGACTGGCGATTCATAACGCAGTGCTAGTGCCAACTTTGCTTCACGGTAGCGAAACCTGGGTATGTCAGTAGATGCATGAAAGTTAATTGAATGCTGTGGAGATGCGATCACTTCGAAAATTGTGCGGCGTTACTTCGGCTGACCGAATATGTAACGAAGTGATACGCAATATGGCAGGTTTGAATGAAAGTGTCAGCGTTAAGCTGGAAAAGGGCGTGCTCCGTTGGTTTGGACACGTCCAACGAATGGGTGAGGAACGATTGACGAAGAATATATATTGTGCGAAAGTAGAGGGTAGAAGAAGTCAGGGTAGGCCGAGACTTACATATGAAGACCACGTGAGCAGATTGCTCAAAAACGGAAATATCAAAAGTACTTGGATGGCGTGCGTGTATGAAGCGATTCAAGCGAACAAATTACATAGTGGTCGTCAGTCAAATTGAATACTTTATGGGCGCCTTGAAAACGAGCGGGAATCCATAACCTGCCTATGTCTATTTCTATTTTAACAGGGCAATAGACTCATCGCCTTTACGTAACACAAAATATATATCTGGTGTGATTTGGGCGTTTAGTATGCCTTTGCCTACACGTTCAGGTAAAAGGCGTGTATGTAACCGTCTTCGCCCAAAATCCGAATGTGTTGATTGTGTACTTCACGTTTGGGTCTCGTTTGCCTTTCCCTATATAGTAGAAAAACAGCTATTCGATTGTTCTTCACATTATTTCACTACACTACACGCTATTGCTTAATTCAGAAACTTTTCTAGAGAATACGGATCTAGTTGTCAGTGAGCAACGATGTATATGGTGTTAAGAGCGATGCTGAAAAACTGCGAGCCTAACAGTTTTTATAGTGCAGGTAGGTATGGATGAGTTGCAGGCAAGATCTAACTTCGATAATGATACAAATTATTCGACGTTACGTGTTAGTATGTTTATGATTGTATAAACATATAAAGTCACAGTATCTGCACTAATCACCTTTGAAATCTGCAATAATCTCATTTTCCATAGCCTGGCGTGTGCACCAGTTGGTAGTAGAACCTTGGTAAGAGCCACTAGAAGCCTAAGCTATGACCGCCCTCTCGAAATGGCTAGTTCGATAAAAACTGGACCACGATCACGGTCATCGTGTCCGTTCTTCCGTTTCGTTACGCCGCACTGCCTACACTTCGTACGTAACATTACGAAATGCGCGTATGATGTTTAAGAGAGGTGTATTGTTTTATTATTTGGGTTGTTGCTATGTCACAATACTATTGTTAAGATTGCCACGAGCGACTGGTGAATTCGAAATTGAGGATGTATATGATTTTAACCTTCATTCTATGAATAAATATTTTTTCAGTACATTCATGTTCAGTGGTGCTTGCAATAGTGCCGAAATATCGAAAACCAAATTCAACAACAATACTTGGTAAACAGCAACAGATTTATATTGTTTGGGTCCTGTCAACTCCTCTTCATCTTTGTGTATTCTCAGCTGCTTCCAAACCCTACCTGGACTTGGAGCCTGGGGTTCACTTTTATTTGGCCACGACGCAGGCCCTTACGACCTTATTAGAGGTTCCGACCCCTTAACCCCGTAAGGACGCCTTCGTCGTTTCCTTGTCCGTAGTCATAATGTGCACAGTTAGTAGGTCAGGTGGCTTGGGCCCTGGAGGCAGACATCCCGGGTTAGGGTCCTTTCAACCAACTTTCATTAAAGGAAGGGTGTCTCAAGTCGACAGCCTTTTCTCATAATGTTGTCGGTTAGGACTCGAATTTGAATTCTGGATATTTGAGGTAAACCTCGCCGTAATTAAGTAGATTACAAATGAAAGTGGCTTGTGCCCTGAAGATCTTTGGACTTCTTTGACGTACTTTGGTAACAAGTTTTCCAATATAAATGAGCAAACTCTTCAAGAAACATTAGTTCTTTATAATCTTCAGTTTCAAAATGACCAACATTTTCGTTAATATCTTTCATTATATTCATCCATTTATCTTAATTGCATATCTAAAAGTTTAATTGAAAAGAACAAATTTGATATCTAATTTAGATCGAATATTGAATAGTAATTAATTTAACTTGACGTATTTGAATCTCTCAAGGTTGATGTGAGTTGTCAGGTCAAGGGACGGGTGGTAATTGACTGTTACACCAAAAAGTCTGGCTACTGAGAGTTTGAAGGAATCAATATCTCAATTTTCAATTAGTTTTGTTTGTTTGTAAATGAAGCGTGTGAATTCTTCTATTCTTGTCCTTTTTAAAATACATACAAACATACATATTGTCACGCTTTTATCCCCGAAGCGGTAAGCATAGGCATATTAAACGCCCATATTTCACCGTATGCATATTAATAGTATTAAGGTAAATAAGCATGATCGCGTTAATCTACCGTCCGAGACTACCAGGACTTTAATTGGTCGTGCTAATTAGTGTCTAGCACATAAGACCTTTTAGCCTTTTTGTTACCACCTCACTAAAAAGACAACGGGTTCAATATTTCTTTCAAATTCAACATCTAAAATAGACACATTTTATTAATTTTTTTCGGCCCTATCACACTCCACCCCAGTTCCGTGCTTATGAAGGCACGTTAAGCCGTTGGTCCCGGTTGCCAATAAAATGGCTGTCGTTAAGCCAAGTCGAAGGCCTTATGGGCGGCTTAAAAAATTTCAACAGCAGGTCGCCGCAGCCTGTGCCTGTCCGAGGGACAAGTGCAGGTTGTGGCGACCTGCTTTTGTAATTTTTCAAGCCGCCCATGAGGCCTTCAACTTGGCTTAACGAGCGCTATGTTGGTGGCTACCGAAACCGACGAATTCACGTGCCTCCCAAAACCTGAGAATTTTAATGCCACAAAGCGGTTATCCATCTCAGAATCACCTATTGCAAAATTATTTTGGTCATTTTCCTATGCCCCGCGTGCCCTCTTAAGGACTATCTTTATGCCTATTTTTGTGGTAATAAACTTTTGTAACTTAATACTTTTATAAACGTGGACGCCCGCAGCTCCGTCCGCGTGAAATTCCGTTATCCTAGTTCACAACCATAGGTTTTTTGTGTGTGGTGTATGTAAGGCACCCACTAAGAAAGGGTTTACAAATTTTATTAATATAGATTCATGAATTTCGAGTATCAGTAGTCATAATTTGTTAATTTGTACAATATTTCAATCTTCGATCATTCATAAATTCTAGGTATTCGAACATCATAGTCAGTCTATTCTCTATCTTATCATATAATACTACATGGGATTCCTTATCCGCAGTTCTACAGAGTTTTAGTATAACGATAGGTGACACTGGTGAATATTTTATAAAGATAGAATAATAAATGAGCAACATAACCTAAAATGTTGAAGACAGTTGTACAAATACTACGCCCATTGTACAATAAAAATACCCGTCTATGTCTGTTCTGTAATGAAGATGGTTGGAATGCTCCATTAATATAATAGCTTAATAAAAACTATACGAGCGAGTTCTTTTTTAAAATAAACGAGCTTGGTAATATTTCTAGAAAGCAGTGAAGATGTGAAGTTGGTGTCGCGTACAATTTTAAGAGGAAGGCTGTGTCAAGATAAACTGCTGATGCGTTTATTTTCAGTTCAGAAGGAGTTCAGTATCAAAATTATTCTATTCTCAATCAGTATTATTCTAGTTTCCTTCACAATTATTCTTCATTTCTTATTCAATTAGGCGGTAGTATTAATGTCAAAACTAAATTATTGCACGTTATGTATAAACAAAAGATTCATTGAAATGCCATCACAACCATAACTATTGTGGAATGCTAGCACAATAACATCGACCCAATTGTTTTCAAGTAGTCTCCAAATTGAAGAAAATGTATAAACTTGTTACCATAATAAAACAAAATTATGATGTATGACTATTAAAATACGATAATGATAATTTTGTTAACAACGCCTTCTCTACTCTGTGACGTTAGTTGTAATAATACACTGCACAATTTGCCCCGCAATTCGGAATTTTCGACATCTAATCGAACGACATTTTGACAGGTAATAATTATAGCGTAATGGAAATTCCAGATTAGATCGTAGACGATCGACCATCACAGGTGCTCCCTAAACTATCAAAGCAGACCCCGATCTCAAGGGATTGTTGAACATTGAATTCCACCGGGATGTTACGCTCAGATGCAGAAGTCTTGGATTAGAGATGAAATGTATGACGAAATAAGTAGTCAAGCGCCCTCCCAATAGTCCCTCTTTGTACTTCTTATATTCTATGTTAGTGCTGGACAAAGAAGGTGTAGCAGAAAATTATTCGGCATTATTGGAACCAACTTCTTCTCGACCTTTCTGTATGATGGACACCTTTGCCTGAGTTTCTGACACTCAAGTTTATTCTTCGCTTGGGTGCCAAAAGCGCGAAAATCAGTGTAAACATTCAATCATCAAGTTTTTATTTTTTATTTTTTTTTAATATAATAAAGCTGAAGAGTTTGTTTGTTTCTTTGGTTGAACGCGCTAATCTCAGGAACTACTGGTCGGATTTGAAAAAATATTTTTGTGTTAGATAGCCCATTTATCGAGAAAGGCTATAGGCTATATATAATTACGCTACTACACTGGGGAGCAGAGCAGTAGTCATAAATGTGGACAAATCGGGCAAATTTTTATGCATCATTGTAGAATTTATATGCGACGGGATTAAATAGGTGCGACGGGAGGTCGAAATATTCCACGGCCAAAGCTGTCATCTAGTATACTTATATAGCTAATAACCTTCCTCAATAAATGCGCTATCCAATACAAAAATATATTTTCAAATCGGTCCAGTCGTTCACGCGTGATGACGTGACCAAGGGAAATAGGGATTCTTTTTTATATATATAGATTGTCTTAGGGCTGTATTACAAAACGTTTCTCAATACTACAGAAACACTTGAGAGTAGTATGTATTGAGAAACGTTCTGTAATACGACCCTTAGTGTGTAATCCAGGATTTTTTCGTAGTAATCCGACTGCTCTTCGCTAGGTGTATTTTATGCGAATCTCGTGTCTTTTAGACGTTTCTGCCATAGATATTATTAGAAGACGACCGCGGTTCCACCCGCGTGGTTAAGATTTCCCATACATGTCTACCACAGAAACTTGTTTCTGAAATAAACAGTTGCCACTAGAAACTTTTTGAAGGTGCCGCCCGCCGTTATAATACTCGTATTAGTACTGATTAAAACCAAACACATATGTCCTATATACAATCCTGTAAAATACTACATCCGCGGTGCTTCGGTTTTCTAAAAGAGTAGTCCTATGCTACCCCGATCTTAGATTTTCCAAAAAATAGAAGGAATTTACTCAGTGTTTATTTTTTCAAGACTTGGACTTTGCTGTATATCGTAGTTTCCAGGATCTGCTCTGCAAAAATAAGAGTGTAGGTAGGTCCATAGTCTTAATTTAAAATTAGCGGTACTCACTACTCTGTAAATAGGTATCTATTAATAGTTGATTGTTGTTTATAACACTAATGTGGTAAATTAGTATATAGTTTTTACATGTGGATATCCTCACGGATGCAATGCCAGACTCCTACTGACTAAAACCACACGGTGGCCTTCTATATTCCATCTGCCTAATAACCCTACGACTCCCGGCAGCGTATACAACCCATTTGCTGGAAAATCTATGTAGTTGCGCTAGGAAGAGTGATCTACCTGCGGTCCGCCACTCTGCCCTAAGCGGACGTCAAAAGCTACATTAAGGGCCTTATTCCAGAACGTTTCTCAATACTCAATCGACTTTTGAAAGTGATTTTGCAAAGCAAAAACTAGTCTCAAGCGTTGATAGATTTGTTTTGAGAAACGTTCTGGAATACGGACCTAAAACTTTATTCTTTGTTCCTAAGATGGCGACGATCTGGTTACATTGAATTCGAACCGAAAATCGTATATTAGTTTTGTGCCATGCGACAAAGTTCCTATAACCTATACCTATAATTATTATGAAACTTTCTAAAAATAAAGTTGGTTTAAAGCAAAACTAGTTAGTAGTTTTGGCTGGGTGCCAAAACTTTTTAATACAAGGTTTTTAATGAATAAATTAGGATACTTGACCTAATATGATAGACGTAGGGAGGCGAATGACACCGTTAGTGATGTAAGCGTGTAACATGGTCGTGTTCGTTTATGATTACTGATGGAAATATATTAAACCGAATTAATCTTTCTATTAAATTAATTACCCCTAAATAAGAAATAATGTTAACCAAAAGTTGTATGTAAATGAATAAGCAGCGCAGCGGGGCAAAAAAAGGAAATTAATTTAGAAAAAGAGACAAGGAGAAATAAGATGGAGGCAACAGGAAACTACAAGATCTTGGCTTCAGGTACACTCTCAAACAAGATAACTTTAATCTTATAGGTCAAACACACATTCGGATTTTGTATGACACACCACGACAGACCAAATCCTGCCGACCAAATCTGTTCTCGCAACAGACGACCGGATTTGACCGCACCGGACAGTAGTCAACCGGACAGGGTGTCTAGATTGGGGTTTCTTTTCCTATTCTGGTAGTAAAAAATTGGGGACCTTTTGGGTAAATGAAAAGTATGTAATAAGATTATATACTGTCATATGCATTTAGCTGTTAATTTCAAATTAAAAACAGACAATTGAATTTTATTTATCAGTGTTGATAACTGCATTACATGTATTCCTCTCCATTAGAGTAAATAAACACTAAGTTATGTACGAACGTAGTTCTTTTTGTCAATTCAATACATATTCATTTGTCAAATTCAAATAACCCTCCCCTGACCGCTCCCAGTCTAACGGTGCCTATAACATTAGCCGCGTTTCCATATTGAATAGCTATGGCCTTTGCACCAGGAGCGATCTTGAGCGGCGAGCCTGTCTTCTCCCTTTCGCGTATTAATTCCCTAATTACAATTTTGGTCTCGGATCCCCAGCATGCCATGGTCTCCACAGCAATGGGCACAAACAAATACCAAGGTTCCATCTCTGATTTTTTTACCCTGCTTGTTCCGCCGCTGCTGAAGGTGAGTGCATGGTGTGGACCAAGTGAATAGCGGCAACGGCGTTGACTTACGTGGCGTCCCGCACCAGGCATTTGCCGTTCTTCCAAGGCACCAAGGTTAGACCGTCCGGCCTTTTACCTTCAGATCTACATTGACCTGGTGGTTCTTTTTCCTTTTTGGGGAAAACTGTATGAAAAAAAATCTTTTTGGGGTAAAATAAAATCAGATTAGGGGAAATTTATGACAAAGTAACAGAAACGGCAACATTGGGGAAAATGTATGAAAAAGTGTTTTTATGGGGAAAAATAAAATTAGTTCTGGGAAAATTTACGACAAAATAGCTAGAACGGCAACATTGGTCCGGCCCAACCTTTCACACGGCCAGATTTGGTATGAAGCAGATCATGTCCGATGTGCGAGCAAGCGGACCAAGGCGGACTCAATAATAATAATGTAAGATTTGGTCTGGAGGCAAACCAAATCCGTGGTCGGGACGTACCAAATCCGAACGTGTGTTAGCGCTATTAAGTGCTATCCATACTTTCTTGGATAATCCTGAGATCATTTATTGTACAAAGTTTACTATTTGACGGTGTCATTTCAGATTTTGTTTTGGTCATGTAAATGTACTTGCTGTATTTTACGAACAATGATCTTATATATTATTTATTTTGATATGATTCTGACAGACATAAACTGATGGCTGGTAAAGCTATTTAAGCGTCAGTAGTTAAAATGGTCATATAATTATGACTGTTCATACTTTACAAAGTGAACGGAGAAAAATAGGTCGAGTGAACCGAGCTTAGTTTTATAAGATGAAAATAGAAAGGTCACTTCACTGAAGCTCATTGCAAGGTGAGTTTGAAGGTTTCAAATCGACTGAAGCAATATGGTGCTCCTTCACGCCTGTCTGGAGCTGGAAAACCAGTTACACCCTGAAATTCCCTACTATCTATATTTGATTAATAATTGTTACTGTAGTTGGAAATAATAACAACTGAAACGCCAATCGTGTAATGTCACGTCGATCAATAAAGATAATACGAGCAAGTTAGACGCACGGTGGGCGCCACTCAAGTCAAGGTCACATCTAACGTGTGCGGGTGAGAAAACGAAAGTGGGTCGTTTAGGCCCTCAATACTCTTTCATAATCGAATTGAAATGTTTATATTGTGAATCGATTATGCAGATGATTAATGACTGATTCGGTTAGAAGACTGAATATCGTCTTACTATCGTAAATAGATTGAAGTATAACATTATTGAATTAAAAATTAAAATCAATCCCCGATAGAAGTTTTAAATTTAATTGATTAAAGGCTAATCGGATGAGATTCCTTGATCAAATAGAAAACAAGATAATGGTCTTTAAACGGAAAATGAAGACATAACATGCCTTTCGAAGCACGGAAACGCTTGTTGGTCCCGGTTGCCAGTGATTGGAAAAAAATCAACAGCAGGTAGCCACAACCTGAGACTATCTATTTTTATATGGTACTAGGCCCACCATTTATTACGTTGAACAGGAATGTATACGATGTAATGTGGGTGTATAATATGCCTCTGCCAACCCTCCTGGGATAAAGGCTTGATAGATTGATAAGTACATAGCTTATATGACTTAGCTGTAGATATTGATTAAAGTTTGCCTAGTTCTGTATCTCAATTTATTTCGTTACCATAAATATGAACCTCGTCTCAATCCTTTTCAATGCGACCCTATATGCCTTTTATGAGTCCATAGAATAAATATTTAGCATCTTTTAAAGGTATCTTAATAAAGGTTCAGTCGTGCCGGTAATATAAGACCGATCTACTGCGCCCTTATAGGACGTTCTGGGGTGGTAGAGTGGTGCTTGTGACACAAAATATGGTATTGCTACAGAAAAGTCGATGCGAACTACTGCATCGATTTTTCTGCTGTTTTTAGTTTACCGCGAATAGACAGACAGACTAGGTGGAGGACTTTGTTTTATAACACGCCTTTATCCCCGAAAGGGTAGGCAGAGGCATACTATACGCCCACAATTCACCGTATGCATGTTTGTCCCATGTAACAGGAGGTGAGCCTATTGCTGTGTTGAAATGGACAGGCTGTGGCGACCAGCTGTTAAAATTTTTTCAAGCCGCCCATAAGGCCTTCAACCAGGCTTAACGACTGCCATTTTACCGGCAACTGGGACCAACTGCTTAACGTGCCTTACAAAGCACGGAAACGCTCGCAAATGTAAATTTCACAAAGTGGTTACCCATCCAAAGACTACCTATAGCGGATGTTGCTTAACGCAGTGAATCGTTTACAGAACACTCAGTCAACGGGACCCTGGGGAAAACTACATTCAAAGTAGTTTTCAAACATCTAATGTTAACTATAGTCAACATTTTAGTTTTTTCTACAAACGTAGGATAAGGCGAATGAGAAAATTGTTAAAACGATTTTTAACAATAACACGTGTACATAACACACACACTTCTTTTTCAATGTATTTTCCTAAAATTTGTCTTAACAAATTTCCTCAAGAAATAGAACTAGATTTGACCGACCCGACCCGTTCATGGGCTGCGTTAGCAATACTTTGGAATCCATTTTTATTGCTTGCTTTATGAGAAAAAAAAACCTAAGTTCACTTTCTGAACTGACCTGTTTAATTATATGTGTTATAATTCATCGACAAGTCCGAGACTACCAGGACTTTAATTGGTCTCGCTAATTAGTGTCTCGCACATAAGACCTTTTAGCCTTTTTGTTACCACCTCACTAAAAAGGCAACGGGTTGAAAATTTGTTCCAAATTTAACATCTAAAATAGACCCATTTTATAATATTTTTAAATTTATTCGGCTATTTAGACCCACCCTAGTTCCGTGCTTCGGAAGGCACGTTAAGCCGTTGGTCCCGGTTGCCAATGGAATGGCAGTCGTTAAGCCATGATGAAGGCCTTTTGGCGGCTTAAAAAATTTCAACAGCAGGTCGCCACAGCTTGCGCCTGTCCATTTCAACACGGCAATGGGCTCACCACCTGTTACGTGGGACAAAAATGCATACGGTAAAATGCGGGCGTTTAATTTGCCTCTGCCTACCCCTTCGGGGATAAATGCGTGCCAATATGTATGTATAATTCATTAATTCTAAACCTGTTAACCCGTTTTCGAGATATGAGGGAACATCCCACGAACACAATTAATTCATAGTCTGCTTGACTTCTGCTAATAATACAATAAGAGCATTGGTTTACATTACTAATAAGAGGCTTTTTGTTACAGGTAATAACAACAATTTACCAATACGGTAAGAGTAAATTATGAGACAGCTTTCCGAAGCACGGAAACACACGTAAATGGAAATGCCACATAGCTGTCAGCTATCTGAGTACCAGCCATAGCGTAAGTTGATTAACGCAGTGCTCATTTACAAAACACTGAGTTAAAGGGGGCTACGAACGCTTCCAATCGCTTTTTGGATATATTTCAATATCATTAAACATAAACCCCACCCAATCAAATATGTCTTCGTAATTTAACCACAATATTGCCGTAATGAGCCAAATTTAGAAGGTATTTATGCGAGTACTACACATTGTACTCTTGACATTGTACGGGTCATGTCATCAAACTCGAACATCAAATTATCGAAATCAACATTCGAATCACGTTCCCATCACTACGAACGATGCCGACATTACGTTGACTGCTGACACGAATATTTAATTTAGACTTTATCTTTTAGACAGAAAAGTGATTTTTGTGTAATCATATTACGGACGGTTCGGTTTACATTACTGAGTATTTCATTTCGATTCGGATCACGTTGAAAATGAGCTGTAATGGATTTAAAATCGGTTGAGAAAGTGAAATACATAGGTAGGTCTAGGACTTTTTTAGCTTAAATTAATATAAAGTATAGTTGAGCTTGAAAAACACACTCGACCAAGGTTCATGAATGAGCCTCAAACGAATGCTCTCAGATCAGATTACGATGATGACAAAATAAATCTGAATTGAAATACTTACTTGCCGACGTTTTTGGGTGGTGTCGTTTCGGAGCATTGTACATGCGATGCTCAAGATTGGGATTACTTACCGTAGTCTATGGACACCAGAGGAGATTCACTCTCCTCTTGCTGACCTTATTGCCGAATTAAACTGACTGACTGCGGCTACCTGCTGATGAAATTTTACCATAAGACTTACTAATAATATGATTACTGCTCCGCTCTCCTGAGTAGTAGCGTGATGATAAATAGCCTTCCTCGATAAATCTGCTATCCAAAACAAAAATATTTTTTCGATTTGGACTCGTAGTTGATGAGTATAGCGCGTTCAAACAAACAAAAAATCTCTTCAGCTTTATATATAGTTGGAAAGCCAATGTGCACATTAAAGTAAACTGCGATTTACTATAAAAATCTTACGTAAACTTTTATATAAATTTACATACTATCTCTGCCTCGAAAACCATAAATGTCGCTACATATGCTTTCACAATAAACGTTTGCGCAAACAATCAGGGCAGGAAATTGCTATAACCGCGACGTAGGCGGATTTATAATCGCAGTGAAAAGCTAGCACAGCACGTAGGTGAACGCCTGTTGCGCACTAGCATGTTCTACTACGATTCTACGAAAAATGGCTTGCTGAATTTAATAGTCTGCCTAAAATATTTTTATTTAAATTATGAAAATAATTAAACCTACCCTGCCATCTGGATGTATCCCAAAGTATTTGTTTTAATAAAGTGGAAAAAGACAATTTGATTCGAGACTGGGATTGAACCCGTGACCTTTGTCTAACCAGGGCTCTAGCCACCTGAACTACCCGAACCGTATCGAATCAAGTTAAAATTCTTCACCATATTTTAACCGTCATTTTAAGAGTATGAGATGGTTATAGCAAATGTGAATTGTCTTTTTCCACTTTATTAAAAAAAAAAAGAGTAATTTAGGAAAATAAAAATTATTCATGTATCCCAAAGGTTCTCAATTGTATTGTTTCTATAAAATGTTGCTGAAGGAGATTCCGAGATCTGCGCAATGAGAAATGGACGATCCGATCCAATTCTTTCAAAAGGTAGTCATAGATTTAAACGATTGCTAAATTTCCAACCAATGTTGTGTGATAAATCAGTGTATTTAGAAGTTCGTAATTTTGAAAGCAGTGATCTTAAAAATGCTTCCTTAATTGACCTTTTCGATATCCATTAACAAAGTTCAACAATTTAATTTAATGGCTAAAATGTAAAGAATTTGAAAAGCTTCTAAAGGGACATTAGTTTAATATCTTTGTGTTCTGCGAACAATAGACATCGTTATTCTTTATTATTGCCGTCCTTCTTTTGTTATGTTGGTTTCAGATATCATCATTATTAGGCGAGCGTCATTCCCGAAAACATTTAAAGCCCTCGATCGGGAGCCCGGTGTCCGGTTTCTGATAAAACATTTCCAATTGTTTAGCATCCTCTACAGCCTAACCTCAATAGTTTTGAATGAAATTGTCTATCTCAAATCGCAGTTGTTGTCATTTTTATTTCGTCATAACACGTAATGGAAAAATATTGTACATTTGCATGCCCCAAGGCAATTTTACCGTCACACAATGCCTCTGTTTCCTCAATGATATTGTCTATAATCTATTTAGGGAACACTTTGCTGTCCCCTTCGTCTTTCAAAATGAACTTTATTGCTCAATTATTATCTCAGAGCTCGTGAGACTTAATACAGACGTTTTCTTGTTGCATGAAAGTTTAGTCAATTTATAAGAACTCTGTTATTCTAGAGGCATGTTTAGCTACCATTTTAAGATTGGTACATAGGCGCCTCATTAGGGTTAAGATGTCAGACAGCAGTCGCTACGAAGTACTAGGCGCGTTAAAGACGTCTCAATAATGAATCTCTATTAGCGTATAGTATGAGATCAGCACTTCAACAATAAAACAATAAAGATGATTATCTTAATTGGTAGACAAATATATTTTTATTGAAAAAAATATTACTCTTTGTTTATAGCTAAGTGATGGAACAGTTGAGTGTATTGTGTCTAATTGATTTGACTTATCAGATCATTGACCGAGTGTAGGTGTTTTAGCAAGTGTTCGATTTAGCAAGTCTTCAATTTAGCAATTCTTCATTTCCAGATGGCCAAATCAATCTGCGCAAATTCATATGTCAATCTCCTTTCAAACAAATAAATCCTATCAATCACAGTCTACTGCTGGATGTAGGCCTCTTCCATTTTCGTTTGGGAGGGTCATTGGCGTTACTGTATAACGCTGCCGACCACACTGGTGGGTACAGAGGGTAAATTCGCCTCAGTTCTCTCAACGACGTGTGTACTAAACATTAACAGTTTATTATTATTATCATTTCTTCATCATCGTAGCATCATCCCAGTTTTATAACGCTCTAACCAGATTTTCTTGGGTGGCTTGGGTTGCCACTTTTTTTGCTCTCGCCTCCTTTCGTTCCTTAGCTTAACCTCTGCCACAGAATATGTACAGTTCATGCTGCTAATAATTTGAACTATTTGCTTATATCGAAAAAAAAAATTAGAGACTATGGTTTTCTAAATAAGAATTGCCGTTATGCTGACCATGTGGCGTATTACACCCACCTAAATAAATTAACCATTTTTACTCATTTTTTTTAACCGTCTGACAACGTTTGTCTAAGCGTAAATGCTGTAGATGACACCGGAGCTAACGCTTGGATAATGATGGTTCCTATTTTATATCAACGGTCAACTACAAAAGTATATTTCCATCTTTTTATTTTATTTTTGTAAATTTTAACTTCACCTTAATTTCCCCTTTCTTTGAGTTATTTCGGTAGATCTTTGCTTGCTCTAATGATTGTGCAGCGGCGCGACTAATTATGTGTTTTAAATAGTACTCTGTAACTTTGATAGTTCAGTTTAAAAAGCTACCGTCATTTCTTTTTCAATTTCACAGATGTGCACTTTTCGACACTAATGGTGGTTTTTCTATCGTAAGTAATAAGTAGTAGATAATAATACTAGGAACCGGGCACATCCGGGGCGTCCGGCAATAGACAGTTAGGCGGGACTGTGTGGTTTTAGCCGGTTCGAGTCCGGCATGACATCCGAGGGGATTTCCACACGTTAAAAAAAAGGAACCGGACACATTTTGACATGAACATCATCATAAATCAACGAACACTATTCCCGGTTGCATCCGAATTTGAGACCGCGCTTTGCATTCTCATTAAAAAAATATATCAAGGAGGCTGTCTTTTCTCCCAGTTTATTCGTAGCATCCCATACGACGGTGATCAGCTCAGTTCTTCCCTTTGTTTTTGTAATTTTGGAATTTCACCCGTGGGAAATGCGTGTACTCTCGAAAAGAATAACTGGGATCCTGGTCATCTTGAATGGGGGTCAGTCTCCTTTTCCCTATAGATAGGCACGCGCTTTATGTGTTGATAGCCGTCCCCCAGTCGAAAATGATTGTAACATTACGAGTATAACAATGTACTGCCTACTGCACCTGTATCTACTACATGTGGGCCAGGTTTAATTGCAGCATGTCACGCTTCACCGGTGAATAGTTAATGTCCTAAATTTAAATAAATTATGTTTATATATCGTATAATGCTTGTTGTAAAATTGTTAGGGTTACCACATAACGATGTTTAATTATAATCCTGATATCAATTATTAAATTGCTGTTTGTTTTGTGCTATAATAAGAATATCTACATTCATTATAATTATTTTATTTTAAACTAGCTGTCCCGCCCGGCTTCGCCCGTGACTTACCTCAAACCCCATGGCACCCATTTAATCCCGTCGTTTATTAATTTCACAATAATGTATGAAGATTTTCGGAATTCGTTGATTACTTCTTCGCTCTCCAGTACCTACCTACGCCCGCACGGCCTGGTCGAAATATGTAATTCTTATCTTCATAAACTGTACTTAGTGATGAAATAATTTATTTTGATAAGGATTAATAAACGCGTATAAATGTAGTCCAAAAACGTTCAAGATTTTTAAAAATTTCAACATTTTTAAATAAAAAAATTGTTGTTGTGCATCACTCGACGTAGATAGGTATAGTGTGTTGCGGACTTTTATGTAGATATTTATAAGATCTACAATTAATTAGACCATTTTATGGATCTATCTTTTATAGTTTAGGCAGCGTACCTAAAATAAGTAACTTTTCTGGTTGATTTTTTACACCTTGTGTCCGAAAAACCCAAATATCTTACAGAACCCTATTTTTTTTCCAAAATAAAATATAGCCTATGTTACTCGTGGATAATGTAGCTTTCAAATGGTAAAAGAATTTTTAAAATCGGTCCAGTAGTTTTTGAGCCTATTCATTACTAACAAACAAACAAAGTTTTCCACTTTATAATATTAGTGTAGGAAATCACTTGCCTTGGCTTAGCCATCTGGAAGTCAAACTCGAAACCTTACTGTTAGCTGTGAAAATTTAAGTCACAAATATGAACAGCATGAAACGAAAAATAAAATAATGTACAGACAGTTTAAGCAAGGAATATGGTTTTTTTTGCAGTCCGGTGAACTACTTTAACTACACGGGCGACAAAAACGTAAAGGCAGATACTTCTAACAATATCAAAAAAGAGATAAGCCAAACAATGATGGTTGGCTCTAAGTAAAGAAATCCCTTTAACCGTTAATTGATGCAGATGCAGAAAAGTGGACTGCCTACTATATACCGAGTAATTTTCAATAACAAAGTAGTCAAATTTGATTAGTTATGCATATATTTCAGAACCATAACTTTTTCTAACATCTGGATTTTCTCTACTTCAAAGTCGTGATATGAATCTTTCATCAACTATTAAGAGTTAAATATAAAGCGTATACCACACCTGTCGCTGACGTAAAACATAATATTCTTCATCTTTAAAAGAATTCTAAACTGCATCCTATTTAGATCAATAAACACGATTGAAGCGATTGTGTGCATCTAAACCGGTAACATAAACAGCGCGTGCGCAGATTTATCTCGCCTCGTAGATCTTAGCCAACGTAGCTTTTTATGTGTGCGTGTTTAAAACAACAGCGTGTGCTAGATTTGTGTTTGTGCTAGGAATTATCAATGTTCATGAATTGAATTATTCTCTTTTTTGATTTATTTTTTGTATTTAATCAACTTCATTTCAGTCTATTTCATATAGTTAAGGGCCAAAAAAGTTAGCATACTAATTGTTCTAAAAATGTATCATCTTAAACGACCACTTAATAACCACTGCTGGGCTATGACCACGATACAGGGAGCCTGTAGGCGCTACTTATGTCTTTGCCAAAACTCGTCACAAGGTTAGGTTTTAAGCTCCGTTGGTAATGTAGTAAAAGCTTATATTTAAGCTTTCATCAAGTTTTTCTGTTCTCAAACCAACCTTAACTATGGTGGTTGACCCGGAGAGGTGCGACCTTACGAAGTTAGGAGGTCAGACAGCAATACAAAGCAAAGCCATTCCTACTCTCTCAGAATTTGTTATATTCAGCGCCATGACGTCTTTGTCAATTCTTTATCTCTGAAGGGGTAGCTAGAGGCATACTATACGCCCACGTTTCACCGTTAGCATTTTTGTCCGTATACATTTTCTATAACTGTTATTTATCTAATTCAAACATTTGGTCATTTTTAGTATGATATAATATTTCTAAAAGAGTCAACCCTAAAATTCGTTACCATTAAAGCATTTCATATCTAATACGTATTTTTGTCACGTCCACCCGGTTGAATGGACACGCCGCGCGCTGTGTGTGCTGTAAATATAATAAAACTGACTATGATGCTTTTGATAATATATTACATGGTGTTTATTTTGTTAATGTTGGCGAAAATAGGTCGGAACTTTTTTAATCGTCCCCATGTACCCAAAATCTCTTGTTTGAAGCCCAGAATCTGCATTTATTGGATGCTAGTGCTAGACGCTAACTTTACTGACAATAAATAATAAGTATTCTAGCACACAGGCAGTAGCAAAGCACCGTGCGCTTTAGTGGTACAAGTACGACATGATCTCACAGAAATCTCGCGGCGTTGATAAATCCATTTGGACTCTGCACATTTACAAAAACAAAGCTGTTCTTTGTAATAGTTTGTTTTTTGGTTCGTAAAAGGTCTCATATCTAGAGATTAAGAGTATAATCATACCCAGCAAGAATTTACCACGTTAGCAGATTGCTCATAAACGGAAAAGTCAAAACTTCTCGGATACCCAGACGTGCATGTGTGAAGTGATTGATGAATCTGCAATAAGCGAAAGAAGTATGCGTCGATCGCGAAGCCTAGCGGTCTGTCCTCTCTGACTACGCTGTGGGCGATATAGCGTGAAGATAGTTAGTTAGGTAGCAAGGATTTATAATAGTGACATATAATTTAATAAATAAATATATATCCACTTTTCACTTTATATTTTTTTTAATAAATATCCATCACGCCTTATCCCCGAAGGGGTGGCAGAGGCATATTATATGCCCACTTTTCACCGTGTGGATTCCTGTCCCACGTAATAAGTGGTGAGCCCATTGCCGTGTTGAAATAGACAAGACGAATGTTGTGGCTACCTGCTGTTGAAATTTTTCAAGCCGCCCATAAGGCATTCAACCAGGCTTAACGACTGCCATTTTACTGGCAACCGGGACCAACGGCTTGACGTGCCTTCCGAAGCACGGAAACGCTCGCAAATGTAAATGCCACAAAGTGGTCACCCATCCGAGGACCAGCCATAGTGAAAGTTGCGTAACTCAGTGATCGTTTACAGAACACTGAGACCGCGGGGCCACCCATAATTTGACATAGCTAATGCCTTCTCTGTTAAATTTCTGCTTAAATAACCCGGGTGTAGCATAAATAGGCCGGTAATAGGGAGTGTTATTATAATTATACCTATCATTGTTTGTAAGATCTTCCAAGTTCTCAATGGGTGTTTTCATTAGTCTCGTTCGTATGTAGGTACCGTTTGCTGCGAGTCCTGTTTTTATTTTGACTATTTGAAGAAATCTTTTCTCTGAATATATCGTAAAAATCTTATATCTTCAAATTACGATATTTCAAATTGTGTGTTATAAATAGTTGTAATTTTGTTTTTGACGTTTTGGCTATATATCTCAAGTAGACTCGACTCATAATATTTATATATTACACGTTAAATCACAAGTCATGTTTACAGTAACATCAGTTACATAATTACTACCTGGTTTATGTCAATCCTTAAATAGTTTGACTGAGTTTACTTGATAAACTAATAAAATGTATCTGGGTTATCTTGGTGGGATTTTGTGGACTGGTGGTATTTTGAAATTTTTATAACATTGTGGCTTATGTGTGACTTAAATAAAATAAGATGTGATTTTAATCCCAAGTATAAACTTTAGAAATATCGATTTTAATGGTGTTTTAAAAAATAGATAGTTCTAAAGCTATTTACGTACTTGACTTAATGTAATTTTACAGTAGGACCTTAAAATTACTTACAATTATTGACTATAGGCACAATAGGGACAAAAAGCAAAGCATACGGTGAAACGTGGGCGTATAGTACGCCTCTACCTACCCCTTCGGGGATAAAGGCGTGACAGTATGTTATGTTATTGACTATAATGTAATGTTAAAAAAAATACTGGATAATAAAATATGAAACATTTCTGGTACCTAACATCAATCCGAGTAAGTATAATCAACCTAACAGTCTCTCCAAATCAACCTCAAATTATACTTGGTACGTATTATAAATGAGGTATTTATAATACGTACCAAGTATAATTGTAGAGGCGAGATGATACACGGTGGTAGTTTATTGGGTAGTCTGGTTCCTTTCCAGGATTAGAAATCCCACATAACCATCTTTTAATACCCTACGGAAGCTGCAGGGTAGCTGCTTGCCAGCTACCCTGCTGCTGCTTGCCAGAAAATCTTAAAAGGTAAGATGAAGATATTAAAATCTTTTTTAAATAAAGCTCTAAACTCTAATGAGTATAAACTAATACATATGTCAATAATTTTTGAACCTCCATAACTTCTGAATCTTATTATGCAAAGGTCCTACAGAATAGTCTAATTATCTCGTTATAGAGCCCCAGTTTTCGGACAATTTTCCTAACAAGATGTGAGGTCATTGACTTTTATAGACCCATTTACACGGTACGGTGGAGTAATGCGATGCAATTTTGGTAAATGGTCTAGATACTGAGGGCAGGATTAAGACTAAGACTATGTGATACTTTATAGAATACGAGTCTCAGTAAGAAATAGACTAGGGTATTAGGGGTTGGATAGAGCGGTGTGGTGACTGGTAAGTCACCCTGATGAACAAGGGCTGCATTGCATCAAGGAAATCAACATAGTACCTATAATAGAAATTATACTAGTATCATATCTAGTCCAATTACCTTCTTTTTAACCCACTTTATTAAATAGCCTTTCTTTATTTGCTCCTAATAAATAAGTTGACATTCATTGTAAATGGGTTATTTATTATTTTTGGTATTTTATAAAATTCGTTATTCATTAGAAACCCCCTTGCGGATAAAGGCCTCCTCCAGGCTTTGAAATTATTGCTATAATATATTATAGGCTATTTAACCTGCTTTATAAAAACTGTAAAATCTTATAAACTATTAGTATTTACTGTTGGAAATATTGTATTTTTGTAAACACTGAACCTACTTGCATAAAATAAACGTAACATAAACATTAGTTTTTATAGCTTCAATATTTTAAAACAATTAACTAAAGTTTTCTAATAAAATAAAGTAACATGATTACCTTGGAAATTATTAAACAAGTTCGGAAAAAAATAGTAACGCTATCATTTATATTTTGTACATCTTCGTTACGCTATTGTCCCTCTAATCGTAGACAAAACCTTAAAGATACCTAACTAAAGTAGATATGAAATGTAAATTATTACTTATAACATAAATATGTTGTGTCCATCCCATTGTATGTATATTAGTAATCTCACTTTCTTTCTGTAATCGTGTCGTTGTCGGAACATAAAAAACAGACGATACCTTCTCACGGACTATCAACGCGATCACGTGAATGTGGACGATTTCAGTCTATGGGTTGAACATGTAAGGGTCTAAGCTTGTACATAACCATAATTTTATTTACTTGTGCTGCATAATTTATGTAATGACCAAACTTATAGATATTGTACACAATAACGATTTATAGTAAAAACAACGTACTATTCCATATTTTTACGTCATTTTCTAACCTTGACCCATTTTTTTTAAACATAACAAAAAATGGTCTACCTTTGGAAATGTCGTAAGGCGAATCCGGTCAGGTGAAAAAGTAAATAATGTGGAATAGTACAAGTGTTTTCATCCAAAATGTGTAGCAAATTCCACCAAATGCCATCAATCAACAGAATAAATACTTGTAGTCTAACAATAGACAGTTTTTCGGACTGTTTGACATTGTTTTCGAAATTATTTAGAAATTGTTTTAGAAATGATGATTTCACAATGTTCAGCATATTATTATGCTTCGTGAAATTTATGTTTTGATTTAATTATTTGTTACCAAGTAGCTGAATTCGAGAACGAAAGCTACTGCTTAAAAAAGAAAACCTAAGAAAACACCCTGAACTGTTTTTATTTATTACCTGTGCCATAATAAATCTGTTGCGTTTAAAGAGGAACATCATACGGCCATCTGCAAGCAATACAAACATTTTAATAACAACTCAGGGCCAATTCTCGAAATAATTTTGTCTCATTTCAGTCTCATAAAATGTTATTTAAATGCAATTTGGTACATTTCTTCAGTGTTTTACTTCAGATAATCACTTTATATACCATTCGTCATCTGTCTTTAGAGTTTAAACTCCAGGATTCAGGGAAAAGGGTAGCTGGTCCCGGTTCTAGAATACAGAGGCAGGTTTTTGTAAGGTGACTTGAGTTGGAGGGCCATGTGTGTGTGTGTAGTTCCAAATTATATCAAAACCAGTCGTTTTTTTTACGTGTGGAAATCCCCTCGGATGTCATGCCGGACTCGAACCGGCTAAAACCACACAGTCCCCGCCTAACTGTTTATTGCCGGACGCCCCGGGTAACTCCTCGGAGATATAATTAGTTTTGGTTTAAGCTTGGGTTTTAGATGCAATCGGGATTTAGCGTCAGCAAAAACAAAATAAAACTAGTTTTTTATAAATTTTTAAGTGTGAGTGTGTGTGTGTGTGTGTTTTTAAGTGTAAATGTTGAAAATGTGAAAATAAAAATAAACTTTTTTTCATAATAAGCTTGTTTGCTTTATTTATCGCAACGCTCAGTACCTACCTAGATATTTTGAATCCCTACAATTATTGTAATCGTATCGTTCACGTATCGTGCCTTTTCGTACCGACCGAATAGGTCGAATGCGGAAAGGTTTCCAAATCCAACCCTTCCGTCAAAAGGGTTAATTGTTTGTTCCAAAAATAGAATTTTATTTCACGGTTGTGCTAATGCAAGGATTTTCATTTTTTTGGGGCGTTTTGTCAATTATGGTTTGATTAAGTTAATTATAGAACTGACAAAGCTTTTTTTTACCCCACACGATGCTGGTCCTTAATCATGATACGAAAGCAAAAAATACTTATAAGCAACGCTAATGTACGCAGTATTATTCTTTACATGTAGTTTCTCACTGGTTACTTTTGTGTTTAGCGAATAATTCGAAAATTGTAGCATGCAAGTAATAGTTTTTGTCTTGGTCTATGGGAAATGATTTTTGAATCAGGGCTTATCCCGGAGAGTTAACGTAAGGCGGGCGGAAAATGAGATTGTTCAAAAGGAGCGGTTGTTCTGGCGGCCTAGATCTGGAGAGCTCTTAAAAGCTTATTGGTCTATAATTAATCCGATCTAAGGATATGGAGTGTGCGCATGCGTGGGATTAGCCCCTACAAGTGTAATTATAACCCAAAGCCTCCCCGTAACAATCTATTAATGGCTAATCAGTTACCTAATTGCCTTATGCGACACACACACATCGTACGTCACTGATCCTAAACAAATGTCATTTATAAGGATCAAGCTTAATATATGGTTTATTGATTGAGGGTTAATTTTATGCGGTAATTGACTCCGTACCAATTTGTCATTGGTAAATATCAAATGTCGAATGCATAAATTATTTAGAGCACGAATTATGTAAACCAATGAAACTATGTTAAACACTGCCAGCATTACTAAATATTATAAAATAAAATCCATATTATCGGATTCTGTTTAAAATTTTCTTTTTTTGCGCAATAGGTATTTTTGCGAAAGTGTTCTCTTACTATCTCTTACTTTGAATCGATGCGGAATTAGAATGATAAAAAAGTAGGGGACAAGGATCCTACTACACCCTCGATTCGTCAATTCTAACGCATGACGGTCAAGGATAACCTCTACTAATTGTAACGGAGGAATGAAAAACCGAACTCCTCAAGGAAAGGGATGTAGAACAGGTAATAAAAAAAAAAAAATATCTTTATTTTGCATAGACCATTTTAACGGCGCTTACAAAATGTCATACACTATTTAAAATATTTAAAGCGACCACCAATCAATCTTACCCTCTAGATTGTTAACAATGTGCATTACTCTGCTTTACGAGACACTTAGTCGATACGTATTTCTTCTACACACGAGGCATCCTCAAGACTGCTTAGCAGCAAATGAGGTCCAAGATAATACACTCTCTGATAACTAAAAAACAAGACAACATGGTTCATCTTCTTTTGTAGCCAACAGTCAAAGAAATGCAAGGCGAAAGAAAGTTGAGAAGGAGGTTTACGTTTCGTATATTTCTTACTGAAGGGGCAAGAGAGAGAGGTGCGAGCACATATTTCTATCTCTCTTTCTCTCATAGCTAGCAGATGGGGCTAAAGAAGTTTTAATTCAGTCGAGTGGTGACAAGCACATTCGATTTTTTATTACTACTGGGGTGAGAACTTCAGACGAACCGTTCAGTATAATATTTTAATTGACATGTCACGGACGGTACCGCAATAGCTTGACAAGTCCACTTGTGTTTTTGCGCAAACAATATTATTAGCGTATGACTTAGGTATTTGTTAGTTGCGTCAGCGATTATTTTAGCAACATTTGTTAATAGAGATGATAAAATAGTTTCTCGTATTGATTGTGGCCCCGCGGTCTCAGTGTTCTGTAAACGATCACTGAGTTACGCAACTTTCACTATGGCTGGTCCTCGGATGGGTGACCACTTTGTGGCATTTACATTTGCGAGCGTTTCCGTGCTTCGGAAGGCACGTTAAGCCGTTGGTCCCGGTTGCCAGTAAAATGGCAGTCGTTAAGCATGGTTGAATGCCTTATGGGCTTGAAAAATTTCAACAGCAGGTAGCCACAACCTGCGTCTGTCTATTTCAACACGGCAATGGGCTCACCACCTATTACGTGGGACAGGAATCCACACGGTGAAAAGTATAATATGCCTCTGCCACCCCTTCGGGGATAAGGCGTGATGGATATTTATTTATTTATTTATTATAGATTGTAGATTTCCTAAAGAATACTACTTCTCCCAATCGTGACTGATGTCATCAACATTATCATTTTAGCATTAACGTTTTTTAAAAGGTTATGTAGATACTCACTGCATAAAGAATATCTCGTTTTCTCGTACATCTCTTTGCAGCCAAACTAAATTCTGTATACAGGCAAATATAATTGAAGTATCTGTTTGTAAATCCACAAAAAGTATATTGCTGTGTAGTGGTATAAACAGTTATTGCGGCTAATCTCTGAAACGGCTGGACCGGACTGATTTGAACTTGACATTTTGTCCCTGTATTCTCACAGCAACGGGATATAAGCGGGTGAAACCACGGGGTGTTAGCTAGTCTTGGATAAAACACTTGTACTATTCCATATTATTCAATTTAGAACCTGACCGGTTTTACCATTCGGCAATTTGAAAATGTTGCCATGTTGCTTCTTCTGGCTATCAAAATTTTTCTAGCAAATAATTTTGTTGGACGAAGCATTGCTAATGTAGTTTTTGCAGGCGTTGCGTATTAATTTCAACGCCTGTCGAGATTATAACAGCATTATATCGTAGTACGTTCTCATGGTTTATTTTACTTTGAATTTAAAAATATCATACTAGTTTTGAACCGTTTCGTTCATGGAGTGACAAGGGTCGACTCTTACCGGTTTGACTTCAAAAATATGAACCTAATAATAGCAACATGAAATGTCGAACTGATCAAGATTGAACTTGCAGTGACGGCGATTACTTAAGAGAGTAACAGGTCAACTGGAAATGAACGTTATACCAAGTCTGAGCAACGAGATTTCTGAGATTTAAATGAAAGGTTTTGATTGAATATTCTTCAAAAAGAGCTCATAAAAAATGTAAGACAAGTCCTAGTAATCAAACGAAGAAGTCGCATATACTTTCTTATAAAGATTGCTTTTTTGTACGCATACCACCTTTCTACCTTCACCATCTCAACTAAACCACTCAGCACTGGCCATAATTTAACCTACTGCTACAAGGCTCAGAGAGAGACACTAAGTTGGGCAAACCTCCAAGAACCAATAGAATTTACGCTTGCGTCGTTTTCGTACCCTCAGAGAGAGAATGGCGGGAAGTTCTCGGCGGCTCTTCCCTCTCTGCCGAAATATGTTCGTTTTTGCTTAAATTTTACACAATTGTAATAAAAAATATTTTCTTTTTTGTTACAGAACAGTGCACCAATGTGGGAGGAGTTCATCTCAAAGGCGACGAAACTTCATTCTGCATTGAAGTAAGTGTATTTTACTATCTATATCACCATAAAAATCACATACACATAGTCCCTACCTATCCCGTCCGGGCGCCACGAGTAGCTCCTTGGAATGATATCACTGGGTAGTATGTTATATGAAGAAACAATATGAATAGAAAAAGTACGAGCGTAAGAACGGGTGTGTTCAACATGGTATGGCTGGACGTTGGCGATTGCTACGTTGAATTTTATAATTCAATTAACAATATACAATTAGCTATTAAAAACATAAAAATATTAATTAATTTAGCTTATATTGTATTAGATTGGATGCTAACCACATTTGATGACGATAACTGCGGTGATCGGACGAGAATTGGTGTACTTAACATGGTATGGACGTTAGCAATTGTTTTGTAACATTTATTAAAGAAAAACTACCAAAAAGTTGCATTTTCACCACTACAATACTTTGGCACATACTGCGATAAAAACAAAGGCATTTTAACACCGCGATAAAATAAAAACAACGATCAAAGAAATCAAAAATATACGAATAACGAGGAGAAAGACTTTTTGAGCAGCAGAAGTGGCAGTGATAACTTTTAACGAAAAACATGCCCTCAGTCTCAGACCAATGGTCCTTTTATTTCAAAAAAAAGTGTTCGAAGGAATGAAAAAATTTTGAAAATACAAAGGGACTAAATTTATAAAAACAATGAATATATTACTTTGCTCTAACATTTTTTTTTATAAGTTACGCATAACTTTAATGGTACCCTACGTAAACCAAGTAATACCACATAAACCAACCAACGTAAATCATCAATATCCATCAATATCCATCAATCCATCATGGATGGATATTGATGATTGTCAGTTACGATATTGTTAACCAGCTTTTGAAGGTAATTTGCTACTCAATACCTTACGTTATTACCATATTTACACCGAACAGGCTAAAATAGCCTTGTATCTAAAAAGTATAGTCTAAAAAAAGAATTTGAAAAATTTGAAGCATAGTAATCAGGAAAATTAGAAACAAAAAACTTATCATTCAAAAAATAGCTATCTATCTTCACGCTGTATCCCTGACGGGGTAGTCAAAGAGGACCGATCGCCAGCCCATTTCTTTCGCTTCTTCGAGATTCATCAATCTCTTCATACACGCACGTCTGGGTATCCGAGTACTTTTGACCTTTCCGTTTTTGAGCAATCTGCTCACGTGGTCTTCATATGTAAGTCTCGGCCTACCCTGACTCCTTCTACCCTCTACTTTTGAACAATATATATTCTTCGTCAATCGTTCCTCACTCATTCGTTGGACGTGTCCAAACCAACGGAGCACGCCCTTTTCCAGCTTAACGCTGACACTTTCATTCAAACCTGCCATATTGCGTATCACTTCGTTCCGTATTCGGTCGGCCAAAGTTACGCCGCACAATTTTCGAAGTGATCGCATCTCCACAGCATTCAATTTACTTTCATGCATCTGCTGACATACCCAGGTTTCTCTACCGTAAAGCAAAGTTGGCACTAGCACTACTTATCTTTCAACTAGGTGTATTCTTTGTTAGTTGTTAGAGAATCGAAACAACAGCAAAATTTCTAACAAAACAGGAACAAAACAATAACATGAATATTAATTAAAACTAAGTTTAATTAAATATGTATACGAATAAATTGAAATAAGCCGGTAGCTGCTGCCGGCTTCGTCCGCATAAATTTTGGATTTGGTGCATAGAGACATGAAAGAGACATAAAGAGACATAAAGATGAGTATCAATGCTATATTCATAAGAACACCTTCTCAAATAATGTAAAATTTCGTAACAAATCCTCGTAAATATAAAAAAAGGAGACGGATAGGTACAGATCGTGTGGTTCTAGACGGTTCTATTCCTGCTTGAATCTCCATAATTAATTTAACAGTATTCGTTAATAATTTTAGCTTGTACTTATTATACATTTTATTTGTTCACAGGTCAGCACTGGTCGCCATCGCTGCTTTTCTTGATGCATTTCAGAAGATAGCAGATGCCGCGACTAACGCCAGAGGTAAGCTTTTTGTAAGGTTTCAAGTGAAATGACTTTAAGGTTTGAGGATTATATTCAAAGAGCAACGAATGTTGCTCGCTCCCTCTCTAATCGAGACAGGCATACATACATACATACATTTGTCACGCCTTTATCCCCGAAGGGGTAGGCAGAGACTATACGCCCACATTTCACTGTATGCATCTTTTGTCCCACGTAACAGGTGGTGAGCCCATTGCCGTGTTGAAATGGATTGGCACAGGTTGTGACGACCGGCTGTTGAAATTTTTCTGCCATTTAATTGGCAACCGGGACAAACGGCTTAACGTGCCTTCCGAAGCACGGAACCGCTCGCAAATATAAATGTCATAAAGAGGTCACCCATCCAAGGACCATCCATAGCGAAAAATACTAAACGCAGAGATCGTTTACAGAACATTGAGTTAGCGGGGCATCGAACTAATCGAGACTGAAGTAATAATAATGCCGCGTACCAAGTTTACGTCAATTTGAAGGCGAAAATCGCATACGCCTGGAAGTTGCCTGCCATACGTTTGCAGTCATTGTAATCGTATGAATCGTAGCTACTCTCAACCTGCTTCTGCAGCGGACACTGTAAGCGCGAACTGTTACCCCCACCCCACCTGGAGGAAGAAGATCACTATGCTTCGCATTTACATTTTATGAATAGAAATATGAGGCTCCATTTTCGGACTTTATTAAAACGTATTTAGGTAGATAGCAATACAAACATGGCAGTCAATTTTCTATATTGTATTAAAAAATGTTAATATAATGTTTACATTTTATCATAATGACTAAACATACTTGTTATAAACCAGGGATGGCCAATTGGTTGACCATAACAAGACTTAACTGTACTGTTTCTTTTAAAATTTCAATAACTATGTAATAAATAGGTATTACGCATACGCTTTTGTCAGTAGCTCTTGGGTCTTGTCAATTTGGCGACCCCTGTTATATTCAGTAAAAATACACTGTGATCATTTTTGTTATACAAATAATTTTAAATATCTAATTGAATCAGGCGTTACATGGCGGAAATCCATTTTAAAAATCTATTTTTATTTTGTATTAAATGTTATTTTATTTTAACATTTAAAACAAAATAATTATAGATTTTTAAAATACAAATGATTCGCTGTAACATAATTTATCTTAAGTTCGGTAATTTTCTACGTATTTAATAAAAAACCTGATTTTAGCATTCCTACTACCTTTTTGGTGCGTATAATAAATTACTTCATAGCATATCTTTTAAATATCACTCTATGCAAACGCCTTTAATTTATAATTCATTACTAGCGGTTGCTCCGTGGTTTCAACCGCATAGTGCCCATTCCATTCTTCATTCTAAGTTACTTCTTACAACATCAGCTATCTGCCAGTGATAATACTGTTAAAATCGGTCCAGCAGTTTTAGAGACTAAGTAGAATAAACTGACTGACGGACAGGGCATATTAGAAAAATTTATTTATTTATGTAAGTATTCATATGCATTTAGTGAAAAGCTGTTAATTTGGAATACCAAACAGACCTTTGGAAGGCCTTAGTTTTATTTACCCGATGATTGCCGATGTTTCCCGATCAGGTAGTACGCTAGTTACGCTATACCTATCACTAATAATTGAAACTAACAAAAACTAACGCTCCATATTACTTCTTATCCAATCTAGGTATTGGTATACATTTGTGTACACTGCTGGATAGTTTTGTAAACCACACTCGATATGGCCAAAGCTGACAACTCCGACAACGGTGTTACGCCTGTTCGCTTCTAACATGAGAGGCCCTCCGGAGTCACCTTTGCAGGAGTCTTTTCCTTGGATACCACCGGCGCAGAGCTGAGTTGTTCTTAAGGTTGCAGCTGCACCGTAGGCTTGTTGACACCTCTGAAAATATATTCAATTGGTTTTAGTCAGGCGAGTTTTTTTTGTGAGGAACAGATTTGATGATCAAGAAACGCTCGTAGCTTCGCTAAGTTAGTGTTCTGTAACCGATAACGTTAAACAACTTTAGCTATGGCTGATTTTCAGTTCGTTGACTGCTTTGTGACGTTTCCATTTGCGAGCATTCCGTGCTTCAGAAGGCATGTTAAGCCGTTGGTCCCGGTTGCCAATAGTAGTACTGGTAGTCGATAAACCAAGTTGAAGAAGCTTGAAAAATGTCGACAGCAGGTCGCCACAACTTGCCTTTATCCATTTTCAACAAGGCGATGGGCTCACCAACCTGTTACTTGGGATAAACATACTTACGGTAAAATGTAGACGTACCTATGGTATACCTCTGCCATCCTTTCAGAGATAAAGGCGTCACTAATAAAAAATGTTTAACAGTAACTTAGAAGCTACCTGATTTGTATTGAATATGCTTTGTGTTCAAGTCATTTACTTCTTAGCTCAATCCCGGGTAACAATGAACTTTAACCTAAGCTAATAGCCGCTTCGCCAAATATACAGGAAAGCCCACGCACGCGCATTTATTTCATCTGTTGTAATATATGAACTGACTTGACTTGACTTGACTGATTGGGGATGAAGAGTAGAAGTGTGCACGTCGCCATCCCTGCCAGCTACGGCTGCAATTCTACTCCAACACGAGTGCCACCAGGGCGAATTATGTTAGGGCGTGCCCTTGAGGCGACGCGCACCAGTTCGTCCCCGCTGGTGCGAAAAGTGTGAGCCAGAGCGGCGTATGGGACCGCCACCCTACACGCGCGGCCCGCCACGGCGGGAAGTGGAGGATGGAGTGCAGGGTAGCTGCGAATGTTAGGGGAGGAATGACAGATAAGATGAATGAGTTGATGGATGTTATGAATGAGAGAAAGTTAGATGCAGTGTGCTTGACAGAGACCAAGCGCAAGGGCAGCGAAGTCTTGGAGCTCCCGGGTGGGATGCTCGCGCTTTGGTCTGGAGTACCAGAGAGCGAGCATGGCAGTCGGGGGGTTGGAATTTTGCTGTCCTCGCGATTGGCCTCCGGTATGTATGAGTACAAACTGGTAGGTCCTAGAATCCTCTGGATCCGTGTAAAACTTGGTTTGACGAAGATTTTCCTGGTAGCTGCTTACGCGCCAGTATCTTCGTCGAACGCGAGTGAGCCGAACGAGACATAGGACTTCTGGGAGAGTATGAGAGAAGCTCTAAATGTGATAGAAGGAAATGAAAGACTTATAGTATGTGGAGACTTGAATGGATGGGTGGGTACCGCTCGCGATGGTTTTGAGTCGGTACTCGGGAAGTATGGGGATAAAAGGGTGAACGACGCTGGCAAGCTAATACTGGCATTTTGTAAAGAAAAGGATTTGTTTGTGGCGAACACAATGTTCAACCACAAACAAATTCATATGTATACGAGGAGATGTAAGTCAAAGAGAAGCATGATAGATCTATTCCTAATGGATAGTCGGCTCCGTATTCGCCGTAAACAGGTGATAGACACAAGGGTTTATCGAGGCGCTGAGCTGGGATCAGACCACTACCTAGTCATAACTAGGATTAGGGGTCTGTTCGCGGGTTGGTGTCATCGTACCGAGTGTCCTGAGCTTGAGCCGACTTATAGCATCAAAAGCTGGAAGCTGCAGGATGCATCCATTAGGGATAAATATAATGAAAGGGTAGCCGAAAAGCTTGGCGACGTCAATGTAAGCAGTGAGAATGTGGAAAGTGTATGACAGAACCTTAGGGATAGTATGATAAATGCCGCTGTGGAAGTGTGTGAAGAAACGAAAAGAGGCAGTAGTAATAAGCGTGATGCATGGTGGAATGAGGAAGTGAAAGAAGCAGTTCGAATGAAGAAGAAAGCATGGTTAGACTACTTAGCCTCGCGGAATGATTTTAATATGAAAGAGAGATACAAGCTGCAGAAAGTTAACACGAAGGCACTGATAGAAGAAGCTCGTGAAAGGTGCAGAATGAAAGCGGATGAAAGGTTGTCGTCCAATTTCCGGGATAATGCCAAGCTCTTCTGGAAAGAGGTAGGCAAGACCCGGAGTTGTTCGGCAATCTGCAGTATGAATAAAGTGCTCAGTGTTAACAATGACGTCCTAACAGACCAAACTGTCTGTTATGCAACTTGTGCTGGCGGACGGGTGAGGTCCCAGATGACTGGCGTGTAGCAGTTGTAGTACCTATTTACAAAAGGAAAGGCTCGCGCCTATACTGCTGCAGCTACAGGGCGATCAGCTTGGTCAGCTTAGCTAGTAATATGTATGCAAAGGTTATAACGGCACGAATGCAAGAAAAGTCTGAAAGGTATTTATGGGAGGCTCAATGCGGATTCCGACGTGGAAGAGGTTGCATGGATCAAGTGTTTTCTCTCCGCATGATCGCGGAAAAGTTTCTGGCTGTTAGCCAGAAGGTTTTCTGCGCTTTTGTGGATCTAGAGAAAGCATTTGATAACGTTGTGACAGAAACGCTGTGGGACGTGCTGCCCGGATATGGCGTGGACGGCTCGCTACTGCGGGCAATACAGTCGCTTTATAGGGACTGTAAGGCTTGCGTGCGAGTAGGGGGGGGATGTGTCACCTCTTTTTGATGACTGTACAGGCGTCAAACAGGGTTGTGTCATGTCCGCCTGGCTGTTCATAGTGTATCTGGACAGTTGCTTGCAGAAGTTGAAAGATTTTAATATGGGTGTGAATTTGGGTGACTTTACAGTAAACTGTACAAAGTGTGTAAAGTCTGCTGTACGCTGATGATGCGGACTACCTTCAGACATTAGTCACTAATATGAAAGAGGAGTGTGAAAGTAAGGGTCTTCGCTTGAATGCAAGTTAAACTAAGGTTCTAGTATTTGAAAGAGGTGACGTAAAAACTAAATGCGAGATTAGGGTAAACCAGGAACGTCTAGAGCAAGTGAATGAAATTGTGTATTTAGGAAGTATGTTTAGCGCGGATGGAAGATGTGATTCGGATGTAGAACGGCGAGTAGCTGCCGGAAACAAAGTTAACGGGGCTTTGTCCCAGTTAGTAAAGCGACAAAGCATCGTAAAAGAAGCACGAATGGCGATTCATAACGCAGTGCTAGTGCCAACTTTGCTTTACGGTAGTGAAACCTGGGTATGTCAGCAGATGCTGAGTAAATTGAATGCTGTGGAGATGCGATCACTTCGAAAATTGTGCGGCGTTACCTTGGCCGACCGAATACGTAACGAAGTGATACGCAATATGGCAGGTTTGAATGAAAGTGTCAGCGTTAAGCTGGAAAAGGGCGTGCTCCGTTGGTTTGGACACGTCCAACGAATGAGTGAGGAACGATTGACGAAGAATATATATTGTTCAAAAGTAGAGGGTAGAAGGAGTCAGGGTAGGCCGAGACTTACATATGAAGACCACGTGAGCAGATTGCTCAAAAACGGAAAGGTTAAAAGTACTCGGATACCCAGACGTGCGTGTATGAAGCGATTGATGAATCTCGAAGAAGCGAAAGAAGTATGCATGGATCGCGAAGCCTGGCGATCTGTCCTCTCTGACTACCCCGTCAGGGATACAGCGTGAAGATAGTTAGTTAGTTAGTTAGTTAATATATGAACTGAATAATTAAAAGCTAGACTATATTATATTGACAACCATCTTTGCATTGCAACGCCATTAAAAATACATAATTCAGTAGCTGACCTCGACGCTACGACCAACTATAACATTTTGTTTTAAACGAAAAATGTCTGATTGATGTCACTTGTTGGAACTTGCTACACATCTTGAATGAATACACTATTCCACTTTAAGAAGTAATCTTAACCTGATTGGTTTAGCTGTACGGAGTAACCTTTGAAAATGCCAAAAAACGAAATCGGTCAGGTTCAGAAGTAAATAATGTGGAATAGCACAAATGATTTCATTCAAGATACAAAAAATAAATCTGTAAAAGAGAATTCCTTCCATTCGTTTAGGTATGTACACAAACCACTTACATTTCTATTGACGTACGGCAAGTCCACATACAGCTTTACATCACTGCGACGATCTCTCTCACTCACAGCTCCCCATCCGGCCACGGTCAAGTTGTAAAAGGAGTTGGTTAACGAAATGTCCGTATTTGGGAGACAGATGGGCCGTATAAAATCTGAAAATATTAAAACTATCATGATCTACCCTTTAAATTGCCAACTTGAACATATCTGCTTGTTGTTTAGAACTTAGGGCCAATTCCCCCTTCCCCTATAATAACCCACTAAAGACCTGCTTTTGCTACGGCTACAGCACAGCTAGCCTGAACCATTGATTCCAGCTAGCCAGAGTGGTCTGGTTTGAATTAATGGCTCTATTTATTTTGGGATGACCCAACTTTTCGTCCATAGGATTATTGTAGTATTATAGAATACTCCACGATATTTTAAATCTACACTAATATTATAAAGAGGAAAACTTTGTTTGTTTGTTTGTAATGAATAGGCTCAAATACTACTGGACCGATTTTAAAAATTCTTTCACCATTTGAAAGCTACATTATCCACGAGTAAAATAGGCTAAATTTTTATTTTGGAAAAAAATAGGGTTCCGTAGATATTTGGGTTTTTCGGACACAAAGTGTAAAATATCAACTAGAAAAGTTACTTATTTTGCGTACGCTGCCTAAACTATAAAAGATAGATCCATAAAATGTTGTAATTAATTGTAGAACTTATAAATATCTACAAAAAAGTCTGCGACACACTATACCTATCTATGTCGAATGAGGCACAACAACCATTTTTTTATTTAAAAATGTTGAAATTTTTTAGGACTACATTTCAACGCGTTTATTTTACTCATGCTATTAATCCTAATCAAAATAAATTATTTCATCACTAAGTACAGTTGATGTAGCTAATATTTGGTCTTTGAATGATTAAAATAGGAGGTTTTGGCCCGATGCGAAGCCGGGGGTGCGCGTGCGGGAGGGGAGTTTAGATCTATGAGTTATAAAGAGGAAAGATTTGTAAGTTTCTTTGTAATGAATAGGCTCAGAAACTACTGGGCCGATTGTAAGAATTCTTTCACCATTAGAAAGCTACTTTCTTCGGTAGTAACATAGGCTATATTGGATTTTTAAAAAGTTTAGGGTGCCGTACGAAATCTCGAATAGGAAAACTTCACCACGCGGGCGAAGCTGCGGGTATCAGCTAGTATTTTATAAACGGGTGGAAGTACTAAGAACTCCGCTGCCCAAGCGACGCACCTGCTGACCAATGGAGGAAGCAACAACGCAGGCGCCCTTACGTTGTTTATCGATCAGACGGGTTGTCTTCTTGTAATGGGAATGCGGGTAGGATTAGTCCCAACAAGTATCGATGAGTCGGCAGTCGGAGTCGCTTCGAACAATGTTGAAAGTAAAAAACCATACAATAGCTGCTCCTAGTCGCCAAATAGGGTTTGGTGGCTACCTGGAGTAAATAAGTGTGAGAATACATACTATTCAATCAATTTAATCAAAACCTATCTGAATCCACTGCTGAATGCAGGTATCTCACAGTACATTTTGGGAGGGTGATTGGCTTTACTGTACCATGCTGGCCAGATGGGTTGGTCGATAGTCAGCAAACGTACCACTTGCAGGTGATGTAGACTTCTAAGGTCTCTGTTGGGTCTCATCACATACTTACCATTATAAGGCGCTATATCGGCAATCCTGATCAAAGCGATATCGTTCCATCTAGCTCTGTAATCCGCGTGCGAAATTATCTTCTCAATCTGAATACTGATGGCGCCTTTGTTGCAGTCGGCGACGTAACAGTCGGGCCCGTTGTTTGTGGTGTTGTGCTCGCCAAGACGCACACTTGTACTGCAAAACATTATCGTAAATTTTTATTAAAGTGAAAAAAGACATCTTGTTTCAGGACGGGGATTGAACATGTGACCTTTGCCTAACTAGGGTAATGTTCTTGCCACTGAAATAACCTAACCGTACCGAAACAAGTTGAAATTCTTCACTATATAGAGTATGACCAGAGCCATCTATCGAGCCAGTCAACAACTATGTTATCAATGAACAGTGTTACAACCATTTTTAAACATTGATGCGATTGACTCCACTCAATCTATGGATAAATATTTAAAGTAATGAGTATGCTAACTTTCACATATTTTTTTTAGAGTGAACCCGTGACCTTTGCCTAACCAGGGCAATGTTCTAGCCACTGAACTACAAGAACCGTACAGAAATAAGTTGTCATTTTTCACTAAACTTGAATAAAAAAATATGTGACAGTTAGCATACATCAGTGAAATTTACACAAAACAGGTTTTCTAAACTAATCGATGAGTATCCCTTATTGGTGTTGTTTAAAAACTAGACTACCTTGGTGGCACAGCGATCACGTGTGCACTTGCTTATTAGTGACGTTATAGTAAAAAAAATTTGGAAAACACAAAGTGCACGCCTCACACGCTTTTATTATATTACTAGCTGACCCGCGCGGCTTCGCCCGCGACATACTTCCAACCCCGTGGCACCCATTTAATCCCGTCGCTTATTACTTTTCCAAAAATGTATAAAAGTTTTCCCGATTTGTTGACATTTATGATTACTGCTCCGCTCTCCTGTGTAGTGGCGTGATGATATATAGCTAAGAACCTTCCTCGATAAATGGGCTATCCAAAACAAAAATAATTTTTCAAATCTGTCCAGCCGTTTACTCGTGATGTCGTGACAACGGAAAACGGGTTTCATTTTTATATATATAGGTAAAAAAATAGAATTACAAGCTTAGAAACTTTGCTATGAATTATCGCGTAGGGATTATGAAATCAATGAAGTAAGGATAATAACAATTAAATCACATCGAATCAGACCGTGAAATGTGAAAGGGTTCTATTCCTAATTATACTGAAGCGTAAGAGAAAAAAAAGACTCGCTTAGTAAATTAAAGTATTTCGGTCGTTATTGTGTTAAGAAAATAATCCGTAACATACAGACACGTCAGATACAGGACGTCCAAGACGCTTTTCAAACAGTTTTTTAACTAGTTTAAATAACAACAATGGCATCAAAAATATTATGAGTGTTAAAAATAGTGCTTTTTCTTGATATGTGTGTGTATATATTATTTTACAAGTGCAATATATGATAAATAGAGACATTTTAAGTTTGAAAAATCTGATGTTTTGCGCGTAGTGTCAGTAGTACCCACCTCAACGCTTCGCGTATGAGGCGTGCAAAAATCATAGCAAATACTTACGGTGTGGCTGTTTTTAGGATATTGCCAACAACGCAATGGGCCGCAGTAAGAACATATCTTCCACTGATAAGACTGCCTCCACATAACAGTCTTAGTTGTCCATCTCTCTTCCTGTACTCTATCAGTACCATCCATGGGAACTGGTCTATTGCAGCTTCGGTGCCGCCTGGAAATTAATGTACCTCTATATTAATAAAATACCGGGTGACTCAGTCACTCATCTATTGACGCCAAGCCGAAACCTCTTTACACCTAGAAACTTTTAGGGTAAGCTATTAAGGTAGGCATTCTTTAGCAATTTTTTTGTTAAATTCTACTCTTAGATGGGAAAGATTGGAATGAAGTTTAACGAAGTAGGTCACTGGCGATGCCGGAGGCCACAGTTAGTACAATAATATGAAGTTCCCTGAAGGGGTAACTGTAACATAATTATACGAAAACTTTGTTTACACAGAACCTACCCGTATCTTTTACAGAAATGTCTGCATCTGTTGCGTCTGCTGAGCTCCCCTCTTTCCTTAATAATTCAAACCGTCTCAGGACTAACCGTATCGTAAGATGCTTTAAGCTGTGGTTGTTTATAGAACACTTACTCATTTCGGATAGTCGTTCCAGAAAGCTCACTTTGCAATATTATGTTTATTTTAGTAGTTTTATGTCGGGATTTAGCTGTTATACGATTATATATCCTGCACCTGCGTCTGTCACACATTCTTATAGTGTCTGGGTTGCCACATTGGAATTATTTGATTATTTGTCGTAGGTCTGGATAAGCAAGTGCATAGTCTTTCTTAAGGTAATTTTTACGTGTGGATGCCATGCCGGGCTCCTACCAACTAAAATGTCTTTCCAACTGTATGGCCAGAAGTCCCGGGTTAGCCCTCGGAAAGATATGCCCAGGGCGGAAGTACTACATAATCCTTACCAACTATTTTATTCGTGAAGCTAGCATCGAAACCGCAGCACGGAGAGTTTGGATCAGGTGGTAAAGAAGACACAGTTCTCGAGCATGGCATCGCATTACCATTCGGTGCTGTTCCTGTAACTGGGATGGAAACTGGGGCGGGTACTGGGACGGGTACTGGAGGTGGGGCAATGACTGGCGGTGAGCCACAACACACGCTGTACTGTTCTGGACCATTGCATCTGTAAAAGGAGATTGTGAAAAATTAACAAACGCACTGATAACTCAGTGTTCTGTTAACGTTCATTCATTCGTTGAAGCGCTCGTGGACCCGCTGACTTAATGTTCTGTAAACGATCACTGCGTTAAGCAAATTTTGTTATGGCTGGTCCTCGGATGAGTGACCCCCCTGTTGGTATTTCCATTAGCGTTTCCGTGCATCCGGAAGGCATGTTTAGCCGTTGATCAAGGTTGCCAGTAACATGGCAGTAATTAAGCCAAGTCGAAGGCTATATGGGCGGCTTGAAAAAAATCCACAGCAGGTAACCACAGTCTGCGTTTGTCTATTTCAACACAGCAATGCGGTCACCACCTTTTACGTGAGACAGTAATACACACGGTGAAAAGTGGGCAAATAACATGCCACTGCCACCCCTTCGGGGATAAAGCGTGATTGATAAACATAAACTGTAAACGTTCATCATTTCATTAACCATCTTTCGCTGTGGCATTTCCCAAACGTTTGAGTTTCGGAAGGCACGTTAAGCTGTTGGCCTGAATTGTCAGTTACTTGGAACAAATACAATATTCTTACATACATGTAGCCACGTCCTTTTCCCCGAAGGAGTAGGCAGAGATACACAATGCTCCTATATTTTACCAGTTGTGTTTGTGACACATAGTGAGCCTATGCCGTATAAAATATTCGTTAGAAAATATTAAGATAACGCAAGGTAAAATATTCATAGTTAACTTAGTGTAAATTAACGGTAGATTGTTTTTATAAATTAAGAGTAAACCCCCTGCGATGTCACCCGCGTAGTTATGTTCCTTTAAAAATTTGGAGATAATGTTTTGCCAAAGCTTCTTATATAATATCTGCCATTGAAAATGCAGGTGAATCCGAAGGGCATTGGCTAGTTTAATGTAAAGGTAAAAATCGTATTACGACATGTTCATTAATCTACGTTATAAAATTAATCTACGGATAATGAATAGGTAATGGAGCTGATTTTCCTCATGTGTGTCTTACTAGCAATACATTCGCGAGTTCCTGCCACATTTTTCAACTCATAGCACGATAAAAAAACATTAGACTTTAACATTATGTTCATTACAACTGGCTCTGGCCTCGTATCATCTTTGTAATACAGCGACTACACTAATAATACAGCAATTCTATTCTATACAAAAAGTTGCAACTTTCGAAAGTTGACTCTGTGGTGAGGTATCAAATTTTAAATACGAGTTTCATGTTTCTGCGTAGTTTTAAAGGTCACGTCATTTTTTAAACAGTGCCCTCTAGCCTATATTGAGCTAATATTAGTTTGTGTTTGAATCTAGACAATTGATAAAGACAAAATACAAGACTTACACATGCATGCATGGAAAAACAAACCAAAAAATAATAAATTATGAAAGTACAATTACGAGTGTCAGTTAGTATAGTCCTAGCTTTACATTGTGTTTAATATGCGTATCTATTATGATTTCTAACTGGCTGCGGTCACAGACTTTGCATCCTTTAGTGGGTTTAAATGGTTTAATAAATGTACAGTAGGTACCTATTTATTCAGATTTTCCTTATGGTGGACTAAAATTTAGCTTAGATTTTATTTCTGAGCCTAATAAATATGTTTTGTTAATAATTTTTCATAAGTACGGACTATAAAATCTACACATAACTACGCACAGACTAGCTTTTTTATAAGTCAAAGGGATTGCTGATCTGAGTTGAGTATTTGAGAGTAATATCCACTCAATATTTCTACCCGTTTTTTGCGGACAAGGACCTTGACAGACAGACAGACGAACAAAATGATTCTGTAAGGGCTCAGTATTACCTTTTGAGATACAGAACCCTAAAAATGAATGAATGTCTGTCTGTTTTTATTATTCACGCCTTTATCCTCGAGGGGGTGGCAGAGGCATACTATGAGCCCACATTTCACGGTACACATTTTTGTCCCACATGACAAGTGGTGAACTGTGTTGATGGACAAATGGACAGGCGCAGGTTAAGACGATCCACTGTTAAATAGCTAATAATAAATAATTAACTTTTCAAGCCATCCATAAGTTCATTAACGTGGCTTAACGGCTGCTATGTTACTGGCAATCGACTTAACGTGCCTCCCGCAACACGGTATAATCGTTAATAGAAATGTCACAACAGTGGCAAAAATCAAAAGCCAGATCCTCCTAGCAACAAAATAAAAGTGAAACCCAGGTAGAGTTAAGAACCAACTAGGAATTCACACAGAAAGTCAATCCAACTAACCACAGAGCCTAAAAAATATAGAATACTATAAAGGGTTGACCGGATGACCCTTTATTACAGTATTATGATAATCTATCCTTATAACGACTGTTTAAAAATAGTATCAGAATAGGATTGGCCTTTGATATAGTAAACGTCATAAATATGCATAGGTCACGGTTACCACTAAGCTTTTCATCAGATGGTCCAGTGCGCTAAACGATCGTTTATCACTTTGGCCCAAGTCGGTAAGCAGAAAAACAAATACCTTGAATTCTGCACAAATTGGACATTTTGCTCGGGAACAGGTTTAGCCAGAAGCATTTGAGTAATATGTGAACAGGAGTAGAGACCAATACATTGGCCTGGCTTGCGGTCTGGAGTGGTGCATCGATTATTTGATGGTGCCAGCTGTGGCGATGGTGCTTGGTTCTCGGGACAACACACCTGGAAAGTTCAGAAGTCAGTATTAGAAACTACAAAGAAACATACATGCGACGATCACTGTGTTAAGCACCTTCGCTATGGCTGGTCCTCAGATTAATGACTTGTCGCATTTCCATTTACGTACGTTTCTGTGTTTGGAAGGGGACGTTAAACCTTTGGTCCCGGTTGCCCGTACATGGCAGTCGTTATTACAAGTTGAATGCCTAGTGGGCGGCTTGAAAAAAATCAATGGCAGGTCGCCACAACTTGTGCCGTCACGACATTTGACGTTATACTCTCGAGAAAAACTAGAAGCCGTCAGGCGACTCTTGGCGTTTGGATTATTTTTTCGGGCAAGTCTTAATATCTCTCTCTGAGATATTAAGACTTGCCCGAAATCTGAGTTTTGTGGGAAAATATCATATACACGAAGTAGTCACCTATTATTATTACAATATGATAATTTTGAACCAGACGCCATGACTTCCGTCTCAACACTAGACTCTCTAGCTATTCATTACATAGAAATAAGTTGTGCCTCTGCTTACCATTACGCGGGTTTTTGTAGAACGCGTGTTTATTCCTCACTAAAATGTTCGGGACTTCTGCCTATTTACCCAGTGAGTAAAGTACGAGGCAATGACGTAGGCGTGCGTAGAAAGGTTAGGATATCAGACGGCAGCCGCTTCCAATAATGTTGATAGAAAGCAAATAAAAAAGTAACATAAATATATGTGTGAGGAGATAAGATAAATATAAACTTACGGCTGGAGAATTTCCAATAAAACCACAATGCGACCTCCTCAGCAAATCTATTTCTTGCGGAGTCCTGTTTGGCTTGTTGACTATTGGAAATAACGGTTCACAGGTGTTGATCGACTTGCATTGACCCGGCCCACCGGATGGTGTCGTGCACTGACCCTTCACTATAGTAGAGATAAAACGATAAGTAATTGAATAAAGTAAAAAATCTGCATAAGATTTTATCATATTTGCGATTTTATACTTTTTTATAGTCATTAAATCGTTTTGGTAACACAACGTTACAAAAATGATTATAAAAGGGAACGCTCTAGGTATTTGTGTGCTAGATCTAGTTTTATTTCCTGCACCACTGTAGGCGACCTGCCCTTAAGAAAAGTCTCCGCATGATGAGTGCCGAGAATGTTAACCGACAGTCAGAAACAAAATCGGCTTGACATTTCGAAGATATTGTTGGACAAGTTTCAAGAAGATTCTGAAAACTTTTTGTCTCGTTTCGTAACAATGGACGAAACATGGGTCCATCATTTGACAAAACAGTAATCTTTGCAATAAAAACGGCCATCATCAATGACTCCAAAGTAGTGTCGTGCCGTGGCATCGGCTAGCAAGGTTATGGCCTCAATATTTTGGGACTCAGAAGGGATATTGTTGATTGATTACCTGGAGCGTGGAACCACTATTACAGGCCAATATTATGTAGGTTTAATTCCCAAGTTGAAGAATGCCATCAAAGGGAAAAGGCGAGGGAAACTTTGAAGGGGCGTGCTGGTTCATCACGACAACGCACCCGCGCACAGGTCGGCAGTTGCGATGGCTGCCATTCAGCAAGCTGGCTTTGAATTGGTTGACCATCCGCCTTATTCACCAGATCTTGCGCCTAGCGATTTTTATCTGTTCCCTAAATTGAAAGATTGCCTAAGGGGAAACAGGAAGACGATGACGAGGTGAAGATGGATGCCATGGAGAACTTTTTGCAGGACCAAACAAAACTTTTCTTTTTTTGAAAAGGATTGAAACTTTGGAAAAGCGCTGTGTAGAGAGACTCGGAGACTATGTAGAAAAATATTTTATTAAGTTATCAATAGTCATTATATATCTCATTCTCACTACTTTTTGATCCCTCCTCGTAGGTATGATTCATTGGGTTTGGTGAGCGAAGTTATTATTTATTATCAATTCATCTTTAAGACCAAATGATAGAGATAGTTATTGGTTTTAAACTTTATCGTCCAAAACCCATCACAAAACATTTAAGTACAAATCATATAGTATCGAGACGATCTTTAGATATTTAATCTCGACTCGCAGCATCACGGGTACTGTGTATAATATATTAGTTGATATTATTCATTTACCGACCATTAATGAAATTATTGTACTTTAAATTTATGAAGATTATACCCAGTTACCTCCGAAGATATGCTTAGAAGCTTGGAGTCTAATTTATGATTCTTATTTAAAAATTTTATTTTTCAAACGTTACCGACCATGAGACCAATGGGTTACGGTATTTGCCTTCTACGATGTCAAGGCATGATTTGTTTTGTCGTTCGCAGCCTCCTTTACTAGCCTTCCCAAACTAACGCCCATTTCTCTCACTCGTATACCGAGGAATGCATCACTGCTGTCTTAGAAGAGATCCTTTTCATTACACATTCATAATATATACGAAGATTTTTCCATGAACATCTTTCTTTTAATATTTAAAATTGTTACTTGATTTGCGTAATTAATATTAGTGATAGAGGAGGTAGGCGTGATAGTGGAAAACTAAGGTTACACGGCACCCTTGGCTTGATGTTTGACTCTGTGTGTTGGTTTGTGGTGTTAAAATTTAGAATGAATAGGTTGCTAGCTCTTTAACTTCACTTTGTTTAGGTTGATATTGGTATATGACTTGTTACAGTGACTGTGCTAGTAAATACTATAAAGTAATGTGGTAAATGGTCGACATCCATTATTACGTCTTTATTATTTTGAATTTCCCTTGTGGCAACCCTTGGTATAACAGCTGATTTGAATTGGCTCCGTATTTCATATTGTAATATTGCAAAAATAATTATAATTTTAATTAAAAACCAATTCATCATTGCCAAATAATACCATATTGAGTGTTAAATAATCATTTTCACCATTTATTGTGCTAAAAGTAAATAAATATAAACTTAAAAAATGTACCGGTGTAGTGACAGTTAGAACATCGGAAAAATTTTCAATATTTGAAATTATTACTTGGATTTGGCAAGATTTATAAAACTAATAGTTTTTTCAATCAAGGTTTGTGAGTTTATTTACTTTTACATCCTCATATGTCCATTAATAGTGTGATTTTGTAATTTTCTATGAATAAAACATAACCTCGTTTTGTTTCGCATTTCTTTGCTCTAAGTCTACTTTGCTAATAATTACTGATTCTGTAGCACGTAATTATAACAAAATGTCGAATACTAATAACATGATAATGACGCGTAAGGCCTTGGCTCATCAACAAGAGACAAGGCTTCAATTAACGTTGAAAGAATTACAGATTTTTAGGGAGAAGTGCGATAAACTGAACAAGGAAAGGGACGAAAATGAGTTAGAACTGCTAGGTATTTTAAGTAAGAACGGACAACTCAAAAAAGAACTGGCACAGTTGCATTCACTGTATACTGATACCTTACAGGATCGGGATAGGTTACAACTTATAGTTAACAGTTTTGACTCATGTAGGGAACATTATGAACAAACTCTGCACCAAATTAGAATACTAAAGGAGGAGCTACAACGATCGGGAATCAAAATATCGCAACTAGAAGACAAGAAACAGAGCACAGTGGTTCAATCTAATCAGAGTTTGTTCGATGAACTGATGGCTACAAGCTTAGATACTGCTACAGCTCACCCTTCCATTGTCATAGACCTCACTTCTGATGATGAAACCGGGGGCTGTTCTAAATCATTAAAAATTATTAAGTGTAGTAAGAATAAGTTAAAGAAATATTTAAAAATTAAAAAGTTTATTACTAAATCTAAAAAAATGATACATAAATACAAGTTTTTTATAAATAGCATGTCACTTAATAGACAGAGATTGCAACTGATTGACCAGAAGGCCAATTCTCGTAATAAAAGCACTGTTAAAGTTAAGTTCCGATCTAAGCTCAGACTCCTAAATCTTAAAAAAGGTATTCTCGTAACAAAGTTTTATGCATCTAACATTAACTGTAAGTTGATTAAATCGAATTGAGACTGTAGGTTGAAAATGACAAAATCAGTATTCTGCTAGTCTTATTCTTTGAGACTCAATTTGAATGAAATGTATTTGGTATTCTCGTCATAATTTATGTGTCAAATTTGACATTTATATGAGTTTGAATGTATATCAACACTAGATCGACGGAATACTGCTGAGAACCTGTTTTTGTTCGGTTAAAACGTGATTCGTGTTAAATATGAGCGGATATTTACGACGGTGGCAATGAAATTCTATATTAATTGTCTCTGGGTGATGCTTAGCTGAAGTATACAGGGAATTGGCGCAGGATGTTCTCGGATAGCAGCCGTTGGCAGTATATTATTTTCAGAAACTAGTACATTAACCTTGTTTTATGTTTAAAAATGGTAGTTTTTTAGACATAAAAGTTGTGTAAACGTGCTATAGTGAAAGACAGTGATTTGCAGTGAAATGATATTTTTGATCTTGCCGCGCAAATTCCACTGAAAAAAGCCTCATTAACACTCAACTACAATTTAAAAATTACAAAAAAATACGGGTTGCACTCCGGGAGTGCCGACAGAAGTGAAAACTCTATTAATAATTTAATTATCTAGACGCGTTGGTACATGCATATATGCACACACTATAGCTGCGTATCGTATCGGGGTGTAGCGAGTCCAGAGATTTATCTCATCTAAAAAATTGCGTACCGCGCTAAAAGAAGTTTTTCCTTCAAAAATTGACCGGGATCGACGTTAATGATGATGATTATGAAAAATAAATCTACACTGAAAGAGTCCTAATTGATTACACAGCATTATTTAATAAGACCTGTAGATGACCGGAATCAACGTTAGATGATGATGATGATTATGGTCGCGAGTCCAGAGATTTTATCTCATCTAAAAATATGCGTACCGCGCTAAAAGAATATTCACTTCAAAAATTGACCGGGATGGACGTTAATGATGATGATGATGATAAAAAAATTCTACTCTGAAAGAGTCTTAATTGATTACACAATATTATTAAATAAGACCTGTAGATGACCGGGATTAACATTAGATGATGATGATGATTATAGTCGCAAATCCAGAGATTTTATCTCCTCTAAAAATATGTGTACCACGCTAAGAGGCGTTTTCACTTAATAAAAAAAGGGTAGTTCATCTAGGGGTGATGGGTGCACTGTCTGTTTTATACTGTAACATGATGTTTTTATCGCGAGATTGACACGAGTCTGAACTGAAATCATACCTATCATTTAACTAAAACCTAACCAACATGCTATTGTAATTTTGGTTAGGAGAATACCGAATTTCACTCACTTCATAATTCAGTATAGATTCAATAACAGCTCATTCTGTGATGTTTATTAATTAGGAGAATTGGCCTTCAGGTAAATATGTATATGTTAGAACTTGATACTGTTGCACAACAGTACAAAACTGATACACAGGCCCTTCAATGTCAGATTGACCGACTTCAAGACTCTTTGCAATCAATTTCATATAAATATGAAACAGCAGAGAAACAGAGTAGGGAACAGGTGTTAGCCATAGGTAAATTAGTAAATTCATGTCATTGTCAAAATGACCAATTGACATCCGCAGGCCATGTTCCCTCCTCACCCTTAAGTTGTGAAAGAATTAGATGCAATGATTAATTTTCACCAATTAAAACTGTGTGCAGTGTGGATAATAGTATATTAAGTTCAAGTAGTAATTGCGAGGCATCTACGAGTATAATAGAAAAGTTGCAAATAAAAAGTGAGCAAAGACCATAGTCTATTGCGATAAAATAGGTAAAAATTTTGGACATTATTTACAGTTAAGTCATTCTGTAATAAATCATACATATCCAGGAGCTTCATACTCTCAAATTATAGATTTTATATTGACTGGTACACACTGCATGCAGTCTACTATAGTGGTGCTGGTTGGCAGAAGAGGCAATATTAATAGTGACAAACTTTTAAAAATTTTTGATAAGTTATCAAGTCTGCAAGTAAAACAAGTAATTTTGTCCACCTTGCCATACAGCACTGCTATGAGCCACAAGGAAAATCACTTAAGATACAAATTAAATATGAAACTACATACCATGGTATCATATTCCAAAAAAATTGAATTGTTCGATTGGAACATAATTTTCAATAATAATAGTTTGTTGACATTAGATAGATATTTTCTATCAAAATTTTTACAACGAAAGGTAGCTCTGTTGCTATCTATTTTTTTAATTTTTCAAGCCAAATTATTGGCAAGTACAACTGCTTTTATTGAGCAGGATAGTTTTGATACTTCACATTTGGAAAATGAAATTCCAAAAAACTAGTTTATAGGACAACAGATAATAAATCTGGCCAGTTGACTTTGGCCCCTGAGAATAATCTTAGTAAAAATATTGTTTTTATAAACCTGGTGCACCATAATGTTAGAGGTTTAATAAATGGTAAAGATTTAGAGTTAGAGCTATACATTAATGCAAATTCTATTAATATTTTTTGTGCTACAGAGCACTGGTTAAAAGATCATCAAATCACATTGTTGAACTTCGTAAATCACCAGGTTGCTAGCTCGTTCAATAGAAAACATTCTAAACGTGGAGGCTCTTTAATATTAATTAATAAAAACTTAAAATTTAAAGAACGTAAGGATTTAGTAGCCCTCTCCATTGAGCGAGTTATTAAGATTGCCAGTATTGAGTTTGAGCATTTCATCTTGTTAAGCGTATACAGTCCCCCTGATGCTTCTTACATTAAATTTGAAGAAAAGCTTGAAGAAGCACTGTTCAAATGCCAATGTTCTAAGAAATCTATAATAGTTTGTGGAGATTTTAATGTTGATATATTAGATACATCATTAACTCCATCAGAGAGAAATAAAATGAAAAATTTATTTAAATCCTTTAATCTGCATAGTACATTCTTAGAACCCACTCGTATTACAGCCACCAGTGCAAAATGTATTGATAATATTTTTACTGATATTAAATCTATAGATAAAGGTATTGTGGATCCTGTGGAGTCAGATCATCGTGGCCAATGGATAAAATTTCCTAAAAGTAGTAACAAAGTCAGCAAAAAACAAATTAAATATGTACCAATTAACCAAAGTCGTTTGAATAATTTTAAAGAAAATGTATTAAAGAGATTACCATATCTACCTAACTTCACTTGTGTAGACCAGTCATATAAACACTTATTTAATTTGATTAATGATGAGTTTGGCAAAGTTTTTACCTCAAAATCTCTACAGATTGGTGGTCGTCCTGTTTTCAGTGACTGGGCAACACCAGGTATCTTTAAAAGTAGAAATAAATTATTTGAATTATATTCAGAAAAATCATATAATTTTAGGCAAACCTTTCAGGAATATGTTAAAAATTATTCAAAGATATTTAAACAAACGTGTCATCTTGCTAAGTCAAACTTCATTAAAAATAAAATTTCTAATTCTGTAAATAAAATAAAAATGACTTGGAACATCATTATCTCTGAATGCGGTAGATCTTTAGTGACTGAAAGGGATTTCCACTTAAAAGTAAATGGTTGCCATGTTACAGGGGACCTGGAAGTGGCTACGGAGTTTGAACACTTTTTCAAAAATGTACCTATATTGACAACAAAATCTCTCCAAGCATCTTCCAGTTCCGCTGAACTTTTATTAGAAGAATCTGTTCTTTGTTGCAAGGATGCATTTGTATTCACAGATATTTGTGCTCAGGACATTGTAAAAACATTTAAATGTATCGAAATTAAGAAAACCGCGGACATTTGGGGATTATCGGTCAAAACTGCATCATGTATAATTGAGGTAATTGCGCCCCATCTAGCAACTGTGTTTAATGACTGTGTTTCTAGTGGTACATTTCCTGATTTAATGAAACACAGCAAAGTCGTTCCCTTGTTCAAGGCTGGCAGCGCTACAGAGCCGTCTAATTTCCGACCAGTGTCAGTGCTGCCAACTTTGAGCAAAGTATTTGAAAAAATAATCTTGAATCAAATGCTATCCCATTTTAATAGTCATAAAATACTCCATGCGAATCAATTTGGGTTTACGAAAGGGCGCTCAACTTCCGATGCTGGTGTTGAGTTATTAAAATGTATTCATGAAGCTTGGGAAGACAAGCACGATGCATTAGGTATATTTTGCGATCTATCAAAGGCTTTTGATTGCGTTCAACATGAAACGCTGTGCAAAAAATTACACCACTATGGAATAAGAGGCAAAGCTCTCGACCTTCTGTCCTCATATTTGAATAATAGAATACAGAGGGTCGATATTAATGGTACACGTTCTGTAGGATCCATGGTTACAATAGGTGTGCCGCAAGGCTCGATACTTGGGCCATTCTTGTTCCTCATTTATATTAATGATTTACCATTTTATGTAGGGGACAGGAATAGGATTGTTTTGTTTGCAGATGACACCTCATTAATTTTTAAAATTAAAAGACAATTAGATAACTATGACGATGTAAACAATGCAATTGCAAGAGTAGTTCATTGGTTCAGCTCAAATAATCTTTGCCTTAATGAAAATAAAACTAAATGTATAAAATTTACTCTACCAAATGTAAAACAAGTTGCGGCCAATGTTCAACTGAATGGACAAGTGTTAGAGTTTGTAGAATCAACTGTGTTCCTAGGTATAACTATTGATGCCAATTTGCAGTGGGGCCCACACATAGAAAAGACAGCCTCTAGATTAAGTTCGGCTGCATACGCTGTAAAAAAGATCAGGACTCTAACAGATGTGGATACGGCTAGAATGGTTTACTTCAGCTATTTTCATAGTATTATGTCTTACGGTATTCTCCTTTGGGGGAGTGCTGCAGATTTAAATATTATTTTTGTTCTACAAAAGCGGGCTGTACGCGCTATTTATAATTTGGGCCCCAGAGTTTCTCTCCGAGAAAAATTCAAAGAAGTAAATATTCTAACCGTACCATCACAATACATTTTTGCCAATCTTATGTATGTCCAGAAAAATCTATCACAGTTTTCTAATAATATAAACACTAGAAATAAAAATAATCTTTCAGTCCACCACAGTCGACTACATAAGATTGGCGATTCTTTCCAGGGTAACTGTATACGCTTTTACAACAAGCTTCCCTGTGACCTGAGAAATTTACCTTTAAATAAATTTAAAAAGTTTATTAAAAACAAGCTTTGTGAAAAAGGTTTTTACTCCGTTACAGACTATTTGCAGGACAGGGACGCCTGGAAATGATCTGCTGGCAAAGTGAAATAATATTAAATTGTAAATAGACCATCAAAAAAAAAGCCTTCCTAAGTTTCTTGCCGGTTCTTCTCAGGTGGGCCGCGTTCCGAACCGGTGGTCGCTTTAAATATTTTAAATAGTGTATGACATTTTGTAAGCGCCGTTAAAATGGTCTATGCAAAATAAAGATATTTTTATTTTATTTTTTATTTATTTTATATCGCAATAGAGCGATGAAAAATTACTGGATTTTTCTATGGAGATTTGAGAGTAAATAAAAAGAAAATAATTTGTAGCTATGAGGCCTTTTCCTGGCGTTATATCGTTATGGTTGCCTAAAAATATTTTTTAATTATTGTACGACATAAGAAATGTATCAAATTAAAGAGAAATGATGTAAATGTGTCTAACTGTGTTTTGCAATAAATAATAATTATTTTCTGTCTTTTTATATTTTGTTAAGGAGTTTAAGGTATTCGGAAATGCTCACCTATAGAAAAGTCTATGTTTGGAATCTCCGGTTAAAATAGTCATTAATTTAATAAAATCCTGACCGGACCTGGAGCCCTGGATGTTGTATAGTAACAGATATGATCATTTAAGCAGCAGGACTCACGTATTTTATTCTCAGACACGTAAATGATTCCTGACAATAGATTTCCATTTGACATTTTGATTCAGGTACGAGTTTTTGAAACATTAACTGGTTTACAAGTACTAAAATAAATAATATTTAATTTTTCAAATCAAGATTGTATTCGTAATACGGTTATGAACCGGTTTTGTAATCACATTTTAATGTGAGATCAGATTTTTTTTTGCTGTCCATATGTTTTATAGTTAGTACTCGTACATTAACATATTTGAAGTGTATTTTTCCTCATAATATTTTTAGAAAAGTTTATTTAAGTAAAAAGTTAACTTGTAGTGTAAGGAAGTGCTAAAAATATAGACTTTTTACATTCATATCACGCCTGTCTTTCATCAAGTTACGCAGAGACAAGACTTGCTTCCTACTATCCTGGCATACAACTTTCGCCTATTCTACTTTCATAAGTGTTTTCACGCCAGTACTCTTGACCTAGCCTTTTCCAAAATGGTCTTCGATTTAGTTGGCATATACGTAAGCCGACGTCGACCCTTACCAGATTGCCCGTGTCAGTTTATTTTCATACATCCTCTCCACGTGTCCGAACTATCTTCTGTCATACCGCAATGTTCCCTTATCACGCTATTCCTTATTTGTCCATCGTTGAACTTCTTAGCAAAAAAAAAATGCAACAAACATATAATAACCAGATAACGGAACTCTTTTTTCCCATTGCGTCCACGATAATCTTTGTGCTTAATCCAAAGAGAAAAAAAATCCTTAAAAGCTAGGCCAGTTGACCGACAGAGAACCTATGAATTAGAGGAAAGGTCAAACCACAGCCTCTCTAAGCAGTTGATAACACACTAGCTGCCGCCATGCGGCTTCGCCCGCGACAATCTGAGTGACTGCCTCGGTGGCGTAAGATCGGATTGCTACTTTCGCGAGATCCCGGGTTCGATTCCTAAGTCGGTATTAATATTGGTGTGATTCACCAATGTTTGTTTAGGAGTTCAGGTGTTTAATATGTATAATATTATGTACTTAATTTATATAAAAATATATAGATATTTTCACCAGTTGTCTTGTCATCCTTTAGCACAAGCTTATATTTTAGTTGGGTCTAGATAGCGCTGTGTGAAAAGTGTCCCATAATATTTATATTATTACTAAACTTTGAACCCCGTGAACGAACGACCATTTATTCCTGTCGTTTATTAATTTAACAACAATGTATGAGTATTTTACCGATGAGTTGACATTTTTGATAACGGCTCCGTCCTCACGGGAAATAGCGTGATTATTTATAACCTTCCTTATATATATCATTCTTATATATAGCCTTTTATGGGGTAACCAAAACAAAAATATATTTTAATATTCGAAACAGTAGTTAAAGGTACGTTCAACCAAACAAACAATTAACTCTTCAGCTGTGTAATTGTTAGAGATTTAAATTCAACAAGTGAGGTTTGTACTGGGATGAATTGAGTGGATATAATTAAGTATCCACCCATTCTTCTCTTCATCTTAGTATATTTACAGTTGCTTCTTTCTAGATTTGGAGTCTGCGTTCAATTTTATTTGCCTACTAGGAGCGCTTATAGTTTGGATTTTACGTTTTTATCTACACCAAAACAACGAATATGGCGTCTTTGTTTACGGCATGTTTTTGTTAGCGTATCAGATTCAGAACTTACTTTGATGATAATTGAAACGATTTCAAGTTTATCATAATTTTCTACTGTCTAAGTCACTTTAAGTCATCCATCTTTCCACTTAAATGTAGCTATGTATCTACAAAAACCCTTAACACATTATCTTTTGGTACAGCAAATAATCAACTTTGGAATTTCCAAAATGTAACATAATGATAAATGTTACCTCATTCTAGTAAATTAAATGTAAAACAAAACAGACTTACGCTCTGTTATCATACAGCCAACTATGAGCACAGTGCACAATATTTTTAAATTATACATATTTTTAAATAATATTACAACGTAAATCACTAAACACTAATATATACGTCTTCACTGGTCGACGGTCAGTCACACACTAAAATAAAGGACCGGTCCAGCATACATTATGTATAATATTATACTTATGGGTATAAATTATGAACTCGACGCAAGGTTTTTCTTCGGACATTGAATTGTGGAGTGTCAATTTATGCTTTGGGATTTTTCTAAAGTTCTTATCTTAATATTGCTTTGTGGAATATCCCATTAACAAATATGTATTAGACGCAACACGCAACAACAAATATGTATTTATAATATGTAGTGAAGAACTATATTCTTCACTACATATTATAAAACAAAGTCGTTTTTCGCTGTCTGTCCCTATGTATGCTTAGATCTTTAAAACTACGCAATTAATTTCGATGCAGTTTTTTTTAATAGTTGGAGTGATTCTCATAGAAGGTTTTTATGTATAATTTGTTAAGTTTTTGCATACATTAACTTAATTATAACGATATATGTTGGGGGCGTCGGAAAAAATGAGCCGTCTGGGAGCTTTTAACGAAAACGCTGCCTAAACCCTTTGAGATATAACAAAATAATGTATTGTGGAATTGTGTATCTAATATAGGTCTAAAAAAAGTCCGCGGCGGTATATGTCTATCTCTTAAGGATAACATACTATATCCATTTTTATACTTAAAAAAACAGTAATTATAAAGCAGTAGTTTGAAGGCTATTTACACAAATATATTATTAGTCCTTATCATTTTTAATATGTTAGTTGGCTTCAGTATTTTATGAAGATTATTTTGGCCCATTACACCTTTCAAATTAAATGAATATCTTTGAAGATATCTCAAAATAAAAAAAAATGCTAAGAAATTAATTTCGTGTAACCATATTCGACCGGGCCGTGCGAGCGGAGGAGTAGGTAATCAAGTAATTTGGAAAATGTTTCATACATTATTTCGGTTCGAAGTATGTCACGGGCGAAGCCGGGCGGGACAGCTAGTTACCAATAAGTAAGAGATTTGACCGTCAGCCGGTGGTAGTGATGGAACCAAAAGTTATAGCGTGTCAAAGTTGGTACAATAAATATAGGTACTAAGTACGAGTAATTTTATACCGTATCAAAATTTGTAGTGTAATTATTTTTAACTAAAAAACTGTACAACCGCGAGTCGAACTAATGTGCCGAGCCTTATTTGAGATAATGCCAATTAAGCTAGACCTCCAAATTGTATTCACAAATTAGTTCAATTTATTTCCAACATTGCTATTAGGAAAATCCAAATGTATTGTATTAGAATAAACAGACATGCTTTTTATGGTAGATTGCTTTTAAAGACTAATTGTAATTTAGGTAATTAGGGGTACTAGGTTCTTTCAAAAATTACTTATTTCAAAAATTATTTATATTAGTACGTACCTTCATAAACCTTTTTCTTTAATTAGGAGCATATTTGTTGTGCATATTATATGTGATGTGAGATGGCGACAAAACATCATTGCAAAGGTTTCTCGATAGCTCAAAGTGGACGCAACCTGCAGGGGGCCGCAGTTATTATTTTTCATTAATATTAAAATAAATTAACGGCGTTTTCTGCCAGTTAGCAAAACGAAAAAGCATCACTCAACAAGAAGCATGCCTCGCCATTCCTAATGCGGTGCTAATGGCAACATTGCTTTTAGGTAAAGATTAAAGATTTTCCTTTATACTTAGTGTAACACTGTATAACTTGCCAAAAATACACATAATATTTTGAAATCCTTGGGAGTGTCGAAATATACTAAGGTTGTCTGGAAGACCGCCCATTGTACTTGCATCCATAGATTATAAGAATTACTGTCTTAAAAGAACTGCATGTTCTATGTGTTCTTTTATCTATTTATCTATACGTATTTTACGGCATAGTTTGATGTTTTTCATAGCTTCATGGGGCCATAAGGATTTTGGTATATGATATGATATAGGATATGATATACCGAGATAAAAGGTCTTGACAGACAGATAGACAGCCAACAATGATCCTGTAAGGGTTCCGTTTTTCACTTTAGGTACTGAACGAATGTCCTATATATTAAAATGAAACACAAAGTCATATTGAGTATTTATTAAAATGTTCAATGATATAACTACAAGACAAGCTGACTATTTATCTTAAAGTTATTATTACATCTAATAGCAGTGAGGCCATTCAACTTATCAATTTAATCACTGTCTGATACCTTACTATAGCTAATCCGGAAAAAGGAAAATAAATTGTTGATGTTACCGGCTCATAAAAAGCTTATGAGAAGACTTCAAGCCCATGAATTAAATTACATCATCGTGAATCACTCTTAGCATGGTGCTACTTTATATATTCACGCCTTATTTCTCGAAGGCACACATTTCACCAGTAAAATTTCTGTCTATAATCATTAACAGGCTATTACCATGCTTAAAGGGACAGGGGTAGGTTGTGAAATCCTGTTATTGAATATTTTAAACGTACATAAGACCTTCAACTTGTTTTAAACTATCACGGTACTGGCAGTTGGGACCAACGGCTTAAAATGCCTTTCGAAGCATGGAAATTACACAATGCCCAGTGCTACTAAACCTTCTAGACATCCTAGACTCGGCGCCATATTGTCACATTATTGTCTAAAATGCCATATTGTCCAAAATGTCACCATATCTGAAAATGTTACTTACGCACCATGCCACTTTTGCATAATTTAATGAAGAAAACTCCACGAGGTCGAGCGAGATTTGAAATCTCGTCCTTTTCTGATCTGATTAAACCACTTTAGTTTGCTAAGCCACTGATCTGCATTCGAAACTAATTAAATATCCACCATATACGTCTTAGGGCGACGTACTCACTTCCGCATAATGTCTCTTTACGCTTGGTCATTTAACAGGGTTCAGGGGCTTGTGTTTAATTTTAATTTTTATCTGTATAATACATAAATAAATCTCCCAGAGCAAGACAACAAAAATGAGTATAGCTGAGTTAAAATTTCCTTTTTTTAAAGTTGATTCAGAGAAAAAAATTTGTATATCATACTTTCGTTAACTGTTCATATGTCACAGCCATATGATGAGTCCTTCATTGAATTAAAAGGAAACTACGAATTATTTTGACAGACAGACATTGCGCATTTACTTCGAAACTTAAACAATATAACATAATATAAACTTTCTTAGAGATCCAAACCAATAATAATCTTACGTCTAAGGTACAATATTACTTCTAATCCAAGTATTATATTCATAAACGTTTGTGTAAACGCCAGGTATATTCTCCACGCCACAGGGTAGAACACCAAAACTGACCACTCCAATAGCTTCGTATGTCCTGCCGTTTTCATACATGAGAGGACCTCCAGAATCACCTTTGCAAGAGTCCTTGCCTTTCTGACCACCGGCGCAAAACTGACCATTCCAAAATGGTATATTACGCCCGGGTACTGCAAATATTGGTTGACAGACCTGTAAAAAGAAATCCCTTATTAGGTTAACATACAAATTACTTCAAAAATATAAAATCTCAGATGATTAATGAACACCTTTAAGCAATGCTACCAGCATTGCTTAAAGGTGTTCATTAATGCAATGCTACCAGCATTGCTTACTTGCCCAACCTGATTTGCGGCGGAAATCTGCTGGCTATTAGTTATATTTTCGGGAAATCTTTACATATATTAGGTGCTCTCTTAACTATTCGTTTATTTTAAAGTGCTTTCGTCTACCCAAACTGTCAAATTAGTAGACTAGTTGACAAAGTACTGAAGTTGTAAGATATTTGTTAACCACTTTTCCAATTTTAATCTATATATCTATACAAAAATATATAAATTGAAGTTTCAATTTGTTCAACTTAACATCTTTTCACTAAATGGATATTAAATTATTTGGTACTTAGATAAAATTAGTTTTAGTCCTGTTTCCGTATGTCTGTCTGTTTCTCCGTACCTGCTAATCTATGGAATTTGGACCTATTTTAACGGAACTTCGGCTGGAAGATAGCTGATGTCACAAAGAGTAACTTCGGCTACATTTTATCTCTGTATACCATATATACGGAAACAGGCACTACGCTGGTCAAACAGCGATGCATCAGCAAGATTTCAAATAACCTGTCAACTTACACTTCGAGGCACAAACGGCACGGTAACATACAGTTTTATGCTACTGCTGGACTGCTTCGTGCTGACCGCTCCCCAACCAGCGACAGTCGCGTTGAAAGGATCTGTGCCTTGTGTTCTATCAATCGTTGGGAGGCAAATGGGCCGGATGAAATCTGTAAAACATTATACATTATTTGCCTACAACTACAATCTTTTATCCTTTTATCCTGTTCTGTCACACAGGAATGTGACGACGACTTTCTTTGATACTCTAGTAATTAGTTACATCCTGGTCATATTGGCTACAATCATGCAAATGTGAGGTTCAAGGATGACTTCTCACATTTAATTTATTCAAACCAATTATTTTAAGTTCATTACGACTTCAAATTCACGCATAGCTAAAATAGTAACAGATTGCTCTAATATCGAAACGTCAAATGGTCTCCGATAACCAGACGTGCATGTATAAAACGATAAATAAATCTGAAGGAAGCAAAAGAGGTATGAATGAATCGTGAAGCCTACAGATCTGTCCTCTCTGACTACCCTGTCAGGGATATAGTGTAAAAATAGTTAATTTTTTAGTTATTTGTTGTAATGTAACTTTTAAATCACAGTCAGAATTTACTAATGATTTTGTCGAAGTTGTATTGGTTGTTGAAATAATAATAAAATTCATATCCAAACCTGTGAATGGTGCCATTTCGGCCAATCTCAGCAAAGCGATATCATTTCTCCTTAGCGCGCCAGCCGGGTCGTACTCTGGGTGTGGTATCGTCCTCTCTATCGCTATCCTAATGGCGCCTTTTGTGCAGTCTTGACCACTGGGTTTTACGGGCACACAGTCGGGACCTTCGTGTGTTGAGTCATATTCTCCAAGACGCACACTTTTACTAAAATCAAATATCAATAACGTATTTTTATTTAATTATTTTGAACTCTTTTAAAACTATTCTTAGTTAACTCGTGCTGTGCATGAGGTGCAACTTGGTGTAAGTTGACCCACCAAGATCCGATTGGTAGGTCAGACGGTGACGTTTTTCCCAACAATGGCGAAAATAAAAAGCCAAAAGATAGCTGCTTCAAGCGGCCAAATAAAAGTGGAAATTCCCATTCTCAAAAAACAAGATTATAACATGCTTTTATACTGACAGTACCTCTTCTTGTATTTGTTTATTCCTATAAACTTATTCAATTACGAAAAATACTCACGGTCTTCCCAGATTTAATACTTTTCCGACTACACAGTGACCCGCAGTGATAACATATTTACCACTGATGAGACCGCCACCACACAATGTTTTAATAGTACCAGCATCATCGACATATTCAATGAGCGCCAACCACGGGTATTCGTCTATACCAGTCGCCTCTCCACCTGAACAAGAAATGACAATTTTCATTCAAAATTGCATCAGTAATATCTGAAGTGGGCGCAATAACATGACGTGATCGAAGAAATTGGAACAAAGAAGAGTATATTCAACGTTAATTTTGAAACTGTGTGTAGAATGTGAGACATATATATAACCCGAGGATGTATGTAGAAATTAATTAAACACTTACACTTTGCCTGTAGTTTTGTTGCTAATAAAGGAACTACCAGTTTTAGGCTTACGTCATAATATTATATTATGAAGGCCTTGCCATGTAAAGCATTTCCTCTGTTTCTCAAATTAGTTGTTCATTGTTCATCGTTAGTCAGCACTTAGCAGGTGCACAACTTGCAGATAGCAGGTGCACAACTTGCAGATGTCGTCGCTTGGGCCTCGGAGATCATGGTGCTCCTTACAGTAGTGAAGTCGGACATATACTATACAAATAGGTTAATAAAAATTATACCAACCGACAATTTTGTTCCCTGCGGAGCTATCGATACCGCAACATTCAGTTCTAGGGTCTGGTGGGAAAGCAGTCACCCTAGATTTGCAGTTTCCTATCTCAACTTTCTCGAAGTTTGGAACTGGACCGCAGCACACGCTGTACTGTTCTGTACCGTTGCACCTGAAATGGGTTTAACTATTTATTATTTGTATTTGATTCAATGTCAACTTGTTTAATTAAATTTCAAATGACATAATTAGATATCTATCTTTATATATATAAAAGAAAGTCGTGTTAGTTACACTATTTATAACTCAACAACGTCTGTACCGATTTGGCTGAAAATTGGTGGGGAGGTAGCTTAAAGCCAGGAGACGGACATAGGCTAATATAGTCCTGTGGGAAATGGGAACGGGAAAACTTCTCTACGCGGGCGAAGCCGCGGCTTCAACTAGTTATTTATATAATTATAGTATTACAGAAGTGATATTTGAACTCTAAGTTGTTACTCTTTTAAATTCAATTTTGTCGTGTACATTATTCCTAAATAACAATAAAATTCGTAAGGTATTTTTATTAAATAAACAGTACGCGTTTTATTGCATCTTCGCTCGACAGAAAAATTATTCTACATCTCGTTATTTTGTAACCCTCGCAATGCATTCTATTTGCATCACGAGTGACTTCAATTTACATAATCTTTCTCTTTTTCAGATTTTAATACAAGTTACTCGCAAAACAACTTTGCAACTTTGCATGCCAAGTAATCATTTGTATTTACTTACTTTGACGCTTGCACAAACTGAAGTTTGTCAGTAGGGACAGGCGGTTTGAGTAAGTTTGAGAGGCCTGGACAACTGTACAGACCGATGCATTGTCCTGGTTTGCCTTCAGGTGTATAACATTCTTCATTTGGTGTTCGTTCATTTACACTAGGGCAGCACACCTGTATGACGATGAAAATGTGGGTTTGTAATTCTAATTACAGATTGGATAATAGTTACTGCGTCCTAGTAGAGATAGAAAATTTAACTGACAATCGTTGGTGATGACCTGCTTACCAGTGGTCTCAAAACGGGATTGATAAGCATAGAGAGAAAAAAAAAAGTTTTTTTTTCTAAATGACGCTGTACATCTGAGTTTACGCATGGGAGAGGTACTGCCATTGAGGTTTTTTTAAATTATGGGGTTGTTAACTTATGGTTGAAATAATTTAAGTCCTAATCATTTTTTTGAGAAACCATCTCATATTCTTTTATATCACTGTTATGTATTGTAACAATTTTTAACGTTTGTTGGCTATTGGAAAATAGTGGCCGTAGATTTATTTCCAGATTCTAATCGCAGGCTCTACCTGTTGCTTTGACAATCTGGAGGCTTTTTATGGTGGCTCTCAAGTTGCAATAGTGTAGTAACGCTTAGGACCTTAGGATTATAAAAGTAAGGAGTTTCAAGTTTTTATAGTACCGCAAAGAAGACTTGTCCTTTCTTACGTTAGGTATATTTCCAGTAAAACCGCATGACGATCTTCTCAGTAGATCCAGCTCTTGTGGCGTTCTGTTCGGTTTGTTGACCAGCTCCAGAAGTGGTTGGCAGTCGTACAGGGATTGGCATTTTCCCACACCGCCACTTGGCGTTGTGCAACCTTTCACTGGAATAGGAATAAAAAAATGTACCATTAATGAAAATAAATAAGGCATAATAGTAGGGTGTGATTGATTTAATCCAGAGACTCATGCACAGCAGATTACTTGGCGAGGTACTTCAGTTAAGTTTGTGTTAAGCGAGTACCCACATATTATTAAATGATACACACTCAACAACTTTATCACTGGTAGTTAACGTCCAGTTTATGATTCGACACTTAATATGTTGGACTGCATGCTCTTAAATATTACGTTTTTACACATAAATTACTCGTATTATTGACCTTATGAGTTGAAGGCGTTTAAATCGTCGTATTCATATTCTGAAGAACTGTTTCAAGGAAATAATTTTACTAACCTATTTTACAGATTTAAAAATTTAATCTAGTCTTATGTCTTAGTTTATGACTTAAATCTTACTATATCTTACTTAAACCTCGTTGTACGCTGTAGTGTGTTCAATGGAATATTCATTATTTTTGTAGTCTTGTTTACACATACTATTGAGGAGAAATGCAGCGTGACCCCAGATACGGAAGAGTAGATAACAAGTGACTTTGCGGGTTATATGTCTTTCCTTACTATAAGTCCAGTCGAGTAAATCGATGTCAAAGTTGTTATTTAGTATTAAACTACTATTAAGCTTGTTAGAAATCAAATTTTAGAGTAATACAGAGGAAGGTGAACTTTGTACTGTCACGTTACTGTCATACATTGCAGAGGGGTAGGCAGAGGCGCGTTACACTCTCACATTTTGCCAGTTAGTAGTTTTAGGGCAACAAAGTTGATAGTACAAACTTGTTCTATTTACTATTTATTTACTTTGTACCGTTCACTAATCCGAATGAAAATTCCTGCTATCTAGTATCTATGTCCAGTAGCAAATAAGTGGTGACTGGCTGGTATTTGTCAAAGGTCACGCAGCAGACGTCTCTTATTTTAAATCGTAGAACGAACTTTGTTATATTAATAAGTGTTTCGTAAAATGTAAGTAATGTTTCTACTGATGTCCTTCATAATTGTATGCTACAGCTTTCTGCTTACTGATGTGTTTATTATTAATTTACTAGACAATCTTGTAGATTAAATGAGACCAGAAATAATTTTGAAACGCAATTAGTATAAAATATAAAAAATTAAAGTGAAAAATTAATTAACTTATTTTTTGTAGCCTACCCTTTATAGCCTAGATCGAGGCTCAAATTGGCGACATCTCACTTGCTGGGTGAGCCGGTTATATAACCAAGCTACGAGGACACTCAAAACCGACGGCGCTACTACCGGCACTTAGTTAACTTGCACGATACGAATGTATAGAATTGCACCTATTCATCATTCGAATTTTCACAATATAATTTCGGACTATCCGTGGTATTACGCGGGAAGTGCCCGTTCCCTTGGGAATATGGGATTAACATGTTTTAAACTAGGAAGCTCTAGCATCATCTATATGCCAGTGAAAGTCCCAATAAAATCGGTTTTCTTCCCAATAAATTCGGCTGTTTCAGAGATTAGCCGGAACAAACAAACAGACAGACACAAAATAAAACAATTTAAATCTGGTCTTTAATATAAAATTATTAAATCTCTTCTTCTTTAGTCTTTTATATTAAAACGGCGAAAAATAATATTATTACTTTTTCATTCTTGTAATTTTTTTTCTGTAGATTTTCTCATGTGTTTTTTTTTACTGTACAAATATACATTGTCTTGAGCTTGTTCATTTCAAAACGGCACTGGGCTCACCTACCACCAGTTACGTGGGACAAAAATGCTTGCGGTGTAATTTGACTACATAACTTCACGCTGTATCCCTGACGGAGTAGTCAGAGAGGACAGATCGTCAGGCTTAGCGATCCATGCATACTTCTTTTGCTTCTTCAAGATTCATCAATCGCTTCATACACGCACTTCTGGGTATCCGAGTACTTTTGACTATTCCGTTTTTGAGCAATCTGCTCACGTGGTCTTCATATGTAAGTCTCGGCCTACCCTGACTCCTTTTACCCTCTACTTTCGCACAATATATAATATTCTTCGTCAATCGTTCCTTATTAATTAGTTGGACGTGTTCAAACCAACGGAGCTGATATTGCGTATCACTTCTTTACGTATTCGGTCGGCCAAAGTTACGCCGCACAATTTTCGAAGTGATCCCATCTCAATTTACTTTCATGCGTCTGCTGACAGCACCGTTGGCACTAACACTGCGTTATGAATCGCCAGTCGTGCTTCTTTTACGATGCTTTGTCGCTTTACTAATTGGGACAAAGCACCGCTTACTCTGTTTGCGGCAGCTACTCGCCGTTCTACATCCGAATCACATTTTCCATCCGCGCTAAACATACTCCCTAAATACACAATTTCATTCTATTGCTCTAAACGTTCCTGGTTTACCCTAATCTCGCATTTAGGTCTTACGTCATCTCTTTCAAATAATAGAACCTTAGTTAAAGTTCACATGAAATTTGAGCGAATAATATCCCACGTATAATATGGATAACTGCGTGACTGATAAACAACCATCATTATCCGACATAAAATAATTCATGTAGTTTTTATAATTAACGTCCTACATTGTTATAAAAATACATTATAATATTGTAATTGTGGCTGCTTAATATAATCATTATAAGAGCTGGTTTTGGTAATACTTGGGTATTTACCTGTAAAGAAGCACCGAGACTAATTTTGACTGGTACATCCGTTGCCTGTAACATTCTGTCGCAGTTTGAGGTGTTGGCAAGATTCCGGGCTTCAATATAGACATTTTAGTTGAAATAGTAGTTTTAACCACGATTCTATACAAAATTATGAGGTCACATCCTTTTTGATATTTTCATAACTGAATACACAATTACTCATAATATACAGGATACATAGGATAGCCATACAACGAACGTAGACAAATGACAACAATGGTGTCAAAGGCTTCACAGATTACTGCCGGAAAATTGACTAAACGCTCTGGCGCCGGGGAGCACATTGGATGCGAGGCGAGGCACATGACAGTAAAAGGAGCCAATTATGACGCTTATATGTTTTTAATGCATGGAAGAAAAGGAGATAAACCTGATATCCGAATGTACCCAATTTTTTATTTTTTTTCTTGTGGACTCCTACCGACTAAAACCACACGTATTCCGTCCATCTGTCTTTTGCCGGGAGTCCCGGGTGAGTCCTCGGAAGGAAAGCCCCAGGGTTCCTGACAGACTTTGTCCGCTACCGAGGCCTCGTCCAGTGGGGGTTCGAGTGTTATCTCGCTTCTTTGGGGGATCAGGTTTAATACCACTTCCTTGAGGGGGTGAAGGGCGTGCGTTCAGCTCTCACACCACGCTACCGACCCGAGCCTGCTTCTGTAAGATCGGCGAGCAGCCCACCCGACGTCCTCAGTAGTCGACGGTAGTCTTGGGCAAAGATAAGTCTGCTCGCAAAAATAGCTCTCACCATAGTCTCCAGCGTGAGGGTCCCACGCTGGGCACTCTGCCAGTGTATGCAGCGCCGTATCCTCGCTTCAGTTCGCACAGTGCTGGCACTCTGGTGTTACCTCCCGGTTTATACGCCACTGAAACTTCCCGAAGCACCCGTGCCCGGTAGGTGAGGCTGCCGTGTTGCTTTTCCAGCCACTTCTCTATGACCGACTTCACAGCCTCGACAGTGGTGTGTACCTACTTAGGTTGCTCAAGTTGCACCTTCCATGTCTTCATGAGCTCCTGGCGGAGCAAGGATCGCTGAGCCTCTATTTTTCGGGGCACAGGTCTGTATTCCCGCTTTAGCGCCTCCTTGCGCCATTGATGCAAGGACGCAAGGGCCCTCGTGTCCAGGTTCCATGGAGTGGTCTTGTCTAGGAGACATGCCGCTTTGACTGAGATCGTGCGGTAACCTCTAACCACCCTGACAGCCATCGTCTTCAACGGATTATTTAAAATAGCCACATTGGTGGCCGTCAGGTTCCCAGCCCATACAGGTGCCCCATATGGGGCCATACTTACTACTTGAGGTAGTCTCCTGCAGGAAGCGTTGGGTCCCCTTATATTGGGCAGCAGACGCGAAAGCGCGGCCGTAGCCCCCCCTAAGCGAATGTACCCTATTCTCTCTCTGATAACACCGAATAAAAGAAGAGAATCTGAGGGATCTGAAGTTAGATTAACTCATGCGGTATTTATTTATGGCAACATCTTTTTGGATAAATTTATTGGCAAGATGTCGTTTGCCGATGCGTTTAAGGTAACTCGATCAAAAGGCGAGTGTACAAGGAAACAAGATTCGACAGAGCTCTGTTACTATTGCTGGAATAAGCAAGGTGGAATCTGGACAAATTGACGAAGTAATCCATCTGGCTATACTGGCGTCTCCGCACTGGCTAATAATAATACAAGTATAATTATTATCTCGTGGCCTGGGGATCTATTTCTAAAGTGGATATGTGATTACAATATTATATGATGCAATAATCAATAAAAAACCAACTATTTAAATATTAATGTATAAACCTTAATTAAGTTCGAATGTGATGAATGGATTAATGATCAGATTTCAACAAATTTATGTGCTTATAATCAACGGTGATCATTTTGATTGTTAATGGCTTTTGCAATAAATATTCAATTTAGACTTTTCGACGCGTCAAAATAACAGAGCGTGGAATCAATGTCATTCGCGCTCTACTAGAGAAGCCTTACATATCTATACTAATATTATGAAGTTGAAGAGTTTGTTTGTTTGGTTGTTCGGTTGAACGCGCTAATCTTAAGAACTACTGGTCGAATTTGAAAAAAAAAAATTGTGTTAGATAGCCCATTTATCGAGGAAGGCTATAAGCTATATAATCATCCCGCTACTACCCTGGAGAGCGAAGCAGTAGTAATAAATGTCGACAAATCGGGCAAATTGTTATACATTATTGAAGAATTTATAAGCGACGGGATTAAATAGGTGCGCCGGGAGTTCGAAGTTTGTCCTAGGCGAATCCGGGGGTCACTTAATATTCTATACAACTGAGCGAGGGCATCACAGTTTACTCTAATGAAACAGTAATAGCTACCGGCGTATAGCACGCAACTGACAGTCTGCGTATGCGTCTTTCGCCTAAAGCCGGACGTAATTTAGACATGTGGTATTATTATTACATTCGTCTCTTCGGAAGGTGCTGTTTATAGATGATTATGATGAGTATATAAAATGTCCGTGGGTTTTCTTGCCTGGTTCATTCCTCACAGGTCTGCCATGCAAATCAGGCAGTAAATGTCGGTTCTGATTATGGTTGTTTAATTTTGTAACCAACATAAATAAATAAATAAATATCCATCACGCCTTATCCCCGAAGGGGTGGCAGAGGCATATTATATGCCCACTTTTCACCGTGTGGATTCCTGCCCCACGTAATAGGTGGTGAGCCAATTGCCGTGTTGAAATAGACGCAGGTTGTGGCTACCTGCTGTTGAAAATTTTCAAGCCGCCCATAAGGTATTCAACCAGGCTTAACGACTGCCATTTTACTGGCAACCGGGACCAACGGCTTGCTTTCCGAAGCACGGACCTACATAATTAAAATAAAAACGAGCTTAATCTGAGAAAGATCTACTACCGTATAAAAGGAAAGCAAAGAACACTCTGGACTGACTAGATTATTAACCTGTGCTATTATACTAATCATGTTAACCCGGTCCAGAGATACGAAGGAATATAACACGGACGCAACTAATTCATTATATCTTTGCCTTCTGCAAGCAATACAATGACAAAATGAGTGAGAAAATGACGCGTTTATGTGGTACTGTCAAGTTTTCCTTAACATACATTACGCACATTGACCTTTACAGTGGGAATAACCGACAACTATAGGGGCATTTCACTAAGATAAATGAATGATCACTTTATTCGACACGCCCAATAATTTATCATCTTCCATAAAAACCATTAAAAAAAGTAGCTTTAACTATAATAAACTGTATAATTATCTGTAATTAATTTTAGCGTCATTCCAGTTGTTTCCAAACCTTATCTGAGTGAATGTATTCGCGTAATACCGTGGAGCCTACTAATGCAGTGGAGCACCAGTGGACGGCGCGTACCATAAACACGCCCACGTTTGCTCTAGTCGGGAACGCATGAATGTACGACTTCGATTGTCTTTTTATTTATCTGAGCGTAATGTCTCCGTTGCTTTCTTTCTTTTCCTTGGATCCTAAGGTCAGCTTTGATTGGTTACTAGGAGCATCTGTGACTTTTTGTTGAAAGCGACTGCCCTCTGACTGCGCCTTCCCTATATTCTTGTCTGTCAGTCAGCATATACAGCACTTTCTGGTAAGGTTAGTCCTTTAATATCGTCACGAGCACACTCGACCCAAAGTCTTCCGTCTGCTTAAAGTTATTCTACCTACCTAAATGGTTATTGCCATTGTATCACCAACATTTCAATCAATGAGTAGACCCATTGAGTCTCATTGGAAGGCAGCAAAATTGATTAAAAATAAGCTTGACAATTCGAAACAATTCTCAGACTTGACCAATCATATTCTAAATCACCTTTAATAATTGTATGCTGCGGCCACCTCTTCGGGGATAAATGTGTGACTGATAATATTGTTAATTGTTTTGACTACGGAGGCGACAGACAAGCATACGGCCCACCTGATCGAAGGTGGCCCATAGGCTACTGTATCCACTTTCTAACCTTGGCAATTGTCTATCGACTGCCTCGCTGGCTTCAGTGATAGTATGCGACTGCCGCGCTGATGTACCTTGTTCGGGTCCCGGATCGGAATAAATATTTGTGTGGTCCACAAATATTTATTTCGGAGTTAGGGTGTTTCCTACCCTTCACAATATGTATGTATTTAGAAACATATAAGTATGTTTATGAGTTGTCTAAATTCCATAGAACAAGCTTAGAGCTTAGTTTGGGCTATATGACTTCGAGTGAAAAGTGAAGAATAATATTTATTTATTTAAAAGCAATGTGAGAGGTGTTACACTCGCGCTGCCGACCCTATTTCGTGTTGAAAACGGATGGGCACGGGCTGTAACTTTACTAATAGTAAACCTGATAAATGTCATTGTTTCCTTTTCAATGTAATAATAATTAAACTTATTATCGCCCATCAAATGCGTTCTAAATACATACATATTATGCGTTAAAGACACCAAGGTATTTAAAAACCACTTACGCCCACCCACCAAACAGCAAAACACGAAAACAATTGATAATATCTTAACACTATTCATCTTGTACATAATATATCACAGCACAATACATTTAACACTAAAGTGAAGACGTTTATATACGTCTTTACCGCTCGAGAGTCGGTTCTATTATAAATTAAATGGCAATAACTTGTCCATATACTGTCTGTGATAATCAACATTAAGTTGGAAATATTGCACGCTATTTTGTCCTTTATGTTAATAGCAATAAAATATATTGTGGATTGTTTAATTTATTGTATGATAATATTGAAGTTTGACCGGTATTACTAGTGACTTCATTCTGCTACTTGGAATATCCAATTTTTGTGGTGTGCCTGTTCACGGTTCGCTTGCGATTTTAATTATTTTGAATGTTGTATTGAGATAAGTTTTTAAATAATTAATATTGCGGGATATTCTTTTTTTTCCTATCTGAAAACTAAACCAGTAAAAATTGTGGTATGTGATCTAGACTACCGATAAACAACTACATACAAATTATACATAGCAAACACCCAAACGCCGAAACAAATATATTCGGATCACACAAATATTTGTTCCAACCCAGGACAATTGCATTTTAAAACCAGTGTACAACATGTAACATTTGTGTGAAAGACACTACCGCTTACGCTACCTAGGCGTCAAACGTTTTGATATAGGTATAGGATCACCATCGTAAATCGTAATCGCATGCCTGTATACGAAAAATATATGAATAACTATTTGATTCGACGTGAAATATATTAATAGGCTCGTGTCCTTTGCTTTGCCCGTGGCAAACTTGGTTCTCCCTTTTCACATCAAAACTCTAACTCATGCACCTTATTAAGTTAATAAGGTGCAAGGTTCAAATATTGTATTGGAGGTTGTCCAATTTGGTAGTAGCTTTGTGATATTGTTTGATGCTGTTGAAATAATTGGAATTGTCTTTCGTGCTGATCTTAATTTTTGAATAGTATCTTTAACATTCTATTTAGTTGCTCGAAAAGTCCATACTGAAGGTTATAAGTGGGAAAGTATGTTTTGTTTGTTTGTTCGTCCTTTTGATACTAAGCAATGAATCACTGACTCGACTTGATGGACCATCGAAGTAGATGACAAATAATAATACATAAGAATGAGACAAAAGAAGAAAAACGTAAAGGAGGATGAAAATTAAAAAACGTAAACCCAAAGCAAAGTTATACAAATCTCTAATATTTGCAAAAAAAGAGGACATAATTTATATACATTTTGAATTAGAGCATAATTCAAAATGAAGATAGGTGTAGATTTGGAGAATGCCATAGGCATAGCGAACTCACGGAAAACTGGTACAGTACTGATATTTCTAGGCGACCGGACATAATTTAGTTGTAAATATTTAACATTTTGTAATAATTTTACCTAAAGCTTTTATACTTACACAAACGTATATCAATCGTACTTCTTTCACTATGTTTTCAGGATTAAAATTAACAGTATTGAATTCATTCAAGGTTAAATTTTCTATTTCCGGAATAACTCTATTATTGTACTTTCGGTTCATTTTATTAATGTATTTGTTAACATAGAAAAATAAATAAATATTTTGGGACATTCTCAGACAACGACCGTCTAGCCCAAATTATACAAATTTATGCTTGTTCTGTGGGATCTAGTTTCTGTTGTTTTGATTTCTTGCTGTGTAGGCTACCTTTTATGACGTCAAATTAAGAATTTTTAGAACTCGAGGACTAGATATTTTTGTGTCCCGATTGCAATAAACATTCTTGCCAGCAGAGGTGAATCTCTATAAGCATGAAAATTAGTCGCATCTCGTTCGCATTTCCATAACACGTAGCTGGACTTTGTATCATGTATGTTGATTTATTAATCCAGGGTAAAATGTCAGCTTATCTATAAATGCGACAAGTGCAATTTGTTGACTGAAACTGCAACATAGTTTGTGTTGATTACTTTAGATCCATACACATGTTTGATAACACCAAAGATAATGTAAATAAGAGAATAACCTACTCCACCCGACATAGGGTCAAGTGCCTCACACTGTTGACTGCGTGTACTGTTTTTGTTATTATATGTACTTTTATCTGTAGTTATAAATTTAGGTAAATGTGCCATCAACTTACGTTTCTTTCCTGATCTTCTCTTTATGATATGGTTGAGCTCTTAGTAGCGTTGCAATAAGACCGCCCATTGTACCTACTGTCACTTTTAGTATTTATTGTTATACACAGCGGGAACAGAAGCATACATTTGTGAAAATTTCAACTGTCTAGGTATCACGGTTCATGAGATACAGCCTGAAGTCAGACTAAAAACCAGGAGATTTTAAGCTGTATAAATTATAGTTTTATTATGTTGCCATTTCTGTGATATATTTATGTGTCTGTTTATTTGTTACAGGAGCTACAAAGGAGATTGGCACGGCTCTGACGCGCGTTTGCTTACGTCATCGCGCGATTGAGACCAGAATGAAAACATTTATAGGGTGAGTATTTGCTATATGTCTTTTAGCAATTAAGAGTACACTAAGATAAAGCTTAGTGTACTCTTAATTGCTTCCAAACCTTATATGGATTAGGATCCTGGGGTTCACTTATTTAATTTGATTATTTGGCTGCTAGGTGCAGCCATCCTATTTACCAACTATCTTCACGCTGTATTCCTGACGGGGTAGTGAGAGAGGACAAATCGCCAGGTTTCGCGATCCATGTATACTTCTTTCGCTTCCTGCATATTCACTAATCATTGCATACACGCACATCTCGGTAACCAAGTACTTTTGACCTTTCCGTATAATAAGCGTACCGTACAAGCGTAAAACGAGTGGTGCAGGTAAAAAACATTGTATATTTAGGTTCAAAATTTGTGAGAGATGGAAAGTGTGATTGTGACATTGAACGAAGAGTTTTGGCTGGAAATCAAGTGAATGGAGCCATGTACACCTTTATGAGCAGTCAGAACGTGTCTGAGAAGGCAAGACTGGCTGTGCATAGAGGAGTACTTGTTCATACACTTATGTATGGCAGTGAAAGTGTCTGCGGAGTATAGCTGGAGTGAAATTGATGGACAAAGAAAGGAACAGTGTGATAAGGGAATATTGCGGTATGGTAGAAGATGTAGTGACTAAGACAGAAAAAGGTATGCTTAGATGGTTCGGACACGTGGAGAGGATGGATGAAAATAGACTAACGAAACAGATTTATCAGAAGAGAGTGAATGGGCAGACTGGTAAGGGGCGACCTCGACGTACATATGTCAATCAAATAGAAGACATTTTGGAAAAGGGTCAGGTCAAGAGTACCCATAACCGGCGTGTGTGTATGAAAACACTTATGAAAGTGGATGAAGCGAAAGTTGTATGCCAGGATCGTAGCAAGTGGAAAGCCATAGTCTCTGCTTACCCCGATGGGAGATGGGCATAACGATATGTATATAACCTACAACGAACAAAAGGCGAAAAAGAGCTTTCTTTACTTTCACATTTCACGTCATGTTCAACCGTTAATCTTTGTTTGTTCCATCACAATGAGGTGGGTATTTTTTTTTGTTGGGACTGATCCCACCCACATTCCCATTACTGTGTCTCCTGTAAACCAGGATCTACAACAATGACCAAAACACCAGAAAAGTTACACCGAGCTCGAACTCAGTGATGTCACAGGAGAAGTTAGCATGTCTTGGAACCCGCAACGAAATTAATCAGAAGATAATATGAGGAAGTAAGAATAGAACGTAATGCCTCTTTCCTTCTTTGCAAAGCGGGAGACCTGGAAAGCAACTAGGTGTAAATCCTATAGAAATAGGGAAGCACCACGGTAATAGTATATTACGGGTCCTATGTGAGCTATGTTTGATTCCAGTAATATGTATGGCAGAAACGTTTAAAAGCACGAAAATTCACCCTCGATGCCACGAGATCCGCATAATAAACTACTCCCGACGTTACTTGTAAACAATTAAGCATATTATATCGCTCATTTTGCCAAATGCTACACTCCCAAAGTATATGATGGGCGGTCTGATCATATTTGGCGTCAGCAGTTGAACACTGACAGAACGGTGACTCAACCAGCTTAAACGAATGTAATTTGCTCCTAAAGTTACCATGTCCCGTAAGAAATTGAGCAACACAGTGATCAACCTCCAGCCAGGACATTCCCAGGCGTTTACGAACGTCTGGGAAAAACTGGTAGAGGTGGCGCCCTTTGATGGAAGTGTTCCAACACAGCTGCCATTCTTCTAAAAGTTCTTCACGTACATTATCACGATACAGTCTGACAATTCTATGGCGATCTCTTTGTAACAAAAACCTATCATCCATGCCATCCTTAGCCGAATAGGATAAAGCCGCGCGTCCCTGAATTTCGAGGTCAACCGGGAGGACCCCTGCCATCACCGGCAGAGCCTCCGTGCTAACCGTCCTGTAGGCCCTGCATAAAAATATAAATGCAAGGCGTTGTCTTTTCAGTAACTTTAAACGTTCAGCACCAATAGTGGCCTTATCTGCCCATACCGGCGCCCCGTAACACATACAACCTAGATAAGTGGCCCCGTAAACGACCTTCAGTGTTTGAACGAAAGTCCCCATGTAGCAGTAGATATTCTCGACAACACATAAAGCTATTTTTAGCCTTTTCACCTACAGTTTTTATGTGCTCAACGAATGCAAAATTTCTCTCTAAAATCAATCCTAAATAGCAAACCGAAGTTTTATTTTTAATGTAAACGTTATTGAATTGAATGCGCGGTGGTACTTTCAAACTTCCGTGCAAAAAATAACCTGTTTCGTACGCTCCACTCCGCAACGACGCGCAAACACGTGTGGGCCAAGCTCTCAAGTCCCGCACGAGTATTCGACTGAACGAGCAACATACCGTCATCGGCGTATCCTGCCATTGAATAGCCCTCCGGTAATGGTAAACTGAAAAAGTCATCAAATCCTAAATTCCACAAGTGTGGGCCTAGCACAGACCCCTGAGGACAGCCTATTGTTAACGTTTTGGTAGCAAAATAATGACCTAATTTTAAAGTTGTTGTACCTTGTGAAAAATATGAATAAATAAGAGAGTAAATATTTCTATAGCAACTGCGAGACTTTAATTTCATTAATAGCATTGGCTGGCCACCAATCGTTATCGAAAGCCCCGGAAATATCTAGGAAGATGGCCAGCACATATTGAGAAACCGATGAAGTGACAGTCTTTCGCACTGCTTCAATGCACCGCTTATCGCTGCGTCAATAGTAGATTTTACTGTAAATCCAAATTGATTTTCGTGAAATTTAATACCGCCCGGCAGGAGCCGGGGTACTATGAGACGCTCTAAAAGCTTTCCCAAGGAGGGCAACAATGTGATCGGTCGGCACGACTTAGGGTCATCTGGCGGCTTGTCGCCTTTTTAGGAATAATCCGAATATAGCCACATCGCCAAATACGGGGGAACACTCCCTCGTAAATACATCGGTTAAAAACATTTAATATTGCTTTACCCGACAGCTTGCAAGCCTCCTTTATCATTTTGTTAGATATTTTATCGTCACCCGACGCGTTACCTATGGTTAACGCCCTAATAATTTCGAGGAACTCATCAAAAGTTGGTAGGTCTGACTGGGGTGAGTATGGTGGCTCAAGAGCCCACTGTCTTATCTGTCGGTGATAATCACTATCGTTCTCCGAGCAGTCGTCGGGTATAAGAGAATCCAATAGGTAATCCGCGGTTTCCTTCAGACCTATAGTATGCGAGTTGTTAATTTTGATATTTCGTACATAGTCAAGATTAACAGAACGGTTAGCCCTAAACTCATGGTATATAGGCGACCACGGACCCTCAGCTTCCAGCCCATGCACTAGTTTACGTAACAAATTACCCTTTGATTTTTCAACAGCCGCCCTGTAATAGGACCTGACAACTCTAAGAGTAAGTAAAGCGCTATTGTATCCCGCACCGGCACTAATTTTAGGCTTTTTCAAATAATTTAATTTTCTACGAGCTCTCCGGAAACGCCTTCGAAGCTCAGCTAAACGATCACTCCACCAATTGCATCTGCGAGTGTTGTTAATAGATCCACGACCAATGGCCACGTCGGCACAGTAGGTAAAAGTTTCTTACATTAACGAAGCACTCTCTTCGACAGACAGGTTACCACGACCAAAATCTTTAGCATGAGCCGCAAACAGAGAACCAAAGAGCTCCCAGTTTGCGCCCCTACTTTTATATTTGAAATTTCAAGTAGTACTTTGCGCCTCTCGTGCATCACCGGGTAAGAGCTTGTAAACGATTAGACGACGGTCACTACAGGACGCATCCGGGAGGACACGCCATTCGGATATCGAGACGTCTCCGCGTGAAAGCGTCACGTCAAGGACACTCCCGAGAGCCGCAACGGTGGTCATGGGGCTTTTTAAACCTTATGCAGGTTATACAGATAGGTTTAAAATCAGGACTGTCTTTTTGTGGACATGCTCGTGTATCATGTTCCTCGCTGCAATTAGCACAGCTGGGTGACTTGCTGGTACAAAATTTGTGGACATGACCGTATTGTTGACAGTTCATACAACGCACTAGGTCGAGGTCGTCAATAAATCTACAAGTGGCCCAATCAATAAATAATTTATCCTTCGTGGCCACCAAATGATTTCGGATCTCCGGCTTCAGCTCCAAACCCACCCACGAACGACCGTTAGCTAAACGACGCCTACGAACTATTTTGGAATTCTTAATAAAGTCCTCCTCGCTAATTTTTAATTCGTCCTTAATGTCTTGGCGATATAAGGCTCTAATAAAGTCATGGTCTTCCATAGACATCTTTAACT